>QRFJ01000795.1:223863-241363 GCA_006176705.1 Cocos nucifera | reverse complement strand
TACGAAATGAAATGTCACAATATTTTTTTTATATACATGTCCAAGTAATGGGAAACAAAAAATATCTTTTACATATCCACCTAGTTTATCGACTTTTTCGGAAATGATAGAACGAAAAATGTCTTTGTACACGACAAAAAAATTATCCCATGGAGACCTGTATAATTATTGGGTTTATACCAATGAACAAAAAAAATACAACTTGAGCAATGAATTAATAAGTCGAATAAAAGCTCTAGAAAAAGAAAAAAAAGAAAAGGGATTTCTTGCTCTAGATATGCTAGAAAAAAGGACTAGATTTTGCAATCATGAGAATGAACAAGAATGCTTGACCAAAACATATGATCCTTTATTGAGCGGACCATGCCGTGGAGCAATAAAAAATTTTGATTTATGTACAATCATGAATGATTTTATCCTTATATGGAAGATTCCATAAAAAGTCTTTGGATAAATAAGATCCATGAGCTACTTCCTAATAATTTCCGAGAATTTGAACATCAAAAGATTCACTTGGTGGTGGTAAATCATTTTTGAATTATATTGGTAATTCCTTAACTTATTTTTCTTTTTGAATTCACACCAATTTTTCTTTGAAAAACTGTTCTTTATTGGCAGAAACAAAGAAAAATTGATTCAGAAAGTCAAGCAAAATCTTTGAAATTTGTATTCGATATAATTACAATTGATTCAAATGATCAAACAAACTAGAAATGAATCTATTGAATAGAAGAAATCAGTAAAAAGGTTTCTCTATGGTCATATAAAATTGACAGTGCTCTTCCAGAACAGGAGGAAGAAAAAATGAGGAAAAATCGACGGAAGATAATGAAATTCGTTCAAGAAAAGCCAAACGTGTGATAATTTATACTGATAATGAGAATTATACCAATTCTATTACTAATAAGTATAATAATATTGATAGTGATCAAACAGAAGAGGTGGCTTTGGTACGCTACCCACAACAATTAGATTTTCGTAGGGATATAATAAAAGGATCCATGCGTACTCAAAGACGTAAAACAGTTACTTGGCAAATGTTTCAAGCAAATGAGCATTCCCCGCTTTTTTTGGATCGAATAGACAAAACATTTTTTTCTTCTTTTGATATCTCTGAAATGATGAATCTCATTTTTAGGAATTCGGTCGAGAGAGAATCGGAATTTAAAATTGTAAATTTTGAGGAGGAAGAGATAAAAGAAAAGAAAAAAAAAAAGGAGCAGAAAAAAAATAGAGGAAAATGAATGGATAGCAATTTCAGAAACTTGGGATAATGTTATATTTGCTCAAGTAATAAGAAGTTCAATGTTAGTAACCCAATCTTTTCTTAGAAAATACATTGTATTGCCTTCATTGATAATAGCTAAAAATATTGTCCGTATTTTATTATTCCAATCGCCCGAGTGGTATGAGGATTTGAAGGAATGGGATAGAGAAATACATGTTAAATGCACCTATAATGGTGTTCAATTATCGAAAACAGAATTTTCCCAAAAATTGGTTAACAGACGGTATTCAGATAAAGATTCTATTTCCTTTCTTTCTTAAACCTTGGCGAATATCTAAAATACCATCTCATCATAGAGATCCAATGAAAAAAAAGAAGATTTTTGTTTTTTAACAATTTGGGCAATGGAAGCAGAAGTTCCTTTTGGTTCTCCCCAAAAACGACCTTCTTTTTTTAAACCTATTTATAAAGAACTCAAAAAAAAAATTAGAAAAGTCAAAGTTCTAAAAGTTTTTAAAGAAAAAAAAAAGGATGGGTTATCAAAATGGTTCTAGTTATAAAACAAAAAATGAAGGAACTTGAAAAAAGTAAACCCCATTTTCTTATTTGAATTGAGGAAGGTAAAAGTATATAAACCGAATGAAAATGTAAGAGATTCTAAAATAAATAATAAGATTATTCGCGAATCAACCATTCGAATTCGATCCATGAATTGGGCAAATTACTCACTCATAGAAAAAAAAATAAAGGATCTTGCTGATAGGACAGTCACAATCAGGAATCAAATAGAACTAGAACGAATTACAAAAGACAAGAAAAAAATAGTTCTAACTTGTGATGATAAAAAATCGGAATCACAGAAACATATTTTGCAGATATTTAAAAGAAAAAAGATCCGATTTATACGTAAATTAAATTATTTTATGAAATCATTCATTGAAAAAATATACATAGATATCTTTCTACGTATGATTACTATTTTTAGGATCAATGCACAACTTTTCCTTGAATCAATAAAAAAAATTATCACAAAATTGATTTATAATGATGAAACAAATCGAGAAGGAATTGATGAAACAGATCAAAATACAATGAACTTTATTTGGACTATAAAAAAATCATGTTCTAATACTAATATCAGTAATAATTATTTAAATATTTATTATTATTATAATAATGATTTATCCTTCTAGTCCTAAGCATATGTATTTTACAAATTATCACAAACCCAATTACTTAACAAGTATCACTTGAGATCTGTACTTCAATATACCAGAACCCATTCTTTTATTAAGGATAAAATCAAGGATTATTGTATGACATGAGGAATATTTGATTCCAAATCAAAGCAAAAGAAAATTTATAAGTCTGGAAAAAATAAATGGGAAAACTGGTTAAAGGGCCATTATCAATATAATTTATCACAGACAAAATGGTCTTGATTAGTACCTCGAAAATGGCAAAATAGAATCAACCAACATTCTAAGATTCAAAATAAAAACTCAATTAAAATTAATTCACATAAAAAAGAAAAAGACCAATTAATTCATTATATGAAGCAAAATTACTATGCGATGGTAGTGGATTCATTGATGAGTCAAAAAGAAAAATTTAAAAAACACTACAGATATTATCTTTTATCACATAAATATATGACTTATGGGAATAGGAAGGACTCATATATTTATGAATCAACATTACAAGTAAAAGGAGACCAAGAAATTTCATACAATTTCAATACACTGAAACAATACACTGAAACCCAAATCATTTTATGTATTGGTAAGTATACCTATTAGTAATTATCTAGAAAAGGAATATATTATTGCTACACATAAAAATATGGATAGAAAATATTTTGATTGTAGAATTCTCCATATTTGTCTTAGAAAAAATATCGACATTGAGACCTGGACCAATACACATATCAGCACCAAAATTGAGAAAAATACTAAGACTAAAAACAAAATTATCAAAAAATTGAAAGAAAAAAGATATTTTTTTTAAGACAATTCATCAAGGAATTAAACCATCCAATCAAAAAAAAATTGAAAAAAAAAGATATTTTTTTCTAAGAAAATTCATCAAGGAATTAAACCATCCAATCAAAAAAGTTTTTTTTTTTTTATTAGATGGGAATGAATCAAGAAAAGGTTTATCATACCATATCAAATCTAGAACCCTGGTTTCTTCCAGAATTTGTGCCACTCTTTGATGCATATAGGATTAAACCATGGATCATACCAATCAAGTTTCTTCTTTTTAATATTTATTTCTATGAAAATATTAGTCAAAATAAAAGCATCAACATAAATCAAAATAAAAAAAAAATCTTCAGATATTACCTAATCAAAAAGAATATCTTAAATTAGAAAATTCCAACCAAGAAAAAAATGAACAACAAGGACAAGAAAATCTTGGATCAGATCTATGAAAACAAAACAAAAGAAAAATGTTGAAGACAATTACATGAGATCAGACATTAAAAAAGGTAAAAAGAAAAAACAATCCAAGAAAATGAAGGAAACAAAACTAAATTTCTTCCTGAAAAAATATTTCATTTTTCAATTAAGATGGGATGACTCCTTGAATCAAAGAATGATCGATAATATCAAGGTATATTGTCACTTACTTAGATCAATAAATCCAAGTAAAATTGCTATATCCTCGATTCAAAGAGGAGAGATAAATATGAATGGAATGCTAATTCATAAAGATCCAGTTCTTACAGAATTGATAAAAAAAGGAATATTGATTGTCGAACCGATTCATTTTTCTATAAAAAGGGATGGAAAATTTATTATATATCAAACCCTAGGTATTTTATTGATCGATAAAATTAAGCACCAAACTAAGAGAAAATATATAAAAAAAAGATATGTTGATACGAATAATTTTGATAAATTCGTTGCAAGACACGGCAATATGCTTGTGAATGGAGACAAAAGTAATTATGATTTCTTTGTTCCTAAAAATATTCTATCTCCGAGACGTTGTAGAGAATTGAGAATTCTAATTTATTTTAATTCTCATAATTAAATTTTGTGGATAGAAATCTAGTATTTTGCAATGAAAGCAACATAAGAAACTCTGGAAAATTTTTGAATGAGGACAAGCATTTTAATACTAATACATATACAAATAAATTCATTAAATGTAAATTATTTCTTTGGCAAATTATCGATTAGAAGATTTAGCTTGTATGAATCGCTATTGGTTTAATACCAATAATGGCAGTCATTTTAGTATGTCAAGGATATATATGTATCCATGATTCAGAATTTGTTAATAGTATAGTATAGTATATTTTCTATATATCTATGATATTTTTTGGTAGATGAAAACCGAAAGATATACATATATGCTGTATTACATTCTGATATATGACATGGATTTAATGGCATATCAACTCAATTGGATCTAGGATGAAATCGGCAGAATCCTTTTAGGTATAAAGAAATCATTCTCTTCCATGAATGTAGAAATGTATTTTCTCTTTCTTTTCTATTCTATCCAAATCAAATTGAAAATTTGATTTGGATAGAAGAATAGAAGAAAATAAGAAAAAATCCAAATTTTTGTGTGTACTAGATTAAAATAACTGGCATAAAGATTATCTTTTTTATTTTTTCTGATCGATTTGGCAAAGTAAAATAAATCCATGGGAAAGAAAAAAAGATAGAAAAATTTTTTTATGATCAAAAATTCATTCATCTCAGTTATTTCACAAGAAGAAAAAGAAGAAAACAAGGGTTCTGTTGAATTTCAAATATTAAGTTTCACCAGTAAGATACGTAGACTTACTTCCCATTTGGAATTGCACAAAAGAGATTTTTTATCCCAAAGAGGTCTACGAATAATTCTGGGAAAACGTCAACGGCTCCTGGCTTATTTGTCAAAGAAAAATAGAGTCCGTTATAAGAAATTAATGGATCAGTTGGATATTCGGGAACCAAAAACTCGTTAATTTAATCGTTTGAATTTTTTTTTAATAGTTATTTTATTAGATTTTTCATTTTGATGAAACCTCGTTTTGAGGAATTCGTGGAATAATGAATTAAGGAAGAAAAAATATGACTATACCGGCTACAAGAAAAGATCTCATGATAGTCAATATGGGCCCTCACCACCCATCAATGCATGGTGTTCTTCGACTGATCGTTACTCTCGATGGTGAAGATGTTATTGATTGCGAACCCATATTGGGATATTTACACAGAGGAATAGAAAAAATAGTAGAAAATCGAACAATTATACAATATCTTCCTTATGTAACATGTTGGGATTATTTAGCTACTATGTTCATAGAGGCAATAATGGTAAATGCACCAGAACAATTGAAAAATGTTCAAGTACCTCAGAGAGCCAGTTATATCAGAGTAATTATGCTGGAGCTGAGCCGTATAGCTTCTCATTTGTTATGGCTTGGACCTTTTATGGCAGATATCAATGTACACAAACTCCTTTTTTCTATATTTTTAGAGAGAGAGAATTGTTATATGACCTATTCGAAGCTGCCATAGGTATGCGAATGATGCATAATTATTTCCGCATTGGAGGAGTAGCTGCTGATCTACCTCATGGCTGGATAGATAAATGTTTGGATTTCTGTGATTATTCTTTAACAGGAGTTGTTGAATATCAAAAACTTATTACACGGAATCCCATTTTTTTGGAACGAGTTGAAAGAGTGGGCATTATTGGTGGAGAGGAAGCAATAAATTGGGGTTTATCAGGACCAATGTTACGAGCTTCTGGAATCCAATGGGATCTTCGTAAGGTTGATCATTATGAGTGTTACAATGAATTCGATTGGGAAGTCCAATGGCAAAAAGAAGGAGATTCATTAGCTCGTTATTTAGTACGAATAGGTGAAATGGGGGAATCTATAAAAATTATTCAACAGGCTCTAGAAGGAATTCCTGGAGGTCCCTATGAGAATTTAGAAGTCCGACGCTTTGATAGAGCAAAAAATTCTGAATGGAATGATTTTGAATATAGATTTATTAGTAAAAAACCTTCACCCAATTTTGAATTGTCGAAACAAGAACTTTATGTCAGAGTAGAAGCCCCAAAAGGAGAATTAGGAATTTATTTGATAGGGGATAATAGCATTTTCCCCTGGAGATGGAAAATTCGTCCACCCGATTTCATCAATTTGCAAATTCTTCCTCAGCTAGTTAAAAGAATGAAATTGGCTGATATCATGATGATACTAGGTAGTATAGATATCATTATGGAAGAAGTTGATCGTTGAAATGATAATTGATACGATAGAAGTACAAGCTATAAATTTTTTTTCTACATCGAAATCCATAAAAGAAATCTATGGACTCACATGGATGTTTGTATCCATTTTTATCCTTATATTTGGAATCATAATGGGGGTACTAGTAATTGTGTGGTTAGAAAGAGAAATATCTGCAACGATATAACAACGTATTGGGCCTAAATATGCTGGTCCATTGGGAATTATTCAAGCTCTAGCAGATGGAACTAAATTACTTTTTAAGGAGGACCTACGCCCATCTAGAGGAGATATTTGTTTGTTTAGTGTCGGACCGTCTATGGCGGTCATATCAATTGTACTAAGTTATTTAGTAATTTCTTTTGGATACTGCCTTATTTTAGGTGATCTCAGTATAGGTATTTTTTTATGGATCACCATTTCAAGTATCACCCCTAATGGGCTTCTTATGTCAGGATATGGATCGAATAATAAATATTCTTTTTCAGGTGGTCTACGAGCTGCTGCTCAATCTATTAGTTATGAAATACCATTAACTTTATGTGTGTTATCAATATCTCTATGTGTGATTTGTTGGAACATGAACTTTTACCTCTTTCTTAGAAATAAATAAAGAAAAGAGGTTGAATGATGATTATTCATGTCTTAAATTTTCAACTCTTGAAAATATGAATTATCATTATCATTAACTCAAAGGATGTATCACAGACACTAAATACACATATGTAATAGAAAATAACTTATTTTATTGATTTTAGTCAAAATTATAATTTTGTATCTAGAAGTGTATTACAAGTGTCAGCCAATTCTGGCTTCTAAGGCACATATATCTAACAATCGAAAGCACCTTTAATATTTTTAATTTATTATAAGATTTATAAGTCAGAAGGAGATTTGAAAAAGGTGAAAGATTTCTGAACATTGAAGATGGAAAATTAGTTTCAGTTCTAGCTTTAGGGATCATCAAGCTTGTATTCAATTCTTATGTCATTGTCCTTAGTGATTGTTATTTTTATCCTAGTTTCTTATTGAACATTATTTTTGTAGGCCTTTCAGCTAAGAATAGTTATGAAACTTTAATAAAAAAAAAATTGTAATATCATTTTGAATAGTATTACTATAATGGATGAATAATTGAACAATGGGATTTATGTATTACCACTGTCTATTAATGTAGTCTACTCAATCAATAAATGCCCTTGGATAGATGATGTCTTTGATGCCTACCTTTGGCATTATAGGTTAGGTCACATTAACAAGAATAGGGTGAACATATTGACTCAAGAGGAAATCCTTGAAGTTATTGATTGTGAATCATTGCCTACCTATGAGTCTTGTCTACTTAAGAAAATGACTAACTTACCTTTTACTAGAACAGATGAATGAGTCAAGAAAGTTCTAAGTCTCGTACATACTGATGTATGTGGACCCATGAGCACTAGTGCTAGAGATGGTTATCACTATTTTATTATGTTCACTGATGATCTATCAAGGTATGGATACATCTACTTAATGAAACATGAGTCTGAATCATTTGAAATGTTTGAATGATTTTGCAATGAGGTAGAGAAACAAATTAGAAAGAATATTAAAACTCTTTAGTCTGATCAAGGGGGTGAGTACCTCTCTAGTGAGTTTCTGATATATCTAGTAGAGAATGGGATTCTCTTGCAATAAACTCTTCTTGAGATACCACAACATAATGGTGTATCTGAAAGGAGGAATTAAACCCTATTAGACATGGTTCATTTCATGATGGGTTTTGCTAGTTTGCTGATCATTTTTTGGGGATATGCATTCGAATCAGCTTGTTATATAGTTAATAGGATTCCAAGTAAGTCTCAGCTAAAACACCATATAAGATTGTTGGAAAATATGTCCGAAAGTCAATCATCAGTCTATTGATGGTTGTGCTATTCTATAAATATAAATAATTAATTAGTAAAATATTTATTTTGACATTTTTCATCATAAATCTATATCTTCTAGTGAACTCATATATTATGATGAAGTTCTTAGGACTATTTAAATTTGATAAATAGAGGATTTATTGATTAGTCCTTAAAACTATTCACAATCAAATGATAAGTTATTAATTAGGATGATAATATTTATCGAGTATAGATCATTATGTACCATATAGGTTGATTGTCCTCTTAATCAAGAAGTATGAAAACATTGGTATGGCATACAAGTGAGATGTAGGGGTATATCATCATTGAACGTGATCAATTCTAGAGTATTCTACTATCAAGAATTGCTCTGATGGGATATGGGTATAAGTATCCCTTGGATTTGAGATTGCCACGATGGCTTGTAAGCAACTCACTGTACTTTGGTGCTAGACTACCTAAATTTTTAATTTAATGATGAAAGGTTTTTAGGTATAGTCAAGTACTTATAAAGTTGGTGAGTGATCAAGATGGGATTGACCACTTCAAGAGTTTGGAGATAATACATCGCTATATGTCAATTTAGTAAAACCTTGGCGAGGATAATCCATGAGATAGATTTGGTGTTTTGAAATACAATATGATTGACTTATTTAGGATTGACAGTTAAACCCCGAGTCATCCTATGAGTATTTATGATCAAGGGGATGAATTATATGAAAACCATATTCACATGGGTTCTAAAAGTATTGCTTTATACATTTGACCTATCTGACCATCAGGTACCATTGCTAGATGGTTCCTTTGATTGATATAAAAATTTATTCCTATGCTACTGGCTTAAGTTTGAATCTATGGGATCATACAAATTAGAGATCTTGATCTGATTGAATGGTTGATCAATAATTTAAAATCATTTTAGAGTCAAACAATCAATTCGATTGATGTTTGACCTAGTGCAAGTATTATAGGAGAATCGATTAGCAATCGAATTACTAATTGGCTTAATTTGATTGAATAATTAGGCTAAGATTAAGTCAATTTGAATGTAATTCAATTAGATTTAGTTTGGGCTTGATTGCATCAAGTCCAATTGGTCTACTGAATAAGCCAATTCTAAGAAAGAATAATTTCCAATTGAACTAGGACTTGAGTGCACCTAATTTTTAATTTAATTTAAAAATTAAATTAAATTTAAATTAAATTTAATATGATATAATTGGATTTCTAATTGGATTAGGAACATCATTAATTATGTTGCATCAAGATCTACTTTAATTGGGCTAATGATTTGATTTGACTAGTCAAAGCATGAAGTCCTAGTTAGACTAGGACTCCTCCCTTGCACCGCCTTTCCTTTCTTCCTTGTATTAGGAGGTTTGGGAGTAGTATTACTTATCCAATCCCATTTTTTCTTCCTTTTCATTGGGATTAGTTCTTGTTTGTATATCCTTAACTATATTCTATCGAATTCCTATTTTGTAGCTACCGCACAACTCCTTATTTATGTTGAGCTATAAATATCTTAATCATATTTGGTGTAATGTTCATGAATGGTTCATAATATTCTAATGATTCCTATTTTTGGACCATTGGAGATGGGGTCACTTCACTGGTTTGTACAAGTATTCTTTTTTCACTAATTACTATTATCCCAGATACGTCATGGTACGGAATTTTTTGGACTACAAGATCAAGCCAGATTATGGAACAGGACCTAATAAGTAACATTCAACAAATTGGTATTCATTTATCAACAGATTTTTATCTTCCGTTTGAACTCATTTCCATAATTCTTTTAGTTTCCTTGATAGGTGCAATTACTATGGCTCGTCAATAAGAAATACTTAGAATTAAATTCTAAGATTTAAATTCTAAGATTTATAAATTCTAAATAAATAAAATAAATGGAAAGGTTTAAGGTTTTTATAAGGTTTTTATTTTAATTAAACCTATCTATTGCCAATACCTTCTTTTATTCTGTAATCGTTCTATTCTAATCAATCGAATCGGTTGAATTGTTGTTCATATTAAAATGAATCGAAGATTGATAAGGAGTTAGTCAATGATGTTCGAAGCATGTACTTTTTTTGAGTGTCTATTTATTCTCTATCGGTATCTATGGATTGATCACAAGTCGAAAGATGGTTAGAGCACTTATGTGTCTTGAGCTTATACTCAATTCGATTAATATCAATCTTGTAATATTTTTTGATATATTTGATAGTCGCCAATTAAAAGGTGATATTTTCTCAATCTTTGTTATAGCTGTTGCGGCTGCTGAAGCAGCTATTGGGCTAGCTATTGTTTCATCGATCCATCATAATAGAAAATCAACTTGTATCAATCAATTAAATTTGTTGAATAATTAGTTATAATCATAAGATAAATAATATTACATAGAATATTAATCTATTGAATATTAATCTATTAGATATTATATTATATTAAAAAAATTAATTTATAAAAAAATAATATTTTTAATATAATATAAATTTATTCTAATATAATTTTATTAGAATTAATATATTTTTATTAGAATTAATATGTTATTATTAATTATTTTATTATAATTATCATATTATTATATAATAATATGATATACTTTTTTATTATTTTTTATTATAATTTTATTATAATTTTATTTTTATTATTATATTATTATAAATTATAAATATATAATATATAGTATTGAATTAATTTATTATTAAATAATAAATATTTTTATATTGAATAAATACTTTGAATTAATATTGAAATATTGACCAATTTGTTGGTCAATTTGAATTCACATGTGCAACTCGCATGATCATGGTTGTTGAAAGAGAAATCAAAGTCTCTTGGACTTTTTTCATGAATAAGTTTAGAAATATATTGATTCTTAAAATTTTGATAAACCACTGCTTTGTCTACAATATAAACTTATGGCACCAATTAATCTAATTTTTTTAAAATTTTTTATGGAAGAAAGAAAATTTAATTATACACTAAATATCTAGAATCCATGCCAAAAGAGTTTGAGAAGGCGCCCAAGAGTTAGGCATCCCAATCCTTATCCTTTTGGACCCTCTATCTAGGTATTTGACCTAGACAGGGACTCTTCTCTAACTCTCTATTTAAAGAGAGTTAAGCCATGAGATTTTAAGAGATTTTAGATCTAAGAGAGAGAGCTTGGGTGTGGAGACCTTGGGCATATCAAGGTTGAGGGTGTGGGATTTTGTAAAGGCATAAATTGTTGTGCCTAGGTGAGAGGAAAGGGCCTAGAGAAGAAAGGTTTTCTCTAGGTTTTTGTTTTAAATTTTTTTCCACCAATTTTTGAGAGAAGAACATGGGAAGAAGGCTTCCTCCAGATCCTCCCTTCTTCTCTTTTGCTTCTTGAAGAGTTCAAGTCAATTAAAGAAGGAGATTCGACATCAACATTGACAAAATATGGTGTAGTGCTAGCACACTGTGCTGATTTTCAGATTGCTGGACTTTGGATCATCATCAGAGTTTTATGTAAACTTCTCATAGAGATCGAATACATGTGCAGCTTGAAGTAATAACCTCAACCTCAGATCAACATGTTGAGATCTGACTTATGAAAGGTAAGAGAGATTCGATTTCTTTCTCCCACTAGATTAGAACTAGTTTTTCTATTTGATGTTGATATGATCAACATCATGGTTGTGTATTTTATTTAATTTTTAGATATATATGCATGCTTTAATCATATCATTAGATCTTAGATCTAGTATTTATTTATATATTTTATAGATTAATTAGATTAATCTATAGCTTTCACTATTCTAATTTTGAAAAATTTTTGAAATACATGCTAGAAATCCAAAGTTTTTCCTTCAATTGATATCAGAACCAGATTTTCTTAATATAGCTTTTTATATATTTTAGATCTATTATTTAGATTAAATTTAAATTATAATCTAATATTAAATCTAAAAATAAAAAATTTAGATCATACGGACTGATCTTATAAGGTTGTCCTGTTGTAAGGTTTATCTCTTATAGTGGAGAGATTGTCCTACTACGTGCTGATCTAAAATCCTAATCATAAAATTTTAGATTAGATCTAAAATATTTTATGATTTAATTGAAAGTATTTCAATTTAGCTTTTATGATCATAAATATGTTAGATCTGATCTAAGGTGATTTATGATTATTTAAAATTAAAATTATTTTAAATATACATAATCATGAATATATTTAGATTAGATCTAAAGTAGATTCATATTTATGTTATTTATTATTTGCATATTGATTATGAATCAAACATGCAACAGATTAGTAGAACCATGTTATAAAAATATTTTACAAATATGAAAATTATTTTCAAAATGTCGAACCCCAATCCTCAGCCCAAAACTTAATTAAGAATTAAGAGTTATTTATTTAGAAACTAGGATTGTGAATTGAAGATCCTAAGATACAAATCATAAAATTTGGATTAATGGGTTAGAGTTAATTAGGTTCATTAATTAGATTAGACCTAAGGTTAGATTAAAGAATGGACTTAATTAGAGAATTGACTAAATCTAATTAAATATTATCTTAGATTAGGTCAAGGTCTCTTTAGATCAATTATAATAGTTGTAGTTGGTCAAGTCCATGTCTTTAACAAGAACCAAAATCGACTTAATTCTTGGCTAAGCGGTCTAGCTCGAAATGTTAGGTTGATTCAATCGAAACTAATTAACTAGTTGGTGTCTAAGGCAAGTCGGGTAGCTTCGATTGGTGGTCTTTATTTGGAAGCTACTCGCACTGATTCGATCTTTGATAAGTTAATGGCATATCCCTTCCACTGATCTCACTTACTTGGTCTTCTTGATGAAGTTAAATTTTGATTAGATCACTTGACAATTTGAGCTGACCCATGTCGGCAAGGTAAATCAATGTGACTAATTTAGGTGCTCCTAAACTAGTCTATCTAATGATCTCCTTTAATCTAACTTGGAAAAGTTAGTGAAAGAATCATGATTAGCTGGTTCATCTGACTCACTTCTCTTAAAATAAATTAACCAAATTCTCAAAAATTATTAGGTCCTTAAAAATAAAATAGTTATGGAGATAACTAGATCATTGCCTCTCATTAAGTGAGTGATAATGGGTCCAATAGTTAAATAATCATTGGAGGCCCAAAGGCTTGGTGTATATTGGTGAATTGAATTATCATTGATAATATGATTTCTTGATTGCGTCTCTCTAAATGGTGATTAGGTTGACCAACCAAAGTTGGGCTTAATTATTCATTAGTTAGACGGATCAAGTATGATCATATTAATGGTTGAACCTAAGTAGATCTTTTTAGTGGAGGCCAAAGCCTACTAATTAGAGACTAAGGCAAAATTAAATTACTAAAAGTTATTTAGAGAAATAATTAGTTATGAACCTACCTTTAGATGTATATGGGTTTACCAACCAAAGTCGGGCTTATGTGCTGTTGACCCCATGATTGATTTTGATGATTGTCAAACTTTGAGTATTTGAGTATTTAACCATGTATCTCATGAGTGGATGTAGGTCTTTCTAGGTACTTAAATTGAAGAATTAATCTAAAAAAAGATCTACACAAAATCATCAAGTCAAGGGCTTCATAAATTTTTTTTTTGAGTTTTTGACTTGAAGGTATCAACCCCAAGGCTAAAGTTATCGATCCCTATCCTAAAACGAGGCAAAAAGATCAAGTTTTTAAAGTTCAGGAAGTTCAGGTGTCAACCCCAAGGCTAAAGATGTTGACCCCTATCCTAAAATAAGGTAAAAAGTTTAAGTTTTTAAAGTTTAGGAAGTCCAAGTGTTAACCCTAGGAGCAAAGGTGTTGACTCCAAGATTTTGGCATGCACTGGCACGGACTGGCACGCAAAGAGGTCGACCTCCAGGATAACCCCTGTGCTAGAGGATGATCCTAGGGTCAATCTTTGTTGCACAGAATAGAAGATAGAGAGCAAAAATTCTTCAGATCCCAAAAAGTGTCAACATCTAAAGAAAAAGTATCGTCACCTATGTAAAAAAAATCAACACCTGAAGGAAAGGTGTTGACCCTAATATCAGGAAAGGGTGCAATGGCTAGTTTTCTACACTTTTCCAATAGGGCATTCTCTACTCCAACAGCAAGTCCAAGCTTGCTAACGGCCAAAACTTACTCAAGAGTCACTCTCAAGTATTGAAGAAAGAAAATCATTCAAGAAAAGAGAGTTACATTGAATATCCAAAAAGAAGAAAAAAGAGAGAGAGATTTGAGCTTTAAATTTAAAGGACATTCGAGAGTCATCTTCCACAACACGTTAAGCAATTCTCTTAGCATGATTTGAAGAGAAGAGAAGCTACCAAAGGGCACATATTCAACATCTTCTCTGCACATCAAAAGAACTTTTTTTTGCTATTAGTTTTGAGCTAAATTTTTATAATTATATTTTTTATTTTTTTATAAGTTTTTTTAGGGAGAAAGAAACTTGGGGTTAGGCTAGTCCAAGCTAGTAATTAGATGATGTATAGATTTTGATTGGTGAGCCTAGAAAATCAATCAGGTTGATAGTGATCCCGATAAAACTATAATTATAGGATTGTGGTTGGTGAGACCGGAAAAATCAACTGAATTTATTTGTGATCCTGAATTAGAATAAACACATTATAATCTAGGATTATAGTAGAATTTCTAAGGAGACCTTGGAGAGTAGACATAGGTGCGGGGTTGCACCGAAGTACTATAAAATCATTGTACGTTTGTATTGTGCTTTCTTCTTTATTACCTTATTTAGCTTGCATGCTTTAAACTGCTAATTACTTACTAATTTAGATTAACTCTTGCTTAAGTTCATTCATACTTGATTCTGTTGCATAAACTAGTTAAATTTATTGAATTGAATTTAGTTAAGTAAATCACATACTTGTGTAGAGTTAAATTTGGGCAAAAATTTTATAAACCCAATTCATCCCTCCTCTTGGGTTGCTACCTCTGGGCAACAAGTGATATCAGAGTAGGTGTTCTGTTATTAATTATTGACCTAACCATTAAGAGCAAAAGATCAAATGGCAACCCCTAGTGGTATTTTCTTTATTAAGGGCCAATCCACTTCTAGACCATCTTTATTTGATGGCACCAACTACATCTTTTGAAAAATTAAAATGAGAATTTTCATACAAGCTCTAGATTATGACTTATGAAAAATCATAACTAGAGGACTACATATATCCACAAAAATTATAAATGATATGACTCTTCCCAAATTGAAAATGAAATGGAATCAATTTGCCAAAATGAGGGCTCAATTAAATACAAAAGCCATCAATATACTTTATTGTTCTTTAGATGTGCATGAGTTTAATAGAATATCATCTTGCACATCAGCTAAAGAAATTTGGGACATATTAGAAATAACTCATGAAGGAGCAAGCCAAGTTAAAGAATCTAAGATTAACTTGCTTGTTCATAAATATGAAATATTCAAAATAGAAAGATATGAGACTATTTTCAATATATTTATCAAATTTACTAAAATTATAAATGCTGTAAATGGCCTAGGCAAAACTTATTCTAACTATGATCTTGTTTGTGAAGTGCTTAGGTCTTTACCTAAAGATTGAGAAGCTAAGATGACGGTAATACAAAAAGCAAAGGATCTCACCAAGCTATCCCTAGAAGAGCTCATGGGTTCTCTTATGATCCATGAGATGAAAATAGCTCAAAGGAAAGAAGAAGAGGAGCCAAAGAAATCGATGACCATCATCTTAAAGTCTACTTCAAATTTTCAAGAAAGCGATGAGTCGGAGGAGGATGAAGAAGAAGATGATGAGGACATGATCCTTTTTTCAAGAAAATTTAAGAAGTTCCTCATGAAGAAAGAAGAGAAGAAAATTATCACCAATAACTAAATTCGCCCCAAAATGATGAAGAAAAGTGCTTTACTATGGCTTTGGAAAAGTGGTGACTCATCAAGCTCGGATGAGGAAGAGAAAAATGAGAATCTTTGCCTCATGGCCTTGGATGATGAGGTAAATTTTGAAAACTCATCAAATTTTACCTTTGATAAACTACTTGATGCCTTTAATGAACTAATGTATGAATTCAAGAAGTTAAGGTAGAAAAGTAGGAAGCTCAAAAAGAATAATTCAAATTTAATGGAAGAAAAAAAATTTGATTAAATCTAAAAATTTTTTAGATAAAAAATTTCTTGAGCTTAAAAAGAAAATTGATATTTTGAAATCCTTCTTAAAAGAAAATAAAAATCTCATAATTGAAAAGAAAGAGCTCTTGGAAGAAAATAAGAAATTAAGAAGAGAAGTTAAGGTCTTGAAACCTATAACTAAAAAGCTTATAATTAGCTTTGAAAATCATCAATCCTTGGTAAAAACCAATGGAATTGTTTTCAATAAAATAGAAATTGATTTTAATATCTCAAGAAAACAGCAAAATACAAAAGGTATTTTGACAAGAGCTTCCATCAAGGATCATTCTTTTAAGTGCTTTAAATGTAATCAAATTGGCCATAAGATTTCGGAATGCAACTTTAAAAGAATTGGCCAAACCTTGATAAGACAAATTTGGGTTCCAAAAAAAACCTTAAATACTAACTCCTATAGACCAAAGATGATTTGGGTACCAGAGTTTAAAGTGATCTTGCAGGTTTGCCAAGGATCCAGTGCTCTTAAAAGAGAAAAAACATCCTTATTTGGATTCCTTGAATGTCAAGATGATGAGTGATGATTGTGGATATAATCTAAACCTTTCTCTCATCATACCATCAGTTGGGGATAAACCCCACTCCTGCCGAAGCCTAGTTCGATGCTCAGTCCAATGCAACCGGTAGCCACAGAAGAGCTTCAGCGGATGGGTCTTAGCCAAACTTTTTCGATCGGTCGAACTTCTCAACGGCCGAGCTTCTTTCGAACTCTCCAGCAACTAGGCCTTAGCTGAACTCCTTCAGTCGATCGAACTCTTCAACGGTCGAGCCCCTTCAGACTCCCAGCAGCCGGGTCTTAGCCGAACTCCTTCAGCCAACCAAACTCCTCAACGGTCGAGCTTCAGTTAGACTTCCACGAGAGCTGAACTCCCTCTGCACTCCTTCGGCCAAACTCCTTTAAGAGTCCAAACTCCTCTAAAATTGATACATGCCGAAGTCCACCAGTCAATGCCTACT
>QRFJ01000795.1:93462-222957 GCA_006176705.1 Cocos nucifera | reverse complement strand
TAGTAGTGGTGGCCAATATCGTCCGATTGCGTCGCCTACGCAGACTGATGGCGATAGTTCATCTAGATTTAATAGTCGTGGTCTGAGAAAGTCATAAAACTCTGATGATGATCCAAAGTCCAGCAATCTGAAAATCAGCACAGTGTGCTAGCACTACACCATATTTTGTCAATGTTGATGTCGAATCTCCTTCTTTAATTGACTTGAACTCTTCAAGAAGCAAAAGAGAAGAAGGGAGGATCTGGAGGAAGCCTTCTTCCCATGTTCTTCTCTCAAAAATTGGTGGAAAAAAATTTAAAACAAAAACCTAGAGAAAACCTTTCTTCTCTAGGCCCTTTCCTCTCACCTAGGCACAACAATTTATGCCTTTACAAAATCCCACACCCTCAACCTTGATATGCCCAAGGTCTCCACACCCAAGCTCTCTCTCTTAGATCTAAAATCTCTTAAAATCTCATGGCTTAACTCTCTTTAAATAGAGAGTTAGAGAAGAGTCCCTGTCTAGGTCAAATACCTAGATAGAGGGTCCAAAAGGATAAGGATTGGGATGCCTAACTCTTGGGCGCCTTCTCAAACTCTTTTGGCATGGATTCTAGATATTTAGTGTATAATTAAATTTTCTTTCTTCCATAAAAAATTTTCGATCTGGTAAAATTAGTAGTAAATGAATCATACATTTATATTGTAGACACCAGACGAAGCAGTGGTTTATCAAAATTTTAAGAATCAATATATTTCTAAACCTGTTCGTGAGAAAAGTCCAAGAGACTTTGATTTCTCTTTCAACAACCATGATCATGCGAGTTGCACATGTGAATTCAAATTGACCAACAAATTGGTCAATATTTCAATATTAATTCAAAGTATTTATTCAATATGAAAATATTTATTATTCAATAGTAAATTAATTCAATACTATATATATATATATATATTTTATATATTTATAATTTATAATAATATAATAATAAAAAAAAAAAAAAATAATAATAAAATTATAATAAAAAAATAATAAAAAAGTATATCATATTATTATATAATAATATGATAATTATAATAAAATAATTAATAATAACATATTAATTCTAATAAAAACATATTAATTCTAATAAAATTAGATTAGAATAAATTTATATTATATTAAAAATATCAATTTTTTTATAAATTGATTTTTTTAATATAATATAATATCTAATAGATTAATATTAATAGATTAATATTCTATGTAATATTATGTATCTTATGATCATAACTAATTATTCAACAAATTCGATTGATTGATACGAGTTGATTTTCTGTTACGATGGATCGATGAAACAATAGCTAGCCCAATAGCTGCTTCAGCAGCCGCAACAGCTATAACAAAGATTGAGAAAATGTCGCCTTTTAATTGGCGACTATCAAATATATCAGAAAATGTTACGAGATTGATATTAACCGAATTGAGTATAAGCTCAAGACACATAAGTGCTCTAACCATCTTTCGACTTGTGATCAATCCATAGATACCGATAGAGAATAAATAGACACTCAAAAAAAGTACATGCTCGAACATCATTGACTAACTCCTTATCAATCTCGATTCATTTTAATATGAACAACAATTCAACCGATTCGATTGATTAGAATAGAACGATTACAGAATAAAAGAAGGTATTGGCAATAGATAGGTTTAATTAAAATAAAAACCTTATAAAAACCTTAAACCTTTCCATTTATTTTATTTATTTAGAATTTATAAATCTTAGAATTTAAATCTTAGAATTTAATTCTAAGTATTTCTTATTGACGAGCCATAGTAATTGCACCTATCAAGGAAACTAAAAGAATTATGGAAATGAGTTCAAACGGAAGATAAAAATCTGTTGATAAATGAATACCAATTTGTTGAATGTTACTTATTAGGTCCTGTTCCATAATCTGGCTTGATCTTGTAGTCCAAAAAATTCCGTACCATGACGTATCTGGGATAATAGTAATTAGTGAAAAAAGAATACTTGTACAAACCAGTGAAGTGACCCCATCTCCAACGGTCCAAAAATAGGAATCATTGGAATATTCTGAACCATTCATGAACATTACAGCAAATATGATTAAGACATTTATAGCTCCAACATAAATAAGGAGCTGTGCGGCAGCTACAAAATAGGAATTCGATAGAATATAGTTAAGGATATACAAACAAGAACTAATCCCAATGAAAAGGAAGAAAAAATGGGATTGATAAGTAATACTACTCCCAAACCTCCTAATACAAGGAAGAAAGGAAAGGCGGTGCAAGGGAGGAGTCCTAGTCTAACTAGGACTTCATGCTTTGACTAGTCAAATCAAATCATTAGCCCAATTAAAGTAGATCTTGATGCAACATAATTAATGATGTTCCTAATCCAATTAGAAATCCAATTATATCATATTAAATTTAATTTAAATTTAATTTAATTTTTAAATTAAATTAAAAATTAGGTGCACTCAAGTCCTAGTTCAATTGGAAATTATTCTTTCTTAGAATTGGCTTATTCAGTAGACCAATTGGACTTGATGCAATCAAGCCCAAACTAAATCTAATTGAATTACATTCAAATTGACTTAATCTTAGCCTAATTATTCAATCAAATTAAGCCAATTAGTAATTCGATTGCTAATCGATTCTCCTATAATACTTGCACTAGGTCAAACATCAATCGAATTGATTGTTTGACTCTAAAATGATTTTAAATTATTGATCAACCATTCAATCAGATCAAGATCTCTAATTTGTATGATCCCATAGATTCAAACTTAAGCCAGTAGCATAGGAATAAATTTTTATATCAATCAAAGGAACCATCTAGCAATGGTACCTGATGGTCAGATAGGTCAAATGTATAAAGCAATACTTTTAGAACCCATGTGAATATGGTTTTCATATAATTCATCCCCTTGATCATAAATACTCATAGGATGACTCGGGGTTTAACTGTCAATCCTAAATAAGTCAATCATATTGTATTTCAAAACACCAAATCTATCTCATGGATTATCCTCGCCAAGGTTTTACTAAATTGACATATAGCGATGTATTATCTCCAAACTCTTGAAGTGGTCAATCCCATCTTGATCACTCACCAACTTTATAAGTACTTGACTATACCTAAAAACCTTTCATCATTAAATTAAAAATTTAGGTAGTCTAGCACCAAAGTACAGTGAGTTGCTTACAAGCCATCGTGGCAATCTCAAATCCAAGGGATACTTATACCCATATCCCATCAGAGCAATTCTTGATAGTAGAATACTCTAGAATTGATCACGTTCAATGATGATATACCCCTACATCTCACTTGTATGCCATACCAATGTTTTCATACTTCTTGATTAAGAGGACAATCAACCTATATGGTACATAATGATCTATACTCGATAAATATTATCATCCTAATTAATAACTTATCATTTGATTGTGAATAGTTTTAAGGACTAATCAATAAATCCTCTATTTATCAAATTTAAATAGTCCTAAGAACTTCATCATAATATATGAGTTCACTAGAAGATATAGATTTATGATGAAAAATGTCAAAATAAATATTTTACTAATTAATTATTTATATTTATAGAATAGCACAACCATCAATAGACTGATGATTGACTTTCGGACATATTTTCCAACAATCTTATATGGTGTTTTAGCTGAGACTTACTTGGAATCCTATTAACTATATAACAAGCTGATTCGAATGCATATCCCCAAAAAATGATCAGCAAACTAGCAAAACCCATCATGAAATGAACCATGTCTAATAGGGTTTAATTCCTCCTTTCAGATACACCATTATGTTGTGGTATCTCAAGAAGAGTTTATTGCAAGAGAATCCCATTCTCTACTAGATATATCAGAAACTCACTAGAGAGGTACTCACCCCCTTGATCAGACTAAAGAGTTTTAATATTCTTTCTAATTTGTTTCTCTACCTCATTGCAAAATCATTCAAACATTTCAAATGATTCAGACTCATGTTTCATTAAGTAGATGTATCCATACCTTGATAGATCATCAGTGAACATAATAAAATAGTGATAACCATCTCTAGCACTAGTGCTCATGGGTCCACATACATCAGTATGTACGAGACTTAGAACTTTCTTGACTCATTCATCTGTTCTAGTAAAAGGTAAGTTAGTCATTTTCTTAAGTAGACAAGACTCATAGGTAGGCAATGATTCACAATCAATAACTTCAAGGATTTCCTCTTGAGTCAATATGTTCACCCTATTCTTGTTAATGTGACCTAACCTATAATGCCAAAGGTAGGCATCAAAGACATCATCTATCCAAGGGCATTTATTGATTGAGTAGACTACATTAATAGACAGTGGTAATACATAAATCCCATTGTTCAATTATTCATCCATTATAGTAATACTATTCAAAATGATATTACAATTTTTTTTTTATTAAAGTTTCATAACTATTCTTAGCTGAAAGGCCTACAAAAATAATGTTCAATAAGAAACTAGGATAAAAATAACAATCACTAAGGACAATGACATAAGAATTGAATACAAGCTTGATGATCCCTAAAGCTAGAACTGAAACTAATTTTCCATCTTCAATGTTCAGAAATCTTTCACCTTTTTCAAATCTCCTTCTGACTTATAAATCTTATAATAAATTAAAAATATTAAAGGTGCTTTCGATTGTTAGATATATGTGCCTTAGAAGCCAGAATTGGCTGACACTTGTAATACACTTCTAGATACAAAATTATAATTTTGACTAAAATCAATAAAATAAGTTATTTTCTATCACATATGTGTATTTAGTGTCTGTGATACATCCTTTGAGTTAATGGTAATGATAATTCATATTTTCAAGAGTTGAAAATTCAAGACATGAATAATCATTATTAACTCATAAAATGCTCCCGACCATAGGATCATCACGAGAATGGTGATTAATCCAGAAGGTTGGTGTACAATCGCTTCTCTTTAGTAGATAAGTCTTGAGTCTACGGTGTGGAGACACCGGAGCGAGAGTATAGATACTCGTTAGAGAACGAGGGCACTGAGCGTGACCACCTCGAGTAGTCATTAGGAAGTCTACCTTCTCGTCAATGACTGACTCGATGCTGCAGTAGTGTGTCTGGTTCTTTGACCTGAGGTGCATCGGCAGTTCACCTTGAGGGTGTTATAGTTTGACTACACCATTACTCGGTCTCCTAGCCATATGGAACCCTGAGGTGTATGTTGGCTATAGCATGTTCATTGTAGGAACTGGATTGCATCAAGATGGAATCTATCTACCTCGGTGGTAGAGGAGCAGCCCTATGATGATCATGAGAATCAAGTCCAGAAGCCCATGGCCATGGCAGAGTGAAATAATAGAAAGAGTTTCTATTTAGATTTTCACATTCGGACTTGAATCGAATGATTACATCATATGACAGAGACTAGGGTTTGACGAGTTCACCTTAACCCTAATCTGATCGGGGCTCAAGATAGAAGAACTTAATCACACAGGTAGCTGCACCAAGAGGTTCGCATTCAGCTCTGATGGGTTGCCACCATATACTGCTAGGTGTCACTGGTGGATTTTGGGAGCAATTAGAATGATTTAGATGATCGATCATTCTAGCTGTTCGAATCAGAAGAGTTCTGATCCATCGAAAGGAGTTTCGATGATGTCGATGATAGAGATCATGACATATCCCATTACCATACAGAACTGAACCTAACTGGGTCACACAAACAAGGGTTTGAATCTGGTGATCATCAATTGAACTGATCCAGTTCAATTGATCTGAATGAGATTCAATTAGGTTCAAGGAAAATCGTGCTAGCACTCGATTGAACCTAACGTTCTTCTTTTACTATCATAAATAAGTTGTCCTGACTGAGCCAAAGGAGTTTGTGCTCAATCAGAGGCCTTCATATGGTCTGACTGGAGGTTGTCCAAGTCAGAAAAGGTTGTCTTATTTTGTAAGACATTACCTGCCATTTTTGGTCACCTGCCATTTCTTGTTCTTTGACTTTGGTCAAAAGTCTACCTTTGACTGGTCAAATGTTGACCATTGACACTTTGACTTTTGACCACATGTCATGCACCTATTGGAGAGCTGGTGGGGGCCTTGTCCCCCTGCCAGAACCTGGCAAGGAGGAGGGCGCACGCCACCCTTGGCGTGTGCCCAAGTTGGAGGCGCCTAGGAGTCCCTGTTGGACAAGGGACTCCATCTCCTTTTTGGATTCCAATTAGAGTTCTCCTAAGAACCAACTTTGACTGGTCTTAGGCACCCTCTAAGGAGGAATCCAGGGGACTCTATTCCCACCAATCAGATTTAGATCTGATTTCACAAAGAGTTGTGATTGGTTGGGAAGAAGAGGAGTTGGATCACAGCTAGTCTATAAATAAGACCCTGCGCCCAACTCAAAGAAAAAATTGAAAATTCCCATGCCCCAAGGCTGCCTCTCCCCTCTTCCTCCATGCCAAACCCATCTTCTCCCTCTCCTCTCCATGTCCAAAAGTATTTTGGTTCTTGGTTGGTGCGATCCAGATCAAGAGAAAGGCGATCAGAAAGCTAGAAGGCTGCGCTGCTGCAAAGGACGACTGCTGATCTTCAAAAGGAGTTTTGAAGATCCTCCAGATCAGATCCAGATCTAATTTTTGGAGATGTGATAGAGAAGAAGAGGATCTCTAGATCCAGCCTGAGTGGATACCGGTAGAGGCCAGGCACTTGCGTGGCTAGATCCAGAACCTTTCGCTGCTATAGGATCATCAACGGGTAATATGATTACCCTACATCAAGGTAAATTAAATTTAATTTAATTTATTTAGATTTTATTTTTATTATTAGAATAATAAGGATTAGATCTAAAATATCTTAGATCTGATTAGAATCAAAGAAAAAATTTTTTAAAATATATCTCTTGATTCGATCAGATCTGAACGAACCTAGTCCAAGAAATCAGGATTTTCCTTCACCGATATCTTACCTATAGTAGTATCATAAATAAAAAAAATTGTTATCATATAATTATCTTGCTCAGCTATAGCTTGCTTCTTCTTCTTTGGCATGTTCGGGTTCATTGAAGCAATGTATAGAAGACAATTCCTCTTTCAGTGCCTTAGCTTCTGCCTGACTCTAGTTAGACTTAGGCTTCTTGGTCCGACCGGGCAAAGTTGCCCTAGCATGCTGCTGCACCTTTTTATTTTTCTTTTTATTCTTTTTCTTTTTCTTTTCAAAGGGTTGATGACTAGAATAAAATCCTCCCACTACATTCACCAACTCCTTGTGGATCTAGTGATCCTTTTCAAAAGTTTGTAGCAACCCCAGCAAACCATGGTAGTTTACTATAGGCTTCATCATTCTAAAATGATTGAAATAAGGGAGGTAGGACTTGGGCAATGAGTTTAGAATCGAATCTTTCCCAAGCTACTCCTATAAGAAAAATTCAACTTTACTCAGATGCTCAATTATCTAGATCATGTAGGGTACATGAGCAGTGATTGACGTCCCATCTCTCATCCCGGTGTTAAAGATTGCATGATTAGTCTTGTGCCTCTCAACGTTGTCGGGAGTGCCAAAGGACTTGTTCAACATTTGAAGCATATTCTCTAGTTGAGCATCCTCATTATGATTGACCTCATCATTCATCATTGCTCGCATTATGCATCACACCGTGGTTTGATCGTTTAGCCACTTCTGGTAAGTTTCTCAGATCATTCCATGAGTGTTCAGAGTAAGCTCCTCAAGTGCCAAATCTATCAAAATGTATAATATTCATTCATGCTCCAGGACTATCTTCAACTTTTGATACCAACTGATAAAATCAGATCCCATCAATTTATCATTATCCAACAGTGATCAGAGCGATAAGGTGGTGGCCATAACTGCATAAAAGGAAAACCAAAAGCCTAATTAGTATATGAATTGATTAAGCCTAAAGATATGGACTTTAGTCTAAAGGTTTTTCTATTATTTTATACAAATTGATAGCCTCTACCTTTAATTTGAGAAATTACATTAATTGCTTAGCGGATACTAGAATCCAAATAGACTATATATGAGCTCGACTTTGGCTGGCCAATCCATGTACGTCTATGGATAGGTTGTTGATCAATTATTCTTTTAAATAATTTCTAATAATTAATTTTCTCCCAAATTTTTTTTCAATAGGCTTTGACCTCCACTGAAAGGTTTGGTTAGGTCCAACCATTAACATGACCATACTTAGTGTATCTAACCAACGAATGATCAGACCCGACTTTGGCTAACTAACCTAACCACCTATTAGAGATACACAACTAAATTATGATATTATAAATAATAATTTCAATAGCAAATAAGCAATAGACCTTTGGGCCTCCAATGATTATCAATTTAATGGATCCATTATCATCCAACTTAATGGAAGGCTATGAATTTATTATCTCCATAATATTTTCATTTTATAGATCTAATAGTTTAGATGATTTTATTATTTATTTAGGAAGAAAAGAGAAAAGGTTAACCAGTAATCAATAATCCTTCCATTGACTTCATAAAATCATAAAAAGGACTAATGACAAAGCTAGTTCAGAGGCACCTAAATCAATCACACTGATTAACCTTAATGGCATAGGTTAGCTCAAATTATTAAGTGATCTAGTTAAGATGTAATCCACCAAGTTGGCCAGGTAAGTGAGATCGGTGAGAGGGATATGCCATTAACTTGTTGTAGACTCAATCTAGGTGATTAGCTTCTAATTAAAGACCACCGATCAAGACCACCAAACTTACCTTAGACACCAACTAGTTAATTAGTTTTAATTTGATCAACCTAATAATTCATGCTCGGCCACTGAGCCACAATCAGGTCTATTTAGTAAATCAAAATAATGGGCTTGATCAACTGCAACTATTGAATTGATCTAAGTAGAAGAAAAGATCTAATCAGAATCAACTATTTGTTTAGATTTGATCAATTGTTCTAATCAGTCTATTATTTATATGATTTCTAACCCTAGGTCTAACCCAATTATTAGGACCTAATCTGAGCTAACCCATTAACCCAAGATTAATGAAATATGGCATTAGATCTTGGAGTCTCAAATCAAAATCTCTTAATTCCAAATTAAGTATGTGAAATGTGTGTTTCAATTATAAAACTATTTTATTAGGGTTTCACGTGTAGCATACATATGATTTTAGATCTTAAAGACTAATTTTTATATCATGATTTAATAATTAAACATGAATTAATCTAATCTAAATTGCATATATGCATCACATAAATCATGGCATCTTTTAGATCACTATCTATTACATCATATGCAACATATAATCATGATCGTATCATTTATAATTTCATTTGAACATAACATGATATATTTATTTTAGATCTAAACCTCTAATTATACAACATATAAAAGAAGAATTCAGATTTGGAATTATATAGAAATCTATTCAAAAATTCATGTGAACACATAGAAATAAATTTGCATAAAATTCTAGTTAAACTGGTTTTGATGTTGTGCAGATTTTTGTTTAAATCTAGGTCTGAAAATATGCCAAAACAAATTTGTTTCAGATCTTGATTAAGACTAACTACCAACCTAAGACATTCTTCAAAGGATTCTATTTAAATTGATTTAAAATAGATTATAATCAGGTTATTATTCCAACAAAACATCTGCATAAGAGAATTCTGTTATAATAAACTTATAACAAACTATAATTAATCATTGATTTATTTCTTAAAATTTTTTATCAAAACCAAAATAGAAAATTTATATCAAGAGGTCTAAATCAGATTTTAGTGTCTAACATAAAAATATAGGATTACAAATCAGATGTAAGCCCTACAAAATTTATCATGTATGTATGCATCCATATAAATTTCAAAACCCTGGTGCTCTAATACCAATTGAAGGGAAAGATTCGATTCAAAACTGAATTTTCAGGGATTGGGTGAATAAATTCTAAAACAAAATTTTAAACATCAAAATACCTTTGATGCACAGTGGATACTAAGGGTTTCTTGAATCTGATGCCTCGCAAGACCTGAAAGCACAGGTCCTCTACTTCACGCACCGCCTGGCACCGCAAGAAAGATGGATGATCTTCGGGACTTCATACTTTTCAAAAGGCAGCAAGGTGATGAAGAAGATCTAATAGCCTCACCTATAGTTCTTCCTAGAGAAGACTTCATGCCAAGGAAGAAGGGCCAAAGGGTCTCCACGCCAAGAAAGGACCTCTCCTTTCTTTGTGTTGCACAAGGCTTCTCTCCTCTCTCTTTTTCACACAAAGTCAAGAGATTTTCATGATAAGCTGGAAACCAAGAGTCCTTCCTTTATGTAGGTGATGCCTCAAGAAAAAGGATCAAATCCTCGATCGATTAGGACTCTTAGTCCTAATCTTTATCCAAGAGAAAATACTCAATGACAAAGGATTGGTGCCAAAGTTGGCGCCCTCTCTATCTCATGCATGCACACAAGAGGGGGAGGGGGGTTGCAAAAACCAATGCCCCCTCCTCTTGGTCAGCCATAAGGAGATAGAGTCCCAGGGCTTTGGTTCTTTTCAAATCTAATCCAAATGAGGTCCAATTCAAATCAAATTCAAACTAGATTCGAACCAATTTCAAATAGATTGCTGATTGTAATCTGATAAGGGTTTAGGTCCAAGTCTAACTTGGATTTCTAACCTGATTAAGCTCCATTAAATCAATCTTAGTTATATCAGATCTAATCTAAAATAATTAGTACTCAAATTCATTCTCTCATGAATCCCTTGGGTCAAAGATTCATTCATAATCATCCTCGGAATTAAACCTACACCTCATATCTAGTGCTAGCTAAATATAGTCAACCATTTAATCCCATATGTTCTCTAACTCAATTCTTAATTAAGCTAATCTATTTGTTCAATTAAGTCATGTACTTTTAAATAAATAATTAGACTATAAGTTAATTCTTTCTTACATTACATGTCTTAGTACGTAACTTCATAGATTCAAACACTAAGCCGGTAGCATTGGAACTATTTTCTATACTAATCAAAGTTACCATCTAACAATGGTTCCTAACATCTGGTAGGTCGAATATTTACAAAGCAATATTCAAGGACCTTGGTGTATGGTTACCATATGATTCATTCCTTAGACCTCAAATGCTTGAGATGATTTAGGATTTGCTGTCAATCCTAAATGAGTCATCTACATTGTATTTCAACCTTTCACATCCATCACATGGATTATCCTGGCCAAGGCTTTACTTAATTGCAATACAGTGATGTATTATTTTCAGTAGTCCAGAGGAGTCAATCCCATCTTGACTCACACACAGACTTTATAAGTAAGTACTTAATTATACCTAGTAGCCTTTTACCACTACATTAGAAATGCAGATAGTCTGGTACCAAAGTATAGTGAGTTGCTAGCAAGTCACCATGGTGATCTCAGGACTAAGGGACACTCATGCCCATATCCTTTGTGAGTTGCTTTTGATAGCAGAGTACTCAGTAGGTGAGTCACTATTCAGTAATGATGTACTCCTACATCTTGCCTATATGCCATATCAATGTCACACACTCTTGGCTATGAGGACAATCAACTAATATGGCACATAATGATCTATACTCGATAAACATCATTAACCTTTTAATGACGTATCATTTGATCATGAATTTATGATTTAAGAACTACATGATAAATCCTCCTTTATTGTTTAGAAATAGTTCTAAGAACTTTCATCATAACATACGAGTTCAATATAGAAGATGTACAAACATATGATAAAAAATATT
This sequence comes from Cocos nucifera, assembly GCA_006176705.1. Lineage (NCBI taxonomy): Eukaryota > Viridiplantae > Streptophyta > Magnoliopsida > Arecales > Arecaceae > Cocos > Cocos nucifera. Next base: position 211,198 of record QRFJ01000795.1, on the reverse strand, counting down.
AAATAACTTTTATTAATAAAAAATTTATATACAATTACAATAATGAGCTTAATCATCTATAATCTTGATAATTGGCTTTAGGATACTATTTTCCAACATGGTTATAAGTTATTTTTTTAGATAAATGATCTTTGCTATTATTTTAATCATCTATATGGTGGTAATCGTAAAATTCAAACCTCGTATATATAAATCATCCATGTTAAGTAGATCTTGCAAAAGTATAAGTATAGTTGCTTAAGGACTTTAAGAATGTGTATCAAGAGACATATAGTTTTGAATTATTCTTACCCACATAATTTAAATTTTATGATCACCATTATATAAATGATCAAAGTAGTAGTAAAGATCACTTATCTAAAAGCATCTCCTTATTATCGAACACACTTTGGCCTTTTGATCATCATTTTTTCATTTAACAATCCAAATCATTCCATACTAAATTGATCATGATAATGATGTTCAATTGAAGTAAAATTTTGGTAGTATGTTATAAATATCATCGAGATCATTGTTGTAAGTTTTTGGATCCATTAGTGATCTCTATCTATCAGATCATCATGTATTTATTCATGACTGTCAAATTAAATTTTATTGATCGACATAGCTAGAACTACCAGATCGAGATGATCTTTTATGATAATACTTTAATAATAATTATTTAAATAATAAATGATGAAGATGAACTTTAAATTTTAAAATTATACCATATTCAAAAAAATAAAAAAAAATTTATTTGATTACAAAATAAATTTATGATCAATTTTTTGGTTGTAAGATATAAAAAAAGTTTATAACTAAAAAATTGATCATAAAATATTTGAATTATTTTTTAAACTTATAAAATATTTTTTAGAGGAAAAAATTTTTTGGTGGGAATTATTAGTGATAGAAAAATATTTTTCATTACTAATAATTTTTATTAGCAATGAAAAATTATTTTTCATTGCAAATAAAATTTTTAGAATTTTTTGGTTAAATTTTTTTAGATAAAAAATTTTTAGATGGAATTTTTTTGGTTAGGTTTGTTAGTGATATAAATATTATTTTCATCGATAATAATCATTATTAGTGACGTACATTCAATATTTCATCTCAAATTATTTTTTAAATTTTTTTGGTTTATTTTTTTAGAGAAAAAAATTTAGTGGAAAAAATAGGCAAAAACTTTTAGCAATGAAAATTAATTTTTCATCGCTAAATAATATTTTTAGCGATGGAAATTTTTTATCTCTAAAAGCTCATTTAATAATGCTCACCTCGACATCCCAAGTTCATTCCTACGAAATGTTCGAAACCTTCTCCTCTCTCTCCTGCAAAACCCTCTCCTCTCTCGCCCCCTCCTCCCAGGCTTCTGCTGGCTAGCGAGTGCATCTCTCTCCCTCTGTCTCTCTCGAGCTTCCATCAGTTAGTGAGCATGCTCCCTCTCAGCTTCCTCTATCCCTCTCAAGCTTCCACTAGTCGGTGAGTGTGCTCCCTTTTGGCTCCCTCTATCCCACTATCTCCCATTACCACCATCACTATCCCTGCTCCAACCATCGCTACCCCTGCTCCGATCGTCATTGCCACTACTGTTGTAGTGAACCGAAGGTAAGGCTTCCTCTTTGATGGGTTTTTTTGTTTCCTTCTATGTGTGGGTGGTGGTGATGGGCGGAGGGGCGTAGGGGGTGGTAGGGGGTGGGTGCCCGGGCATTGAGGAAGGAGAGGAAGGGGGGTGTTTGGTGGGGGTGGGGTGGTGGTGGCAGGCACAAACCCACGAAATGGGGTGGAGGGGCACTATGAGGGGTGGGGGGAGCGAGCAGAGTGGGCCCGATACCTTGTACAAGCAGGGTGGGGCGGAGGGGTGCCACGTGTTGGAAAATAGTATCCTAAAGCCAATCATCTAGGTTATAGATGATTGAGCTCTTTATTGTAATTATATATAAATTTTTTATTAATAAAAATTATCTGATATTTTTTATCTTAAGTTAGTAAATCTTCTATATCAAACTCCTATGTTATGATGAAAGTCCTTAGAACTACTTCTAAACAATAAAGAAGGATTTATCGTGTAGTTCTTAAACTCATGTTCGTAACCAAATGATACATCATTGAAAAGGACAATGATGTTTATCGAGTATAGATCATCGTGTGTCATATAGGTTGATTTTTCTCGTAACCAAGGTGTGTGTGATACTAGTTTGGTATATAGGTAAGATATGGGAATACATCATTATCGAATAGTGACTTACTTGCTGAGTGTTCTACTGTCAAGAGTATTACCATATAGACTTGCAAGCAACTCACTACACTTTGATACCAGACTATCTGCATTTTTAATGCAGTGATGGAAGGCTACTGGGTATAGTCAAGTACTTGTGAAGTTTGTGTGTATCAAGATGAGATTGATAACTCTGGACTACTAGAGATAATGCATCATTGTATTTCAATTAAGTAAAGCCTTGGTTAGGATAATCTATGTAATGGATTTGAAAGATACAATGGGGATGTTCAGGGTTGACAACAAATCTTAGATCATCCTAGCATTTAAGATCAAAGGGATGAATCATGTGGTAACTATATGCCTAGATTCTTGAATATTGCTTCGCAAATATGCGACCTATCTAGACATCAGGAATCATTGCTAGATGGTAAATTTAGTTAGTATAAAAAATAGTTCCTATGCTATCAGCTTAGTTTCTATATTGAAAAATATATCCCAAAGTCAATCATTAGCCTATTGATGATTGAGCTATTTTATAATTATAATTGATTTATTAATAAATAAAATAATATTTTAATATTTTTCATCATAATGTCTATATCTTCTTATGAACTCCATTATTGTGATGAAGTCTTTAGGACTATTTAGTTTTGATAAAAAGAGAATTTATCGATTAGTCCTTAAAACTGTTCACGATCAAATGATAGGCTGTTAATAAGGATGACAACATCTATCGAGCATAGGTTACTGTATGCCATATAGATTGGTTGTTCTCTTAACTAAAGACTGTGGAGACATTAGTATGGCATATAGATAAGATGTAAGAGTACATCATCACTGAACATGATCAACTTCAGAGCATTCTGCTATCAAAAATTGCTCTAATGGGATATAGATATAAGTATCCCTTAGATCTGAGATCACCTCAGTGGCTTGCATGCAACTTACTATGCTTTGGTACTGGACTAACTAAATTTGTAATTCAGTAATGAAAGACTTATAGGCACAGTCAAGTACTTGCAAACTTAGTATGTGATTAAGATGTGATTAACCACTCCGAGAGTTGGAGAAAAATGTATAACTATATTTCTATATCGCAAAACTTGGCCAGGGTAATCCATAAGATGGATTTGGTATTTTAAAATATAATGTGGATGACCTAATCAGGGTTGACAATTAAACTCTGAGGTGTCCTACAAGCATTTTGGTCAAGAGGATGAATTATATGGAAACTATATCCACATGGGTTCTAAGGATGTTATTCTACACATTCGATCTATCCTACCATTAGGTACCACTGCTAGATGGTCACTTTGATTGGTATAAAAATTTATTTCTATTTTACTGACTTAGGTTCGGACCTATGAGGTCACACATATAAGAGTTCAAAATCTGATCGGATGGTTGATCAATAATTAAGAATCATTCTTGGGTTAAATATTTAATACGATTGATGTTTAACCAAGTGCAAGTGTTGCAGAAGGATCGATTAGTAATTAGATTGCTAATTAATTTAATTTGATTAAAATAATGAATTGAGATTAAGTTTAATTAAATATAATTTAATTAAAATTAGTTTGGACTTGATTGGATCAAATCTAATTGATTTATTGGATAAGCCAAGTGCAAGGAAGAACTAGTCTTAGTTCAATTAGGACTTGGGTCAACCCAATTTCTAATTTGATTAGAAATTAAATCAAAATTAAATCTAATTTAATCTAATTTAATTAAAATCTTGGTTGGACTAAGATCTACTCTAATTAAGTTAAACTTATTTTGATTTAATTTGGTTTGAGAAATCATTTTTTGATCAAGTCAAAATAGGAATCCTAGTATGACCAGGATTTCCTACCTTACGCTACCTATATCCCATGCCCATCCCACACCCCTTCTCATGGTTTTATGCATGGAGAATCTTCTCTCCTTAGGCTTCATGCATGCCCTCTCTCTTTCTCTCTTTCTTATATGGAGTGTTGGGGATAAACTGGTCTCCATCGAAGTTCTTGCCCAAAGTTCTTGGTCACCGACCTCCTCCCTACTGGGATTTGTCGATCTCCTCAATGATGAGTTCATGCGGCGAAACCTCCTGAAATGAATAATAGGGTTAGGGCCTAGATGAACTCCATCAGTTGTGCTCCTTTCTAATGAACTCCACTAGTCGCGCTCCTTCTAGATGAACTCCATCAGTTGTGCTCCTTCTGGACGAACTCCTTCTGGATGAACTCCTTCCAGATGAACTCTGCTAGTCACGCTCCTTCTGGATGAACTCCTTTCCAACAAACACTGCTAGTCATGCTCCTTCCAGATGAACTCCACTAGTCATGCTCCTTCCGAATGAACTCCTTCTAGATGAACTCCACCCGTCGCACTCCTTCTGAACGAACTCCTTCCAAATGAACTCCTTCTCGATGAACTCCACCAATCGCGCTCCTTCCGGACGAACTCCACCAGTCATGCTCCTTTTGGATGAACTCCTTTTGGACGAACTCTTTCTAGATGAACTCTGCTAGTAGCACTTTTTTTGGATGAACTCCTTTCGATCGAACTTCTTCAGGATGAACTCCATCTAGACAAACTTTGCTAAGTCACCAGGTGAGCTTCCTTTGGTCGACCTCCTCCTAGTCACCCGAAAGGACCTCGTCATCCACATGAATTCAACTTCCAACTCAATGCAATCTAACATACATGCAGATGACCGCAAAAGTGGCCAAACTCCTTTGGAGCTATTGCGACTTCAAGCTCTTCGCCATCAGTGCCAATCTTACCTAAACTTCGACTATTAATCCCCAACATATTGGCACATCACGACAACAGTCACCACTCTCGGTTGGCAAGTTGGGATAATAGACACCACTCTCAACTAGCAAGTTACGATGATGAACACCACCCTCCATAACAAACTCCACGTGGCCTGAGCGGCACACTACCAAATAGTTATGGCTATCACTATCAGTTTGTTACATGCTTCATCTATTAAAGAGATCCTCTAGATACATTTTTCCTAGGCTCTCTTCTCCTTTTCGTTACTTTGCTTTTTTATTCTCCTAAGCACTCCATTCTAGTTGGCCAGAAAATTAACTTGGGCATTGGAGGGTCCTGTCGGAGTCACCCACCTTTAATTTGGACTTTGTTTTGTAGGTCCCATCAGTGGCCTCACCTTCCCCACTCCAGCCATCTCTAGCATTCTCATGAATTTTTGTACCAACAGGATTGGTGCTAGACGAAGGGTTCTGTGAGCCCTTATTCTAAAAGGAGTGCCCAGTCGATCTTACTTGCCTTTCTTTCTCTCTTAATTTTTCGAATCAACTTCTGTTTGATCTCTTCTTGCTTCAGTGAATGCCTTCAAAAAAGACAACCACTCGATGGTCTATTGCTTTTGTCATCAGATCTGAGCCGAATCCATTCATTCCAGCTCCATCATCCACTTTCCAACCTCCTCCATCAGTGGCCATGGTGGATCCGAAGTAGTTTAACCTTCTAATACAGTAGGTTCGAGTCCTCATTAAGATGGTGCAGACCATACAGCAGCCTTCGATGGTGATCTAACTAGAAAACTTCCAGCCAGAGCTTCAAGAGCTAGCATCGAAAAGGGCAACCTAGGTCAGCAGACCCATCATCTTCAGGAAAGAGAAGCAGAGAGTAGGAAGCTCCTATTCCGATCATGATTTTTTTTTGGAGGAGACTTTTTCCATCTATAGTCAGTAACCTTTGGAGATCTACGATTGAGATGATACTCTCGATCAGAAGCTTCAAGACATGAACCGACGGATTGAGGAGCTCTGCCATGCCATCCTAGCTCACCATGATGATATCTGCATCGATCCTTCTTTCTCTATTAAAATCATATAAAAACCTATCCCATCGAACTTCAAGCTCTCCCAATTTGAGACCTATGATGGGACTTTTGATTTGATTGACCATTTGAAGGCCTTTCGAATGATGATGCTACTTCATGATGCATCGGATGCCATCCTATGCTGAGCTTTTTCATCTATCTTGAAGGGAGCAGCAAGAAACTGGTACTGGAACCTTAGGCTAGGTATAATCTTCTTTTTTGATCAAATGAGCCATTAGTTTATGGCTCATTTATAAGTAGCCAGCATCCAAGACAAGATTCAAATTTTCTTATCAACATAAAATAGAAGGAAGGAGAGTCAATCTGAGCTTATGTCAGTCATTTTAATGCTCCTGCATTAGAGGTCTGAAACCTGGACCAATCTATAGCTATGGTTGCACTAAAGGGCGGTCTTTAGAAAAATGATCTTTTATCTTTTCTAGAGAGGAAGTATCTCAGAGATTTTACTGATATGCTAGCCTAAGCTGAAGGTTATGCCTGGGTGAAAGAAGTCTTCAAATTGAAGGATGATGAGACCACAAGAGAGCGATAAATGGGTGAACCTAGTCGACCCGCACCTGAAAGAAAGCTAAATGAAGCTTGGCCGCACTCCTGAACTCGTTCCCCCAAGCATAGACAAGCCCAATCTCCTCCTTAAGCTCGTCGATAGGAAAGCCCAAATTGGAGGACCCGACGAAACTTCCCTCCTAGAAGATTCAACAACTATGCTTTCTTGAATGCCTCAAAGATGCAGGTGCTGATGGAGATAAGAAAGCAGCTAGCAGAACTCAGAAAGATGTGGACTCACCCGACCAAGCACAACCGCAATAAGTACTGCCTTTACCATCGTGACCATGATCACGATGCTGAAGAATGCATCCAGCTTTAGGATGTGATTGAAGCATTGATTAGAAGAGATCGGCTAGACCGATTCATCAGACACCGGTTGGAGAGGAGAGTAGATCATTTGAGAGCCCTGCCATAACTTGAACCAGCTCGATGGAATAAGCTCTAAGAAGATCGGCCCCCTCTTGGAGTCATCAACACTATCGTCGAAGGACATTGGTGTGGGAAAGCCAACAAATCAGCAAAGTCGGCAAAGAGGCAATGGACGGAGGAGCCCATCACCTTCACTGAAGAAGATGCCCAGAAAGTTCAGCTCTGCACAATGATGCAGTTGTAGTTATTTTGAATATTGCTAATTATGATGTACGTCGAGTTTTAATTAATAATAGAAGCTCTACTGATGTCTTGTTTTATGATACTTTTTCTAAAATTTCATATCTAATGATAGGATGGGCCTAGTGAATTTCCCATTGGTAGGATTCATAGGTGATGCAGTGTTAGTGAGATAATAATGTTGCCTATGGTAGCCGATCGATATCCAAAGCAATCTATGGCATAAGTTGATTTCTTAGTAGTTAAAGCCCGTTCTGCCTACAATACAATCCTTGGCCGATTTAAGTTGAATGCACTTCAAGCTATAGTTTCTACTTACTATCTGAAGATGAAGTTTTCAACCAAGCATGGAGTCAGAGAGGTCAAAGGAGATCAGGCGCTAGCTCGACACTGTTATAATATAGCCTTGCAGGAAGGAGACAAACAAACCTTTGTCCAGTGGATGGACTTGATGCTCGTGATGATCTATCTAAAGAAAGAGAAGAATCCATTGATGACCTTGAGGAGATTTCTCTAAATGATGAGAATAAAGAACATACTGTGAAGATCAGCTCAAGTCTAAAAGGAGAGGTTAGAAAGTAGCTCGTCACCTTCTTACAAAAAAATTCTGATGTCTTCGCTTGGGCACCTGCAGATATGCCTAGAATTGATGTAAAAATCATGGAGCACCACCTAAGCGTAGATCTTAAGCGATAACCAGTGAAGCAGAAGAAATGTAGTTTTGCACCGAAAAGATAGAAGGCGATAATGGACGAAGTCAATAAACTCCTTAAGATGGGATTCATTCGAGAAGTGCTTTATCCTGACTAGATTGCAAATATTGTCCTGATCAAAAAGTCTAATGGCAAGTGGAGGATGTGCATAGACTTCATGAATTTGAATGCAGCCTACCCAAAAGATAGCTACCCTCTATCTAGGATCAACCAACTGGTGGATGCGACTTCAGGCCATGAGCTCCATACCTTCATGGATGCCTTCTTCGATTATAATTAGATTCGAATGGCATCAGAAGATGAGGAGAAGACTGCTTTTATTACTTACCATGGTCTTTGTTATTATAGGATCATGCTGTTTGGGCTTAAAAATGTAGGTGCAACATACCAATGCCTGGTGAATAAAACTTTTAAGAAGTAGATCGACCGCAACATGAAGATCTATGTAGATGATATGCTGGTCAAAAGCCGATATTCATCAAATCACATCGTCGATCTTGAGAAGACCTTTAGTACCTTTCGAAAGTATGAGATGAAGCTGAACCCTGTGAAATACGCTTTTGGAGTAACCTCGAAAAAGTTCTTAGGATTCATGGTGTCAAGTCATGGCATCGAGGCTAACCTAGAGAAGATTAGATTCATCCAAAAAATGACTACTCCAAAAATAATAAAGAAAGTCCAACGCCTCACAAGCGAGGGGGCAGCTCTAAATCGCTTCATGTCAAGGTCGGTGGAACGCTGCTTGTCATTCTTCTAGGTACTCAAGCGATTGAAGAACTTCAGCTGGACTCTCGACTACCAGTGGGCCCTTGAAGAATTGAAAAGCTATCTTAGCTCACCCCCACTGCTCGCCAAATCTAAACCCGAGAAAGAATTATTCCTGTATCTTGCCGTATCTCCTATAGCTATTGGAGCCATAGTAATCAGAGAAGAAGCAAAAATTCAAAAGCAGATCTACTACATAAGCAAAGTCTTGAGGGATGTGGAAACAAGATATACCAAATTAGAAAAACTAACTTATGCCTTGTTAGTTTCAACCAGGAAGCTCCAACCTTACTTTCAGGGGCACATCATTACTCTCCTCACCAATCAACACATCAAGGTGGTTCTTCACTGACCTGATGCTTCTGGGAGATTGGCAAAGTGGACAATTGAGTTGACTGAATTCGATATCCACATTCAACCTCGATCGTCCATTAAAGCTTAAATACTTGCTGATTTAATAGTAGAGTGCACTATTTTGGAGTAGATCGAACCAAAGCATCAAGAAGCCTTTATCCTTAGCTCCCCAAAAGAGAAGGCCGATCTTCTTGAAAACTTCTAGACACTTTATGTGGATGGTTCATCCAATGCTTCTGGAGCTAGTGTGGGCTTGATTCTCATCAATCCAAAGGGAGTTATGGTGGAGTATGCATTGCGCTTTAACTTCCCCACCGCTAATAATGGGGCGAAGTATGAAGCCCTACTTATAGGATTAAAAATAGCCAAGGAGCTGAAAGTGCAATATTTGAAGGCCTACAATGACCCACAGTTGGTGGTGGGACAACTTAATAACTTCTTTGAAGCCCAAGAGGAAAGTATGAAAAAGTACTTGGAGAACGTGCAGAGCTTAAGTTCAGCCTTTGACAACTTTGACATTTAGCAGATCTCTAGGGTGGAGAATACCTGGGCCGACCTCCTCTCTAAGCTGGCCACCTTGGCCCCGAATGAGCTACCAAAAGAAGTTCTTTTGGAGGTTCTGCAATGCCTAAGTTCAAAAGAGCCTCAGATGATAATGAAAATTGATCATGAGCCCAGCTGGATCGATCCATTGATAGCATATCTCAGAGAAGGAACTCTTCCCAGAGATCATAAAGAAGCTCAAAAATTAAGAAATCAAGCATCCCACTATATTTTATATGAAAATAGGTTGTATAAGAGGTCATACTCATTACCACTCCTCAAGTGTCTCTGACCTTCAAAAGCTAGCTATGTTTTAAGGGAAGTTCATGAGGAGATTTGTAGAAATCATCTGGGAGTGAGATTTCTATCATACATGTTGTTCCATCAGGGATATTATTAATCGACAATGTATCAAGATGTGGTGGATTATGTGAGAAAGTATGATAGGTGTCAAAGAAATGCAAATATCCAGAGAAAGCTGGCTTCACAGCTCATACCGTTAAGTGGCCCCTGGCTGTTTGCATAGTGGAGGATGGACATACTCAAACCTTTGTCCATGGCATCTGGGCAGTGAAAGTTTCTGCTAGTGGCAGTGGAGTACTTCACTAAGTGGGTCAAGGCCAAATCTTTAGCAAAAATCATTGAAGCTAAAGTGTAGGATTTCATCAAAAAGTCGATTGTTTGCAAGTTTAGTCTACCTTGGATGTTGATCACTAATAATGGGTGTCAGTTTGTAGGTGCGAAGTTCACTGAGTTTTATGAAGGTCTGAATACATCTCACCACTTCATATTAGTGGCTCATCCGCAAGCGAATGTTGAGGTAGAAGTGACTAATAGAACTTTGCTTCAAGGGATAAAGGCTAGGCTTGAAAAAGCAAAGGGGACCTGCGTGGACGAACTTTATCATGTACTCTGGGCTTACAGAACTACTCAAAGATTATTAACTAGAGAAACACCTTTTGCATTGGCTTATGGGATAGAGATGGTTATCCCGATCAAACTTAAACTCTCCTCAAAATGAGTAGAGGCCTTCAATGAATAAGATAATTCATAGGACGTCAAGGCTGACCTTGATCAGTTGGAAGTAAAGAGGGAGAAGGCCTAGATTCGAATGGCAGCTTATAGGCAAAGGATAGCCTATTACTATAATTCGAGGGTTAGAAGCAAAATCTTCAGAATAGGGAATCTCGTACTTCAGTGAGCGGATATTTTGCAGCCTCAAAATTAGGGAAAGCTTGCCCCAAAATGGAAAAGTCCTTATTAGGTGGTGGAAATTATTTGACCAGGAACATATTATCTAAAGGATCTTAGAGGATCTATACTTTCACGATCTTGAAATTTGAAAAATCTATGAATATACTACCAGTAATTCAACTCCAATAAAATCCTTTAATTTCGATATTTTTATTTTTGGCATAAAATCATGTGATGACAGAAAATGATCCGACTGAACTTCGTCAATAAACAAAGTAGAAGACCTTCAGTCATTTAAGATAAGAGGAGGGGGGAGGCCCTTTCAATGGTCTTTTTGTGTCCTTATACCTTTATTAGGGATAGAAGGAGGACCTCGTCCTAACAAAAGAAGGCCAATCCCATCAGGAATAGGAGAAGAACCTCATCTTGATAAGAAATCAAAACTGACCAACCATATTAGAAACTAGAGGAAGACCTCATCTTAACACAGACGATGAAGACCTCTGGTTATTTAAGACAGGAGGAGGGGAGAGGCCTTTCAATGGCCTTTTTGTGCCCCTATACCTTTATTAGGGATAGGAGGAGGATCTCATCCTGATAAAGAAAGGCTAACCCCACCAAGAATAGGAGGAGAACCTCATCCTGATAGGAAGACAATAAAGGCCAACCGTATCAATAACAGATGAAGGACCTCATTTTAACACGGGCGACGAAGACCTCCGATTATTTATGATAGAAGAAGGGGAGAGATCCTTTCAACAATCCTTTTGTGCTTCTATACCTTTGTTAGGGATAGGAGGAGGACCTCGTCCTAATAAAGAAAGACCAACCCCATCAGGAACAGGAGGAGAACCTCATCCTGACAGCAGAATAAAAAAGATCAACCATATCAGGAATATGAGGAAGACCTCATCCTGACATGGATGATGAAGATCTTTGGTTATTTAAGATAGGAGGAGGAAAGAGGCCCTTTCAATGGCTCTTTTGCATCCCTATATCTTTGTTAGGGATAGGAGGAGTATCTCGTCTTAACAAAGAAAGATCAATCCCATCAGAAATAGGAGGAGAAACTCATCCTGATTGGAGGACAAAAAAGGTCAACCATACCAGAAGCAGGAGGAGGACCTCGTCCTAACACGGATGATGAAGACCTTCGATTATTTAGGATAGGGGGAGAGAAGAAGTCCTTTTAACGGCCTTTATGCGCCCTTATGCCATTGTTAGGGATAGGAGGAGGATCTCGTCCTAACAAAGAAAGACCAACCCCATCAAAAATAGGATAAGAACCTCATCCTGATAGAAGGAATAGAAAAGGCCAATCATGTTAGAAACAAGAGGGAGATCTCATCTTGACATGGATGATGAAGACCTCCGATTATTTAAGACAAGAGGAGGGGAGAGGCCCTTTCAATGGCCCTTATGCATCCCAATGCCTTTGATAGGGATAGAAGGAGGACCTTGCCCTCACAAAGGAAGGCCAACCCCATCAGAAACAGGAGGAGAACCTCATCCTAAAGGAGGATAAAAAAAAGGCCAACCATATCAAAAATAGAAGGAAGACCTCATCCTGACACGGACGATGAAGATCTTCAGTTATTTAAGATAGGAGGAGGGTAGAGGTCCTTTTAGTGGTCCTCTTGTATCCCTATGCCTTTGTTAGGAATAGGAGGAGGATCTCGTTCTAATAAAGAAAGGCGAACCGTGTCTAAAACGGAAGGAGAACCTCGTCCTGACATGGACAATGAAGACCCCTGGCTATGTGACATAAGAGGAAGATGAAGGAAATGAAGAGATGAACAAACATTGAACCTAAGCAGAACAAAAGGATGATTGAAGAAAGTATAGCTTCATTAAAGATAAGCTTGATTACAAGGCAAGGGTCTGCAAGATTGATTACAAAAAAAAAGGACAAAGAGAGAAAACTGAAGTTCTAAGAAGGACTAGGTTCTTCGGACTTCAGACTGTTAGCCATCACCAAGGATTTCTTAAGGCTGACGATCTCCTCGAGCTCTTTTCTCCTTATCAAGCTATCATGGAACATCCTGACAGCCCTCTAGAAGTTTTCTTCTGATGCCCGTAGTCTCTTCCTCAGAATGTCTGATTCAGCTTCAGCATCCTTGATGGTCTGTTGTTCGTAAATCAACTAAAGCTTTAGTAGCTGAACTTTGGGCTTCTCCACCCCGATCGATTTCAAGAATTTGCCTACGATCCTTTTCAGAGAGGCAATCTTCTCCGACCCCCTATTGGTGTTGGATTGATAACTATCGGCGAGCTGCTACTAAAGCTGAGCTACTCGCTGTTAGCAGCACGGAGCTTCTGCTCCAGCGAGGATATCCTCCCGCACCAATCCAATCGATAGGTCTCATAAGCAAGCTTGGCATCGTGCAATTGCTTCCGGAGGGTAGAAAATCTCTACAACCAATCCCATTCATACCGAGTCTTGTTGGAAGACCATGGTGAACTCTCCTCCAACAAGCAATTTTTCTCTTTTTCCACCTTGAGTTTAGTTTTAAGGGAGACGACTTTTGCCGTTAACGTCCAAGACTTGTCACTGACGCTTTTCCTAAGCTCGGCCAACTCCCTCTTGAAGTTATCCTTTGTAATGTTGAAGCTCACGAAGTCTTTCATGTGCAACTTGCAAAGGTGAGTGACTTCAATCGTCACCTCTGAAGCATTTTTTCTAGACCTTCAGAGTTCGCCTTCTATCTTCTTCAACTTCTTCTTCAGGTAACGAATTTTTCTCTTCAAACCCTTCACTATAGGTCTTAGAGGGATACCTTTGAATGGTGGTTTGGCATCGATCGAGGATGATTGACCGTGACTTTGGTCACTAGAACAATTCTAAGTAACATTCACCATTGCATAAGTATAAGGAGAAGGAAACTCATTTTCATTTCTCAAAATATTTGAATATACATCAAAAAAAAAGAGAGAGTACAATCATTTGAAATTCTAAACCTCGGAAGGAATAACAGTGGATGAGGTTGGGGCATTTTTTGCCATCTTCAACTCTGGTGCAGGCTTAGGCGCGTCAGCGAGGGGGGTCTGAAGGGCTCGGGGATGACTTCGATGGGTGAAGGGTCAACCGTGGCAGTGGACAGCCCTGCCTCTTCATCAGGAACCTTTCCGTATAAGAAGCTGAGATCAAGTTTGGAAAACTTGACGGCCACTCGATCCTCACAAAGTTCATATCTCTTTTGAAAGACTTCTTGGTCGAAGGCGATGTTCAGGTCCCTCATTTCAGAGGAGACCTTGAACTCCTCCACTGTCCAGATCTTCACCTCCAAGATCTACTTTGAGGCTTGATCCTTCAGCTCACTGACCTTAGTCTCGACCTTCTTCCTCCTCTCCTCCTTTAGGGCCAGAGCGGCCTGCAGCTCCATCAAGGTGAGCTCTTCTTTTTTGAGCATCTCCCATAGACCCTCAACTTTGACCGCCTTCTTTTTCGAGAGATGGTCAGCCTCAACGATTTTCTCCCAAAGGTGGTCAACTTCAGCTTCGAGGTCCTCCTGGGCCTTCAGCACCTCCAACCTCAGCCGGTTCACTATTTTGATGTGTGCAAGTATTTGGTGATCCGACTGTAGTAAATGGAATGTATTATGCATACAAAAAAAAAAATCGACAGGATGACTATCTCGAGGAAAGTCCTAAGGGAATCCCAGATAAGCTACATGTGGTTGAGGTCGACCATCTAGTCTACCATGTTGGATAGGGCAAATTTATCAATTAGATCCTAGACGAGGTCTGGATTGTTGAATAGGTCTTCTCTTGGACTGTCGCCATCGTTGCTGGACCCGCCAAGGTGCGTATCATGATGCATCTTCATGATGATCCTTTTATCCTTCTTTCGCCCCCCCCCTCTTCCCTTCCAATAGGAGGTTGCAGAGCTGGGTCCTCGACTGGAGGACTCATGGATGATGGAGGCATGGAGCCCTTGACAGCGGCACCGACCCTAGTTGCGGGGACGACCTCGATGATGACAGCGACCTCGATGGCAGTGGCAACATTGGTAGGTGTGGTAGAACTAGGGGCATTCACCCTGGCTTTCTTGGCAGCTGGCTCATCGGATGCAACACCTTTCCTTTTGCGAGCCTGGAGCCCCTTTGAAAGCCTTTTAGCAGCCTTAGCATCCATCTCTGCCATAAAGAAGAAAGCACCATTAGAAAAGAAGGAAGGAAAAGAAGAAAAAGAAGATGACCCACCGACTTCGATCGTGTACCTACTGGATTCTAAGGACTAAGGCCAAGGTTGAATAGGATTTGTTCTTTTATTAGCTTGGATATCAGAGGAGTTCAGTAACCTTTGATTATGGTTACTAACTCTTGGTCCACTTTCTCTAGCCTCGGGGCTTGGCAGACGGAGTCCCTCAGATATTCCCAAGATGGAAGTCCTAAGTACAGAGTCGAATAGAAAACAAAGATAAACTTTTCTTTCCAATTATGGATGGAGGAGGTGGCATCCTTAAGCAACCCATTCTTGCCGGACTGGGGGAAAACATACCACTAGTCTTTGGCAATAGGGTGATGCTTGAAGATGATGAAGGTTTGAAAAAGAGAAGTAGTGGACTGGATCCCGATAGATATACAAAGTGCAAGGAATCCTATAATGAACCTAAAGGAGTTTGGAACTACCGAAGCTAGAGAGATGTTTAAAAAGCAAAAAAGGCTACAACAAAGCCAGGAAGGGGAAGCCTTAACCTAGCATGGAAGGCCTTCAGGTACAAGTAGAACCAACTTAGAGGAGGAGTGCAAGCCCGACCACTCGAACTAGGAAGTTTTAGCTCGTACTTGGCAGGCATCCCATATTGGATCCTAACTAGTGATAGGTCCTCGGCGGTCAAAGATCAGGGAATGGACTCCAGTTTAAAGTTTAGTTGAGGTACTGCCGTGAGCCCAATTTCCGTTCTAACCTCGGGGTTATTGAGGTTTGGAAAGACCAAACTCCTAGAATCACTAGAGCTGAAAACCTTAGACAACATCTAGATCAAGCTAAATCAAATGAAATTTCCAAAAAAGAACCTAGAAAAATGGGTGGTGGAAGCCCAAAAATGAAGAACAGCAATGTCCACCCAGGAAAACTTGAAGTAGCCTGAAAAATGCAAGAAAACTAAAAGTCAAAAGGATGGGGATGGAAGACCGACCTAGAAAAACATGGAAAGAAGGCTAGAAGGATGAAAGAGGGTCGAGGAAGATGCCGGTGGTCAAAGAAATGACAGAAGGAGCAGGAGCGACAAGAACAAGACACTTGGAGATGACAGAAAATGAAGGAAGGAGAAGAAGCAGAAACCAAAGCAAAAGCAAGAAATTGTAGGTGAAGGAGGGAGAGTTTAAATAGGGGATTAGAGCCCCAGAGGAAGTTATGATTGTGGAACTCATTCAGTCAATCCCAACCCTCCACATGTCCCATTCGCACCTACTGTCGGGTGAAGCAATAATTGCACCATATGTGGAGCTCCACACCAGATGAGTTTTTGAGGGATTTCATCCATCTAGATCATTTGACATCAAATCATGATGCCAATTTGAAAAAAAAAGAGACAAAAAGATTTGTTCTCCAAGGTAGGAAACTATCAAAAAAAAAAAACTTCGGCTGCAGCAATTTTTTCATACTTTTTTCAATCAAAATTTGAACTCAGGAGTAGGAGGACAAGTGTTGAGGATAAACTGGTCCTCATCGAAGTTCTTGCCAAAAGTCCTTGGTCGCCGACCCCCTCCTTGTTGGGATTCATCGATCTTCTTAGTAACGAGTTCATGCTGTGGAGCCTCTCGAAATGAATAACAAGATTATGGCCCAAACGAACTCCGCCAGTTGCGCTCCTTCCCAATAAACTCCATCAGTCGCATTCCTTTCAGACGAACTCCACCAGTCATGCTCCTTCTAGACGAACTTCTTTCAAACAAACTCCACCAATTGTGCTCCTTCTGAATGAACTCCTTTTCGATGAACTCTGCTAGTTGCACTCCTTCCAAATGAACTCCGCCAGTTGCACCCCTTTTGGATTAACTCCTTCCAAACAAACTCCTTCTAGACGAACTCTGCTAGTTATGCACCTTCTGGATGAACTCCTTTCTGATGAACTCCACCAGTCATGCTCCTTCTAGATGAACTCTACTAGTCATGCTCCTTCTGAACGAACTCCTTTCGGATGAACTTCTTTCAGACGAACTCTGCCAGTTGTGCTCCTTCTGAACGAACTCCTTTCGAACGAACTTCCTCAAGATGAACTCTATCCAAACAAACTGCACTCAGTCATCAGGAGAGCTTCCTTCGGTCAACCTCCTCCTAGCCACCTAAAAGGACCTCGTCGTTCACATGAATTTAGCTACCAACTCAATGCAATGCAACATACATGCAAATGACCTCAAAAGAGCCCAAACTCCTCTAGAGCTGTTGCGACTTGAAGCTCTTCGCCATCAACATCTACCCCATCCAAACTTCGACCATTAACCCTCAATATATTGTCACGTCATGATAATAAACACCACTTTCAGCTGGCAAGTCACAATAACAAACACTACTCTCAGTTGGCAAGTCACGACAACGAACACCACCCTCTGTAACAAACTCTATGGGGACTGAGCGGCCCATTACTAGATGGTTATGGATGTTGCTATCAGTTTGTTACACACTCCATCTATAAAAGAAATCCTCTAGATATATTTTTTCTATACTCTCTTCTTCTTTCCATTACTCTGCTTCTTCATTCTCCTGAGCACTCCATTCTAGTTGGCTAAAAAATTAACTTGGATATCGGAGGATCCTGTTGGAGCCACCCACCTCTAGTTTGGACTTTATTTTGCAGATTCCATCGGTAGCTTCACCTTCCCCACTCTAGCCATCTCTAGTGTCCTTACCGATTTCCACACCAACATGGAAATTTGTTATGGATCGGGTCAATGTAAGGAAGTTTGAATGTGATTTGAATTTCCTTAGGATAGAGTTTTAGGAAACTAAAACTCCTCCCATGCATGCTGCCCACTCTCCTTGATTTACCTCTACTTTTCCATAGTGAGAAAGGGATTTTTGTGTGCCATTTACATCTAGTCTATGCCAAAAAGAAAGGAGGGGGCACCCAAGTGTTGGGCACCCCATAAGTTGCCTAACTTGGACCTGCCTTGTCTAGGTATTTGACCTAGAAAAGGACTCATCCATATCTCATTATTTAAATGGATTTTTGGGCTGATTTTTTCAAACATTCTAGACATTAGAGTGAGGATTTTTGGGTGTGTAATATCTATGAGAGAAACATCTTGGGCATGGGAATTTTAAAGACACCTATCTAGGTGTCTAGGAAAGAGAACAAAGAAGAAGAAGAGGGTTTTCTTCTAGGATTGTTTTGTTCTTCCCTTTTCCTCCTTCTTAGAGATTTTTTTGAAAGTTGTCTTAGGTTAAAAATCTCTCCCCTTCCTTCTGAAATATTGGAGTGTCCAAATCTTGAAGAAAAAAGATCTGGATCGACCATCAAAGAAGGATCAGCATAATACTAGCATACTGTGCTGATTTTCAAGCATCGAACTTCTGATCAGCATTCATGGGCTCGTGTGAACAACCTTTAGAGGCTGAATGAATATGCGGCTCAGAGCTACATCCTTAATCCTAGATCAGCAAGTTAGAGCATCTAAGTTGCAAAGGTAATATAGATCTGATCCCCTGTTACATACTTATATTAGATCTAGTGTAAATCTATGTTGATGCGATCAACACTTTCTCTTCTAATAATTTTTAATTTTTGATTTAATTATATTCTATAATCATATAATAGGATCTTAGATTTTAGGGTTCTCTAGTATTTTTATGAATTAATATAATTATTTTTATTTTTTGCTTCATAGATCTAAAAAAGTTTCAAGATCTAATCCTGAAATCCTAGATCTAGTTCCTTCAATTGGTATCAGAGCCTAGGTTCATTATTACATGATTCATGATGCATGTTTAGATTATTTTTAGATTAGATCTAATTTATAATCAGATAATTAAATCTAAAATCAAAAAGAAATTGATCATATGAACTGATATAAGGTTGTCCTGCTGTAAGGTTTACCTCTTACAATGGAGTGGTTATCCTAGTTCATATAGATTTATTACTAATCATAAATTTAATAGACATAATATAATTTTATTTATAATTTATTAGATTTAAAATAATTTTAAATTTAAAAATAAATATTTTAGATTGCACGAACTCATTATAAGATTGTCCTACTATAATGTTTACTCCTTACAGTAGAGAGATTGTCCTAGTACGTGCTGATCTAAAATCTTGATCATAAAATTTTAGATTAGATTTAAAAAAATTTATGATCTAATTAAAAATATTTTAATATAATTTTTAATCATCATAAATATGTTAGATTTGATCTAAGGTAATTTATGATTGATTGGAATTAAAATAGTTTCAATTACATGAACCTGTTTAGATTAGATCTCAAGTAGTTTCATGTTTATTTTACTTACATATTGATTATGAATCAAACATATAACTTGATTGGTAGAACCATATTATAAAAATATTTTATAAATATGAAAATTATTTTTAAAATGCTAAACTGCAACCCTCAGCCTAAAACTTAATTAAGAATTAAGAAGTTGTTTGATTAAGATCTAGGATTATGAATTAAAGATCCTAAGATACAAATCATAACATATTGGATTAATGGGTTAGTGGAAATTAGGTCCATCAGTTGGGTTAGAACTAAGGTTAGATTAAAGAATAAATTTAATTAAAGAATTGACTAAATTTAATCAATTATTGTCTTAGATTAGGTTAAGGATTCTCTAGATGAATTATAATAGTTGTAGTTGATCAAGTCCATATCTTTAATGAGACCCAAGATGGACTTGATTCTTGGCTATACAGTCTAACTCAAACTATTAGGATGATCTAATCGAGACTAATTAAATCAGTTGGTATCTATGTAGACTAGATCGATGGTCTTTAATTGGCAGCCCGCTTACCTTACCATATCTGATGGTGTCTAAGGCAAGCTTTGGCAGACCCTCCCATTGATCGAACTTACCTGGCCTTTTTGATAAAATTATATTTTGATCAAATCACTTGATTATTCGAGCTGATCCATGTTAGCTAGGTAAATCAGTGTGGCTAATTTAGGTGCTCCTAGACCAACTTATTAATGGTATCCCTTAAGCTGACTTGGTGAAGCCAGTGGAAGGATCATGATAAGCTGGTTCATCTAACCTTCTTTCTCTAAATCAAATCAATTAAATCTTCTAAAATTATTAAGTTCTTAAAATAAAATAGTTATGATGATAACTAGATCATAGCCTCTCTTTAAGTGGATGATAATGGATCTATTAGTTGGATAATCATTGGAGGTCCAAAGGCCTGGTGCTTATTAGCTAATGGAATTATCATTCATGATATGATTTCTTGGCCACGTCTTTCTAAATGGTGGTTTGGTTGACCAACCAAAGTTGGGCTTAATCATTCATTGGTTAGATGGATCAAGTATGGTAATATTAATAGTTAGACGTAACCAGACCTTTTCAGTGGAGGCCAAAGCCTACTGATTAGGGACTGGAGCAAAAATTAAATTACTACATGGGTTGACCAACCAAAGTTGGGCTTGTGTGCAGTCTATGTAGATTCTAGTATCCATTAAGAAATTAGGATAATTTCTCAAATTGAAGGTAGAGGCTATCAATTCGAATAAAATAGTGAGAAGATCTTTTGATTAAAGTCTAAATCTTTAGATTTAATGAATCAATTATTAATTAAATTTTGATTTTTTTTATGCAGATATGGCCACTTTGTTGCCCAGCTATGCAACCTAAGGGGGAGGGTGGGTGAATTAAATTTTTAAAATTTTAATGCTAATTTAAAGTTATCAAGATTGAATGATGATATGCAAGTAGTGTGTGTGAAGCAATTTAGGTTAGATGAAAATATAAAAAATTTGAGAGAAAGAATTTAACAAACTAAGGAAAGTAAGATAGCAAGCACACCACAAACAAGCAAGATTTATGGTGGTTCAGTGTTTCTCTTGCACCTACATCCACTCCCCAAGCTCCTACTTGGGAATTCAAAATCACTAAACGTATTCAACTAGAATACAATGTCGGTATCTCCGACCTTAGCTATCCCAAGCTAGCACACTTATTTCTCGAGTACAAGCCAACCCTATATACTTTGATTTAAGGCTTGGATCAACCCTCCTAAGTTTTAGAACCCTCCCAAAACTTGAATAGAAATGCAGAGTATAAGAGTTAATGACAATTAAATATAAATTTAGCTTCTTTAATGAGTAAATAAAACCTTAAGAATGCTTTTCACAATAATGGAGAAAGCTTTTCTGATTTCCCTCAAGGTTGTTAGAGACTTGAATGAGCTCTTGAGAGGTTGGTGAACTTGAAATGAAAGCTTCTTTGCTTGAAGATGACTTTTTGCTTAGGGCTGAATTGAATTCATGAAATCTATTATGTTTTTCTCTTTTTATAGCCTTTTAAATCTTCAATGATGGAGGAGAGAATCCTGGGCAAGATTTATAGCCGTTGAAGATCTTAAAGAAATCATTAAAAGCTGCCAAAACTGAATTAAACTAGCCATTGCAGAAGATTTTCATCATAGGGGTCGACTCATGTGTCGACCTCTGGCACAAGGGTCAATCTCAAGGTCGATCTCTAAGACAGAATCTAGAAAATCAACTGTTCTATATTTTTGGCCTTCGAAATAGCAGAGATCGACCCTTGGCATAGAGACAGCATGCCAAACAGCCCGTTTCAATAGGGGTAGACCTAGGGGTCGACCCTTTTGCTTGAAACTTGATTTTCTTCCAAAATATGCGTCCAAAAATCATGGGACTATCTCCAAAGGATCAGAAATCTTCTATACTTGCTCTTAAGGCTCTCAGATCAAAACTTGATAAAATTATGATTTTGCCTATGAAATACAAAAAGTCTTTTTTCAAGCCAAATTCATTAGTAATTCCCTCAAATCCTTTGTAATAATCAAAATCAATTCTTGGAGCAACGATCTTTTTCTTTTTGATGATGAAAAAATATTTAAGCATAAGCAAAAATAAAGTATGTAGAAGCCTACATCACTTACTAGAATATCATATTCAATTATTTGATAAATATTGAATAAAGAGCAATTTGAAGATTACTTATGGTTAGACATTTAAATTATTTACAAAAGAGTTTGACTTACTTATTCCTTTTGTCAATTTTACTTTAATTTTGCTTATAGCTCAATTTTATTTACTCTACTCCCTTTTTTAACATCATCAAGTAAGATCTTAAGAAATTTTAAAATTCAAAAAGAAAAAGCCTTTTCCTTAATTTATTCCATATGTTTTTCTGTTAGAATAAGAGTTTATAACAAAACTTTCAATTAGCTTACATACAACACATTGTTTATAACATATCATAATAGAATTTTAGCTAATTCACAGAGGTTATATTTTATATCATTTAAATGACATCATCATATTTATATACATATATTTACATCCAAATGATATCATTCCACACATAATAAATCATAACATCAAGTCATCAAAATATATAAGTGCTAAAGGTATCAAAAGCATTCATGAGAGTTAGGCCATCAAAACATACAAAATTCATCGATACAACTAACCATGACCCAAGTAGCCAATGGTACCAATGCTATAAGTTAGATCCAAAAAAAATATAACCAACCATGACTTGATCAACAACTCATAGAAACAACTAAGAGATACTAGATCATAACCTAATACAAAGATGACTAAACTAGATATAGTAGAGATCATGGCTGGAAGCATCTGTATTAGATGATGAATCAGAGATGTGATGGGATGTATCAAATGATAGATGTATCAAATTTAAAAAATTAAAAAAATTAAATCAAATCAAATGAATCAGCTCTCCTTTAAAAGCTTATTATTTAAAATTTTTTTTCTTTATAAAAAAAATAGCTTAAACTCAAATATCAAATGCTCTCCCCTTGTTTGAATGAATATGATTCTTTGAACATATTTTCAAGTATGTACCTTTAAGCTTTAAGAGGATCAGAGCTTCTCAAAAATTTGAATAATAAAATCAAGCACAATATTTAATTTATTATTCATTTTTTTTTCTTAAATAAATTTCAATCAATTAAGCTAGAAAAAGATATATATCAGAAATGTATCGAACAAAACAAAGATAGTATCAGAGCAAAAGTAATTTTATAAAGATTTCTAAAGGCATATTAAAAATTTTATATTATATAAATATTTTTAAATGAATTTTAAAATTAGAAGTATGTATCAAAATTAATTTGTTTGGAGTGGAAATATATTTTAAATTAGTTTTAACTCTAATTAGTTATCAAAAATAATTTGGCAATCAAATCAATTGAATTTAAACTGAATAATCATATAAAGGCTTAAGTTAAAAGGATCATAAAATAATTAAAATTTATTATTCTTAACTCAAATTAATTAGAATGTTCGGTCAAGGCTAACTAGATAATATTTAACAAACAAACATCTTTTTACTTATTTTTTAATAGTAAATACCAAAAAATTCATCACATAATATTTTCTCCTCCTCTTTTTCATAATTATTATTGGATAAATTTATCTTTTAGATTTTCTTCCTCATTTTGAAAGAATATAATAAATTTAGAATGAATATCTTTTCCTTTTTAAAAAAAAAATATTTATGAGCAATATGGATTAAAAATACATCTCCTCCTTTTTGAATAAAATAAATGCATTGAATGAAATTATTTTGAACTTCAAGGATTCAAGAGAGATGGAACATTTCAAAGATTAAAGATTTTAAATAGATCATTCAAAGCAAATTATAAGATATATTCAATTTTTTAGGAATCATCTCTTTCTTTTTTTATTATTATATATATATATTAAGATCAATAAAATATAAGATAAATATTAAGCTATCTAATATCAATTGATTAAAAACTAAAGTCTTCTTTGAATATTTAATTTTAATAGCTTCTTTGAAATATTTTGCTTGACATCAATATCAAAAGACTTAAAAAGAGCATTTTTCTTAAATTTATTTTTTAAAATTAATCAATCTGAACAAGGCATGAATATTAATCAATAATTCTTTTTTAAGATCAAAAATAATTTTTTGATACTAATTAATTTTCAAAAAGAATAATAATATGATCAAAATGTGTAAAATATAAATAGTTACTTAAAATGAATCAAATGATCAAAATCATTAGAATGCCCAAATAAATCCATGAGATAAGTAAAGTATAATTATTTATCTATGATTTTTTTTATTAAGTTCAAAAATAATTTTTCTTCTTATAGTCAATAAAAAGATAAGAAGGATGGATAATTTTTAACTTAAAGCAATGAAATTAAGTCTCAAGGATTGATCCAAAAATATTAGTAGAGGATAAGTTGGGATCAAAAGAAGGATATTTAAGCAAAAGAATCTAGAATTTTCAATTTTTTGTTAATTTCATAAAATTTATCTTCACTCAAGGTATTAGTAAAAATATCAGCCAATTATTTTTCAGTACAAACATAATCAAGAATTATGTTATTATTTTGAACATGCTCTCTTATAAAATGATGTCTTATTTCAATGTGTTTTGACCTAAAGTATTGGATTGGATTCTTAGATAGATTATGGTACTAATATTATAACATCTTATGAGAGTTTTATTTAGTTTGATGCCAAAATCCTCAAGTTATTGCTTAATCCATGATTTATGCACAATAACTTTCGGCTGCAATATATTCATCCTCAGTCATAGATAATGCTACCAAATTTTGCTTCTTGCTAAACCAAGAGATTAAGTTAACTCATAGAAATTGGCAAGTTCTACTAGTACTTTTTTTGTCTAATCTATATCCAGCAAAGTCTGCATCTGAATATCCAATTAAATCGATTGATGAATTCCTAGAGTACTATAAATCTATGGATTGAGTTCCTTTTAGATATTTAAATATTCATTTTACAGTATTTAAATATGATTCTTTTGGATTAGATTAAAATTATGCACATAAACAAACACTAAATATGATATCTAGTCTACTAGCAGTTAAATACAATAACGAACCTATCATGCCTCTATAAACCATTGTATCAATACTTTTACCTCCTTCATCCTTGTCAAGCTTACATAATGGACTCATGGGGGTACCAATGACTTTGGAGCTCTCCATCTCAAATCTTTTAAGTAGCTCTCTTATGTACTTGCTTTGGATGATGGAGATCCTTTTCTTTGTTTGTTTAATTTGAAGTTCGAGGAAGAATGTTAGTTCACCCATCATGCTCATCTCGAACTCCTGCATGAGCTTAGCAAAATCTTGACATAAAGTTTTGTTAGTAGACCCAAATATAATGTCATTAATATATATTTGTATTACTAAGAGGTCATCATGATCTCTTTTAATGAAAAGGGTTGTATCTACATTTTCTCTTGAAAACTCATTATTAAGCAAAAATTTACTTAATCTTTCATACCAAGCCCTAGGTGCTTGTTTTAAACCATATAATGCTTTGTTTAATTTGAAAACATGATTTGGAAAAGCATGATTTTCAAAACTAGAAGATTGTTCTATATAAACTTCTTCGGTAATATATCCATTTAGAAAAGTACTTTTAACATCCATTTGAAATAATTTGAAATTCATAAAGCATGCATAAGTGAGTAAAAGTTTAATTGCTTCTAGTCTAGCAACAGGTGCAAAGGTCTCATCAAAATCAATTTCTTTTTCTTGATTATAATCCTTTGCAGCTAATCTTACTTTATTCCTAATTATATTTTTATTTTCATCTAATTTATTTCTATATATCCATTTTGTATCAATTATTGAATAATTTTTAGGTCTTGATACTAAGGTCCATACATTATTTCTTTCGAATTGATTAAGTTTCTCTTGCATTGCATTTATCAAATTATAATCTTTTTCGGCTTCATCTATGGTTTAAGGTTCAAAATGAGAAACAAATGCAAAATGATTGTGTGCATCTCTAAGTGAAGAGCAAGTTCTTACCCTATATGTAGGATCACCAATAATTAATTCTTTGGGGTGATTGTGAACATACCTCCATTCTTTTGGAAGATCATTTATACCTTGAGGTTGTTCTCGTTATCCTTCAATTTCATTTTCTTGCTTGTCTTCATGATCCTCTTCATTTTGAATTGTTGAATCCTTTAGGGTGATCTCCTTCATCCCTTTTATAAGAGGATCTGCATCATTAATACCCTCACTCTTTCTTGATAGAAGATCATTAGTCTCATCAAAGACAACATGTATTGACTTCTCTATGACTAAAGTTCTTTTGTTAAATAATCTAAAAGCTTTACTAGAAGAGGAGTAACCAAGAAAAATAGCTTTATCAGATTTTGCATTAAATTTACCTAGTTTTTCTTTACCATTGTTCAAAACAAAAGATCGACAACCAAAAACATGAAAATATGCAATGTTAGGTTTTCTACCTTTCCAAAGCTCATAAGATGTTTTCTTTAAAATTGGTCTAATTAAGGCATGGTTTAAGATGTAACATGTCATATTAATTGCTTCCATCCAAAAGTATCTTAGAAAGTTACTTTCACATAGCATGGTATGGGTCATTTCTTCTAGAGTCTTACTTTTCCTTTCTACCATCCTATTTTGTTGGGGTGTCCTAAGTACTGAATAATTATGACTTATTTCTTTTTCATCATAAAATTTTTCAAAGTTTTGGTTTTCAAATTTGATTTTATGATCACTTCAAATGCTTTGAATTGAAAATTCTTTTTTATTTATAACTTTTTGATAAAACTTTGAGAAAACATGAAAAGTTTCATCTTTGTGTGCCAAAAAGAAAATCCTTATAAAATGTGAGTAGTCATCGATAATTACAAAATCATAACATTTTCTACCTAAGCTTATTATTCTTGTAGGACTAAACAAATTCTTGTGCAATAGTTCCAATGGCCTAAAAGTTAAAACAATGTTCTTAGATTTGAATGAAACTCTAGTTTGTTTACCTAATTGGCATGCATCATAAATTTTATCTTTTTTAAAGTTCTATTTTGTTAAATCAATAACTAATTCCTTTTTGATAAGCTTTGAAAGTGAATGCATACTAATGTGTGCAAGCCTATGGTGCCAGAGCCAACTAGTCTCATTACTTTTGGCATTCATAGCTACTAGATATTGCATGTTTATCATAGAAAGATCATTCAAATCTACCATATAAACATTATCATGTCTATGTCCAACAAACTTAATGCTATCATCATTGGGACTAGTTACAATGCATAATAAAGATTCAAAAATAACTTTGTAACTCTTATCACAAAGTTGACCAATGCTTAAGAGATTATGTTTCGAATCATCTACTAATAAAATATTTTCAATATACTTGGAGGAAGCGATACCAATGTTACCTATACCGATAATCTTTTCTTTGTCATTATCTCTAAAGATGACCATTCTTCCACTTTGAGCATCAAGCATGATGAATTAGGACTCATCATCGATCATGTGTCTTGAGCAACCACTATCAAGATACCATCTTTGATTTTCTTCTTTGGATGCAAGACACACCTACACGCAAAATCAAGTTCTTACTTTAGGTACCCAAATTTTTTTGGATCTTTTAAGGTTAGTCACAATGGTTTCTTTTGGAACTCATATTTTCTTTATATTTAAATTGTTAGAAAAATATGTATAAGATTTGTGTCCTAGTTTAACACATTTAAAGCAAGTAACATTTAAAAATTTTTTGCTTTATGAATCTACAAAAATATTTTTTTAAAATTTTTATTTTCTTAAGGGGTTATAGCCTAGATCGGTCTTATCATAAATGATCTTTTGATTTTCAAGAATCATATGAAGTTTATTTGAACTTAAAGTAAATTTTTCAACGATCAATCTTAGCTTCTTGATTTTATTTTTTAAATTTAGGTTCTCTTGAGTTAAGACTAGTTTTTTACTTAGGATAGTTTCATTTTCTTTTAGCAAGACTTGATTCTTAAATTTTAGATCTTTGTTTTTAGTTCCTAATTTCTTTAAATCATCTACCAAATCATAGAAGGCTTCTTGAAGTTCTTCAAATATAAATTCATTTGAGATTTCAGCACTTATCTTATTTTCATGTACCATAAGGCATAGGTTGGCTTGTTCATGAGCTTCTTCCTCTTCGGAGCTTGAGTCGTCACTGTCACTCTATGTTGTCACCATAGTTTTTTTCTTGTATTTCTTGGCAATATTTTTAAGTTGAGAATATTCAGGCCTAAAGTGTCCCAATTTCTTACATTCATAGCAAATAAAGAGCTGCTCCTTATCCTTTTCCATGCTATTCTCTCCTTTGGTAGATGGCCTCTTCCTCATCCCTTATTTTTTCTTCAAAAATATCTTGAACTTTCTTGTGATGAGGGCTATTTCTTCATCTTGTTCTTCATCTTTCATTTCATCAGATTTCTCATCTTATTAAGTGGTGGATTTGAGGGCTATTATCTTCTTCTTCTTGACATCTTCTTCTTGATGTTGTTTTATGCTTAGCTCATGCATTATTAGTGATCCTAGAAGCTCCTCCAAGGATTAAACATTCAGATCTTTGGCTTCATGGATTGCAGTCACTTTGGCCTCCCATGTCTTTGGCAAAGATCTAAGAATCTTCCTCACAAGGTCACTGTTAGAATAAGACTTGCCAAGATTTTTAAGACCATTTATAATATCCATAAATCTAGTAGATATTATAGTTATTGACTCATCATGTTTCATTTTAAAAATTTTATATTTGTGCATAAGCATGTTAATTTTTAACTTCTTAACTTGATTAGTACCTTCATGAGTTACTTCTAATCTATCTCATATTTTCTTAGCCAACATGCATGTTAAAATGCAATTAAATTCATTAGCATCTAAAGCACAATATCAAACATTCATGGCTTTTTTATTGAGTTGAGCCAATTTCTTATCAACCTCATCCCATTTCTTTTCGGGTTTGGTTGATTTCACACCATCAATTATCTTAGTGGGTGTATGTGGTTCATTAACTATGATACTCCACATGTCATAATCAAGTGCTTGTATGAATATTCTCATCCGAACTTTTCAATAGGTATAGTTTGACCCATTGAAAAGTGGAGGTTGGTTTATGGACTGCCCCTTGGCTAGAGAAATACTAACTTGGGTTGCCATAGATCTTTGGCTCTTTGATGGTTAAATTAAAGTAGGGCTAGAGCATCGGGCTTTGATACCACTTGTTGCCTAGCTATGCAATCCAAGAGCATGGGGAGGGGGGGTGGGTGAATTGGATTTTTAAAATTTTAGTACTAATTTAAAGTTGTCAAGATTGAATGATCATATGCAAGTAGTGTGTGTGAAGTAATTTAGGTTAGATAAAAATATAAAAGATTTGAGAGAAAGAATTTAACAAACTAAGGAAAGAAAGATAGCAAGCACACCATAAACAAGTAAGATTTATAGTGGTTCGGTGCTTTCCTTGCACCTACATCCACTCCCTAAGCTCCTACTTAGGAATTCAAAATCATTAAATGTATTCAATCAGAATACAACATCGATACCTCTAACCCTAGCTATTCTAAGCTAGCACACTTATTTCTTGGGTACAAGCCAACCCTACATACTCTGATTTAAGGCTCAGATCAACCCTTCCAAGTTTTGGAACCCTCCCAAAATTTGAATCAAAATAATAAAGCAAAGCATAACAGTTAATGACAATCAAATATAAATTTAGCTTCTTAATGAGCAAATAAAATCTTTAGAATGCTTTTCACAATAATGGAGAAAGCTTTTCTAATTTCTCTTAAGGTTGTTGGAGACTTGAATGAGCTCTTGAGAGGTTGGTGAACTTAAAACGAAAGCCTCTTTGCTTGAAGATGATTTTTTGTTTAGGATTGAATTAAATTTATGAAATCTCTTATGTTTTTCTCTTTTTACAATCTTTTAAAACTTCAATGGATGGAGGAGAGAATCCTAGGCAAGATTTGTAGCTATTAGAGACCTTAAAGAAATCATTGAAAGATGACAAAATTGAATAAAACTAGCCGTTGCAAAAGATTTCCGTCATAGGGGTCGACTTATGGGTCGACCTCTAGCATAGGGGTTGATCTCTGAGATAGAATCTAAAAAATTAATTGTTCTATATTTTTGGCCTTCGAAATAGTAGAGATCGACCCTTGGCACAGAGACAGCGTGCCAAATAGCCTGTTTCAGCAGGGGTAGACCTAATGGTCGATCTTTTTGCTTCAAACTTGATTTTCTCCCAAAATATGCATCCAAAAATTATGAAACTACATCCGAAGGATTAGAAATCTTCTGAACTTACTCTTGAGGCTCTCAGATCAAAACTAGATAAAATTATGATTTTGCCTCTAAAATAAAAAGGTTTTTTTTTCAAGCTAAATTTATTAGTAATCCTCTTAAATGCTTTATAATCATCAAAATTAATTCTTAGAGCAACACACTTTCCTATCGATCTGATCATTATTAGACAATGATAAGTTGATGGGATCCAACTTCGGTAGCTAGTACAGAAAGTTGAAGATAGTCCTGAAGCATGAATGGATCTTATATATATTGACAAATCCAACATCTGAGGAGCCAGCTCCTAATGCATATGGAACAGTCAACGATATTTATCATAAGTGGCTTAGTGATCGAACCATGATGCGCTGTATTATGCTGGTAGCCATGAGCGATCAGTTCAGTCGTAGGTTTGGGATGGCTCAGTCAAAAGATATGCTTCAATGTTGGAGGATTCTTTGGACATGCTCGATGATGTTGGGAGGCACAAGACTAGTTGTACCATCTTCAATGCTAGGATGCCGACAGAGCTTCTGTTACTAATCATGTACTGTATATGATTGAGCTGATGGAGCATTTAAGCAAACTCAATTTTTTCTTGTATGAACAGCTTGGAAAAGATGCAATACTGAACTTGTTGCCTAAGTCGTATCTTCTATTCCTTATTATAGAATGACAAATCTTGAAGTAAACTACCATAGGTTACTATGGTTACTTCAGAACTTTGAGAAGGATCACCAGCTCCACAAGGAGTCGATGAACTTAGTAGGAGATTCGTCTTCTGGTTCTCGACCCTTTAGGAAAAGAAAGAAGAATAAGAAGAAGAAAGGCAAGAAAGTATAAGTTCAGGCTGGGATATCTGTGCAGGGTCAGACCAGGAAGATCAAGTTCGATAAGAGTCAAACTGAATGCTTCTTTTATAAAAAAAATGGGGGCATTAGAAGAGGAGCTATCCTCAGTACATTGCCTCCCTAGATCCGAACAAGCAGAGAAAGAAGCAAGCTGTTGCTGAACAAGGTATTTATATGATAACTCCTTGCAATTTTTTTATTTATGATATTACTGACTAGGTATTGGATATCGATAGCCCTTATCATATTTGTAATTCATTACAGGAGTTGTAGGTCAGTAGGAGATTTGAGCAAGACGAGAGATTCCTGAAAGTTAGAGATGGAAGATCAGTTCTAGTTCTAGCATTAGGAATCTTGAAACTTGTATTTAAGTTCCATACTATTGTTCTTAATGATTGTCATTTTTATCCTAGTTTCTTTTTAAATATCATTTTTGTTGGCCTTTTGGCCAAAGATAATTATGAAATTTTAACAAAAAAATAATTTTATAATATTATTATGAGTAGTGTTACTATTTTCTTTGGACATTTGAACAATCATATGTGCATGCTATTACAACCTATTAAAGTGTCTATTCAATTGGCAAGCACCCCAGATTAGATAATGTGTCTGATATCTACTTATGGCACTGTAGGCTAGTCATATAAATAAGAATAGGATAAATAGGTAGACTCAAGAGAAAATTCTCAAAGTCAGTGATTGTGAATCACTTTCAACCTGTAAATCCTGTCTTCTTGGTAAAATGACCAAGTTATCTTTTATTGAAAAAGATGAGAGAGCCACTGAGCTCTTAGGTCTAGTACATACTGATGTATGTGGATCAATGAGCATAGGTGCTAGAGGTGGATATTCCTACTTCATCATTTTCATAGATGATCTATCCAGATATAGATATGTTTATCTGATGAAACATAAGTTGGATTCATTTGTAATATTCAAATGATTCTGAAATAAAATAGAAAAATAAACTGAAAAGAGTATTAAAACTCTTTGGTCTGATCGAAGAGGAGAATACCTTTTTGGTGAGTTTCTCACATATCTAGAAGAGAATGGATTTCTCTTCCAATGGACTCCTCTAGAAATACTGTTGGAAATTATATCCTAAAGTCAATCATCTAGATTGTAGATGGTTAAGTCGAGTTATAAAATATACTTAAATTATAAATAAATAAAATTATTTTCTAGCTTTTCATCATTCTTGTGGATCTTCCTACAACAAACTCTACTATGATGAAGTTCTTAGGACTATTTTGACTCGATAAAGGAGAATTTATCGTTTAGTCCTTAAACTAGTTCATAACCAAATGATTCGCTGTTACCAAGGATGACAACGTATCGACTATAGGTCATTGTGTGCTATAAGTATTAGTTGTCCTCTTAACCAAGAAGTATGGAGATATTGTTATTGGCATGCAGGTGAGGTGTAGGGATATATTTCACTAAATGTGATCCAACTATAGAGCTCTCTACTATCAAGAGTTGCTTACAAAGGATATGGACATAAGTGTCCCTTAGATCTGAGATCATCATGATGACTTACAAGCAACTCACTGTACTTAGGTACCGAACTATCTGAATTTCTAATTCAGTGATAGAAGGCTACTAGGTGCAGTCAAGTACTTATGAAGTCAGTGTATGAGTCAAGATGGGATTGACCCCTCCAAGTATTGGAGCAAGTGCATCACTATATTTCAATTTAGCAAACTCTCAGTTGGGGGGGTCCAATTGATGGACACTAAATTTTGAAATACGCTATAGATGATTTTTTAAGATTGACAATTAAACCCTAGATCATTGATCGCTGTCATAGGCAGTCAAAAATAAAACCTAACTCACGACTATAAAGATAGGATGAGTCGGTATCGTATCCACAGGAATCGTATTAATTATTTTTAAAATCAAGATTAAGAGTGATTAAAAGTGGATTAATTAAAAGACTACTTAAATTAATTAAGAAAGTAAATTAAATAGCAAATAATTGAAAGAAGAGTTTCAAATATGGAGGTGGATTCTCAGGATTTTAATTGATCACTTATCTAACAGTTGGTATTCTTTTTAATCGCTTTAATTAATATCTAATCAATAAAGATATAACTTATCTTAGAGAGCACAACCTGTATCCTTAAATCATAGCCCATCCATTAAAGTTATAGACTAGTCTAAATTGATTTAGACATAAAATCAAGAATTAATTTAAATATAATTTATCCTAAGAGCATGAACCATATCCGTAGATCATGGCTCATCCAAAGGATAATAAACTATTCTAGATTAATTGCAAGAAAATAATGACACAAAAGAATTATAAAGAAAACCAGTCTTTATTGCATAATAAAAAGATACAAAAAGTGAAAAATAGAAAACAATGTCAGAATAAGATCATAATGATCTTCTGAGAAAGAGAGGATCAGCCAGACATCGGAGAGCTTCTCACTGAAATCTTCATCCTTGGAGCCTTGTAGAAGAATCTAGGCAGCAGCAGATGATAGAAATTCAGAACAGGAGAGAAGTTTTGGTGGAGATGTAGGCTTAGATTTTTTATGCGTTGGAAGAGAGAAAGGAGAAGAAAGAAGGAAGAAAGCTTTAGAAGAGAGAAATAGGAAAAGAGAGAGAGAGCTTTTAGAGAGGTTGTGGTGTGAAGAAGGGCTTTGGAGAGGCTGATCCCCAAGAGGGGAGGGTTATGTCTCGTTGGTTTGGCTTTATGGAGTTTTTTATATAGAAAAAATAAGAGAAATTAGATTAAAATTAGAGAAAAACTAAGAAAATAGAGTTTGGATTAGATTCTATTGATAGTGATAAATTTCTTCCATTGGATTGGATTCAAACGATCCAGATTTGATTAAAATCGGCCACTTATAGCTTAAATAGGGTCTGGATTAATTCTCAGCCATCCGATCGAGCTTAGGATTAAATTTAGACTATCAAATGGGTACTTGATCTTTTTAATCAAGTCAAAATCAATTTTTGGCCATTGGATCTTGATCGGCTCAAATTTGGGCTGATGGATTGTGCAAAACACTGCTGGATGCCTTTGAATCAAACCAGGATTTGATGCTGACTATCGGATCTGAGGCGAGATGAATGGCTACCATCTGATTGTGCAAGTACTATGCCATTGGACCGCATGGACGAAGTGCATGGAAGACCTAGGCCAATCGTCGCGCACTGTTTGTTGCAAAATTACCTTCTTACCCCTATGATACATGATGGATTTTTGGCAAACCTCATAAGGGTCTATGTCTGCCATAAGGCGCTCCCTGATTAGTTCTGCCTGCTGAGCTGGCCAGTTTGTGCAGGATTTGTGGATCGATCGATCGATCTATCATGCACCGACGGGCCTAATGGATCGAATTTTTAGGCTTTTTATATTTTTATATTTTTTTCTTTATTTTTCCTTCAAAATTTCATTATGGATCCATTTTAAGTCTGATTCACTTCAAATTTATTTTGTTGCGACCCATAAATTGAGCTCTTTTCATTCATAATCTTTTTCTATAAAAGATAAAATAAAAATATTAATTCTTAAAAATAAAGATAAATTAATTTAATAAATTAATATTTTTATACATATATTTTATGTGTTTATTACACCTTCCAACTTAAACTTTGCTCGTCCTCGAGTAAAGTAGATAAATTAGCAATATATACCAACTTAGTCTTGAAGTAAAAGTTAGGTTTAGACACTCCTAAAGGTAGTTGATATCCGGTCAGACCATTAAAGAGGTATGTCGTCGGATTACTAATTCGATCCAATTAGTGGTTTAATTGTTAGCCATAGAAAGTTTTAGAGATCTTCTTTCACCAACTTTCCATTTTACTCTTTAAATTCTCTAACTTGGTATGAGCTAGGTTTATTATCTTTCTTATAATTTAGTCCCCTTATTATCCACTTTTCTTTTCTTTTTTTTAGATTCTTGCATCTCCATCTTTCAACGTGAACCATAATGCTTACTTAGGTGAAGAGGTCCGGTTACTCAGTGAGATAATGCTAAACCTCTTTTTAATTCATACTGTCCATCTTTTTACGTGAATCATAATGCTTACTAAGGCGAAATGGCCTAGTTACTTAGTGGAAAATCAGTATTTGTTGTTGTTGTTTTTTTTTTTATAAATAAATCTTAAGGGATACTTTTGCATAGTTTGACCTTTCCATCCAACTCTCATGAAGTAGATTCTTTATAGAGATCAGTAAGAAGAAGGTTCTAGAATCACTCTTAAAATTTGGTCTAGTCTAAATCCTTTCATTTATTGGATTTTCTTAATAATTTACTTCTCAGTATCTCTAAAATTATCTAGACTATTAATCACTCATTGATTAGGGTGCCTAACTAACTCTAAATCAAAATAAAGTTTGGGTATATAAAGCTAATTATTTCAAATCATACTTGAGGACTCACAAGTTTAAAGTTAGTTATCCTCCCCCTCCCAACTTAATTTTCATTGTCCTTAATGGAAGAAGAGAAAAAAAAATAAAAATATTTATCAAGGAGGGGTGCTACCTAATTTATTATTTGCAGGTCCTTAGTATATTCCATCAAGTTTATACAGAATATTTTGATGTGCTCCCCCCAACTTAGGCCGATCGTCTTTATTGGTTTTCTACAAAAAGATAAAACTAGAAAACTCAAAATCTAAAAAATAAAATGATGGGTTGCATCCCAACAAGCACTTAGTTTAAGATCTTCAACCAGACTAGGCGACTCGTCTATCCAATGTCAAAAATTGGATTGACAAATTCTAATGATTTTGGATTGCCAATCTCAGGAAGATGGCTTATAATCCTGTTATTGATAAATTTCAGTATTTTCTTATGAATCTGTAGAAAGTAACTCACAGTCCCATTTTTAGTCAGTTTTATTTTTTTAATTTTAAGAAAATAATTTATGAAGCCATTCATAGACTCTTATTTATTGAGAATTTCTTCTATTTGTTCTTCTAGTATGCTTATGAATTTAGATGTTAGGGTAAAGGTTGAGTCCGATATAATGGGTACAGGAAGGGTGTCACCTAATTCTAAACATGCATACTCAGGTGCGACCAAGGGCGGATATAGTTCTAGAGGAGGTGGTGATTCTAGAGGAGAAGCTATTGGAGCAAGTATTGATTTATATTTCTCAGCCCATGAGAAGGTGGTGCTAAAATTGGGTAGCTCTAATAATGTATTTTCATTTTTAGTATATCCATCAAAATTATTGGTGTGAAATCTAGCCATCGTCGGAGTCGAAGCTAGATTTGGAGAAGACGAGGTCACTGTCGGAACCTACAAAATAAGTCTCATCCAGAGTCTGAGGTGGTGGCTTCGGTAAGATCCTCCGATGATCAAGTCAGCTCTTTCGACCAATAGAAATGAAATACGTAGAGAGATTCTAGTAGAGTTTTGAGGAAGAGAAGGAGAGCTTCTGGGAGAAAGTGTATCTGGAGGGTCTCTTATATAGACGAAGCCTATAACAAACTGATAGAAACAACCATAATCATCTGATAGTGGAATATTTTGGGCCACGTGGAGTTTCTTACAGAAGATAGTGTCTGTTGTCGGGATGTGCAAGCGCATTGAGATCCAATGGTCGAAGCTCAGATGGAAGAGATTGACGATTCTTTTGGCTATATCAAGGATGAGCGTCGAGGTTCTTTGAGACTGCTGGATGGAGTTTGGAGGGAGTTTAGCTATTTGGAGGAGTCCAGCTGAAGGAAAAGCCTGGAAGGAGTTCAACTATTGGAGGAGTCTGGCTGAAGAAGAAGCCCGGAAGGAGTTCAACTATTGGAGGAGTCCAACTGAAGGAGAAGCCCAAAGGGAGTTCAACTGTTAGAGGAGTCAGATTGAAAGAGAAGCCCAAAAGGAGTTCAACTATTAGAGGAGTCTAGCTGAAGGAGAAGTTCGAGAGGAGTTCAATTGCTGGAGGTGTCCGGCTGAAGGAGAAGTCTAGAAGGAGTTCAATCATTGGAGGAGTCCGACTGAAGGAGAAGTCCGAAAGGAGTTCAACTATTGGAGGAGTTCGGTTGGGAAAGGAGTCTGGTTGAAGGAGAAGTTCGGAAGGAGTTCGACTATTGGAGGAGTCTGGCTAAAGGAGAAGTCCGAAAGGAGTTCAACTATTAGAGGAGTCTAGCTGAAGGAGAAGCCCGGGAGGAGTCCAACTATTGGAGGAGTCTGAGGTTTAACCATGGAGGCTGCTGTCGAGCGGGATCCTTCCAAGATCAAGCATCCAGCCAAACTTGGCAGGAGTGGGTTTATCCCCAACAAACATTAAAATTATCCGCTCTAAGAGGATCCAAATGTGTATGCACTAGGTCTTGAGAAATAATTCTAGGGGTAGCTTTCTTAATTACATCTTTAGGTTCATTCACCTTAAAATAATTTTCAATTTGTATATTGGGCTATTCTATAAGGGTTTCATTAACATTAGAGCTCTCAGCCATATATTGCTCTTTGGATTAATTATGGGCTGATTTGATGATTCTTCCTCCTCCCAACTATTAAATGCAGTAGTTAACTGATTAACTTGGGTTTCTATTGATTGAGTTTGGGAGTGGATGATCTAGGTTTTCATATTAAGCTCTTTTAATTCTTGTAATATTTTTTTCTTAAATATCTCACTATAGGCACTTGAAGAGGGTTGTTGATCATTTTGATATTAGTATACTATATAAGTTTCCTCTGGATAACTAGGTTCATAATTAATTGTTGGTTGTGGTATCCCATAAGAATTTGAATAGTTTTCCCAACCTAGATTGTAGGTGTTGGAGTAAGGATTGTAATAATTGGTAGTCTGGGTTTGGGTTGGGTAATTTTGCTCATGCACAAATTCTCAAGGTCGATATACAGCTAGACATTCACTAACTAGGTGGTGGGAACTTAAACATATATCACATACATGCAAAGGCAAGGTAGGAGAGTGTCTCATATTTAATAGATGGTCAAGTTTTTGGGACAACTCATCTACCTTATTTTGGATATTAATGGAGTTTTCAGTCTCATAGATTTCACTACTATTAGTTTCATACATGGATGTATAGGGGTCATAGGTGTAAGAAGAAGGGTAAAGTATTCCTTGGATTGGCGAAAAGATGCAGCCATAATTCTAGGTTTAATAGCTCTAAGGATTTGTTTAATTTCAGGATCTGGGGGTTAAATTTTAGGTCATGATGATCAATACCCAAGTAAATATCCTACGATTATACCTTAGAGCAAGCACAAAAAGATTTTAGTTTAGTTTTTTATTTTTTTAGATTTTTTTAAATGAAATAAAAAAAGATAAAAGAAATTCTAAAGATGAGAGCCTAAGGAGTCCTAAAACTAAGAAATAGATTAGAAAAATTTTATTTGATTTAATATTTATGGGTTAGCAATCAAGTTATACAATCAATAAGGGTTATCCTAGATTTAGATAGCTCCTAACTACCAAGGTCACCTTCAAGCCCTCCAAGTAAAGAATCAGCCAATCAACTAGTTAGGTAAGTCTAAGGTCGGTGAAAGTCCCCCCATTGCTTGTCTTAGACACCAATTGTTCTTGGCCAGGTAAGCTAATGGAATCAATTAAGTAACCACCTTTCTTCGGGCCTAGTCGTCCCTTAAACCACTTGTCTAGATACCAATTGAATTTACTAATCCTAACTCAGTCCAACTTTTAGAGTTCCTCATCCTAATAAGCTCAAGTGTTCTTAGGGGCTAATGTCTAATTGATTTTAAAAATTAAAGGCTTGAGTTAATGCAATATGAAGGTTTGTGATTTTTGAACTAAGAAAGGATGATCAAATTCCTACCTTATCTTGTTTAATTAGATTTAGTGCCCTTAAAATATTTTATGAAGATGAGATGCAAAAAGTCAAGATGTCCAAGTAAAGTTTAACAATCAAATTTAAATTAGTTAATTTCGCTTGTTAGGTTTTATGATTAAGTCTCTAAACCCTAAACAGCTTATGTGGTGCTGGTGAAATTTATTTTTTTATTTTTATTTTTTTAAATTATTTTTTTAAATTTTTAATTTTTAATTATTTTTTTAATTTGATCGCTATTGTAGGCAGTCAAAAATAAAACCTAATTCACTACTATATAGATAGGGTGAGTCAGTATCGTATCCATAGGGATCGTGTTAATTATGTTTGAAATTAAGATTAAGAGTGATTAAAAGTGGATTAATTAAAAGGCTACTTAAATTAATTATGAAAGCAAATTAAATAGCAAATAATTAAAAGAAGAGTTTCAAGTATGGAGGTGGATTCTTAGAATTTCAATTGATTACTTACCTGATAGTTGGTATTCTTTTTAATTGCTTTAATTGATATCTAATCAATAAAGATATAACCTATCTTAGAGAGCACTATTTGTATCTTTAGATCACAGCCTATCCCTTAAAGTTATAGGCTAGTCTAAATTAATTTAGACATAAAATTAAGAATTAATTTGAATATAATTCATCCCAAGAGCATGAACCATACTCATAGATCATGGCTCATCCCAAGGATAATAAACTATTCCAGATTAATTGCATGAAAATAAAGACACAAAAGAATTATAAAAAAATTAGTCTTTATTACATAATAAAAAGATATAAAAAATGAAAAATCATAATGATCTTCTGAGAAAGAAAAGATCAGCTAGACATCAGGGAGCTTCTTATTGAAATCTTCATCCTTGGAGCCTTATAGAAGAATCTAGGTAGTCAGGTGACAGAAATTTAGAATAGGAAAGAAGTTTTAGTGGAGATGTAGGCTTAGATTTTTGATGTGTTGGAAGAGAGAAAGGAGAAGAAAGAAGGAAGAAAGCTTTAGAAGAGAGAAATAGGGAGAGAGGGAGAGCTTTTAAAGAGGTTGTGGTGTGAAGGACTTTGGAGAGGCTGATTCCCCAAGAGGGGAGGGTTATGTCTCATTGGTTTGGCTTTAGGGAGATTTTTATATAGAGAAAAGGAGAGAAATTAGGTTAAAATTAGAAAAAAACCAAGAAAATAGAGTCTGGATTGGATTCTATTGCCTATGATAATTTTTTGCCATTGGATTGAGTTCAAACGATCCAGATTTGGTCAAAATTGGCCACTTGTAGCTTAAATAGGGTTTGGATTAATTCTCAGCCATCCAATCAAGCTTAGGATTGAATTTAGACCATCAGATGGGTGCCTGATCTCCTTAATCAAGTCAAAATCAATTTCTAGCCATTGGATCTTGATCGGCTCGAATTTGGGCCGTTAGATTGCGCAAAACACTACTGGATGCCTTCGAATCAAATCGGGATTTGATGCTGATCGTCGGATTTGAGGCGGGATGAATGGCTACCACCCAATCGTGCAAGTACTATGCCACTAGACCGCATGGACCAAGCGCATGGAAGACTTGGGCCAATCATCGCATGCTATTTACTATAAAATTACCTTTTTACCCCTGTGAGCTGTAATGGATTTTTGGTAAACCCATTAAGGGTCTATGTCTGCCATGTGGCGCTCCTTGATTAGTTCTGCCTGCTGAGCTGGCTGGTCTGCATAGGATCTGTGGACTGGCCGGTTGGTCTACCATGCACCAGTGGGCCTAATGGGCTGCATTTTTAGGCTTTTTATATTTTTTTTTATTTTTTTATTTTTTCTTCAAAACTCCATTCTGGGTCTATTTTAAGTCCGATTCGCTTTAAATTTATTTCATTGCAATCCATAAATCAAGTTTTTTTCATCCATGATCTTTTTTTCTATAAATGATAAAATAAAAATATCAATT
The DNA here is from genome assembly GCA_006176705.1 of Cocos nucifera. Lineage (NCBI taxonomy): Eukaryota > Viridiplantae > Streptophyta > Magnoliopsida > Arecales > Arecaceae > Cocos > Cocos nucifera. The sequence goes on along the minus strand of QRFJ01000795.1, from coordinate 170,624 downwards.
TTTATGAATAAAGATAAATTAATTTAGTAAATTAATATTTTTATATATATATTTTATGTGTTTATCATTCATCTTTTGAGCATTGAGGTCAAGGGAGTGAGTTATACAATAACCATATGCCACAAGTTCGTCGATGTTGCATTGCAACTATTCGACCTATCAGGATATTGGGTATCATTGCTAGATGGTTACATTGATTGGTATAGAAAATTAATTTTTGTGCTACCGACTTAGGGTTCGAACCTATGGGATTACATACTATAGGAGTTCCTACCTAATCTGATGGTTGATCGAGAGTTCCATAGGATTGAAACTCTATGGTTAAGAGTTTCACTAGATTGAGACTTTATGATCAGGAGATCCATTAGACTGAAACTCTATTATTGTGGATCTCACTTGTCTGTGACTCAGAGTCCTAATTGTCGGGACTTTTTAATCAAGAGTTCCACTTGTTTGGAACTCTATGATCATGAGTTTCATTCGTTTGGGATACTTGGTTCAAGAGTCCCATTGATTTGGGACTCTTTGATAGTTTCATATTGATAGGACTCTATTGTGTAGACTTCTACCCGACTAGGACTGCATGTTTATTGAAAGTTTAATTAGCAATTTGATTATTGATTAGCTTAATTTGATTGATCGATGAGGATTCGATCAAATCTGATTGAATTTGATTCGATTGGGTTTGACCCGATTAGGTCATGAGTTGACCTAATCGCTAAAGAAGATTCGATCCTGAACTGATCAGGACCTAGACCTAATTATTTTTTAATTTGATTAGAATTTTGTTGAGTTGGGTTAAGCTTAATTTGGTTGGATTTGACCTAGACTATTTAGGTCTAGATTAATTGGTTTAGTTGAAACCAATTAAGACCAATTCAAAATGAGTTTGAATTTCAAATCATATTCTCCCTGTGCCACCCTACATTGTCCATGCCTTCACTCACGCAAGTTTTGGTTTTACATGAGTGTTTCTCTCACCCAGTAGCATTTGTATGCCTCTCTTCTTCCTGTATTTGACCTGCTCCAAAGGATTAGACTAATTCAAACTAAGTTAAATTTTGAATTCAACTTGGTTCGAAATTGCAACCTCTCATCCTTATCAACTTCTCCTCAAACCTTTTTTTTTGTCACACTTTTTTTTTTTTGGATGATTTTTGATAGAGGGTGAGTAGAAGGAGAGTCCTTCTGCTCATCACCCTCTTGGATGAGGTGTTGAAAAAGGATGAAACCCCATTTGATTTTGAATTTGAGTGGGAGGTTGAAACAAGTTCAACCTCCCGACCTTATCCTTTCTCCATGTGTTTCCTACACTTAGTTTCCCATTTCAAATCTGGTTTTCTCTAGGGCATGCAATTTTTGTGAGAGGTATCTGAGAGGGGGTGCAAGAGCTTTCTTATAGAGAGAAAAATTAGAGTGGGGTGCACTTTCCTAGGCATGGAAAAGCCCAGGAAGAGAGGGTTGTTTTTCTTGCACCATAATTTCTCACACCCTGATTCTATTTCTTTTCTCTCTGGTCGCCCATCTAAGAAAATTTTAAGAGTGGGCATATGGTAGAGGGATAGTCCCTCAACTCGTGAAAATTTGTTTCATGGGAGAACTCCTAAGAGAGAGGGTGTGAGAAGATTTTTGAGTGTCAGGGTTTTCTGGGTGAGTGAAATCCCTGAGTTGGGACTCAAGGTTCAGGTGGAGAGATTAAGCGCCGTGAGTGCCCGATCGCCACCATATTTTCACCACCACCTTTTCATCTTCTATACTACATGTTTTGACTTTTTGGAGCATTTGGAAGATCAAAAAGAAGGTGATTGATTGGATTGATCGAGACCAGCCATCGAAGGCCTCGGCAAGGAGCTAGCACTCTAATGGAGCTAGTCGGGACCAGAAGCTCCATGTGGATCAACCATAGAGGTCGAATAAGTGTGCAGCTATAGTACGACACCAAAGCTTCTTTTGATGGATTGAGATCATAGAGATCAGCTATCCATGCACAGGTATCAATTTCTGAACTCATATCGATCAGCGAATATGATTTGCTGATTGATTGCATTTAAATTTTCTATTACATATTAACATATCTAGATCTAGATGTAGGATTTATTGATATGATCAATACATGCTTAAAATTAATAGTAGATTAACTTTAGCTTCTGTTGCTATTTAATTCAAAAATTTCAAAAATGCATGCTAAAAATCCTATGCGATTTCCAACAATGGTATTAGAGCAAGGGTTGCTTAATATATTTTAATATGTAATTAGAAAAATTAAATGTTAGTATATTTGATATGTTTGATTTAAATAACTTAGTAATTGAGAATGAATGAGCCACCAAGCCATCCGATCATAAAGGACAAGTATGGTTTAAAGGTCATCTCCTTTCATTCAGTGGGGATCCCTTATGGCAGTAGGGATGCTACCATGAACTCATTCATTAAGATGAATAAAAAAAAAAATTTATTAGTAAAATTATTTTAATATGATAATTAAATATGAATATGTTAGATTAGATCTAAATAGATTCATAGTTTAATTATACTTTATTTTCTATTATGAAACTAGCAATAGGTTGTTGTTTATGAAATATGCTAACCCATTTGTGAAATGAGTCAACAAGTTTGGTGAACAAAAAATAAAATCTTTTAAAAATTAAAAATTATTTTTAAAATATCAAACCGCAACCCATCAGTCCAAAAACTTAATTAAAAGAATTAAGTATTATTCATAAAATCTTGAATTATGAATTAAAAATTCTAAGACATTTGCATAAGCTGTGGATTAAAGGGTTAGATGAATTAGGTCCATTAATTAGATTAGATCTAAGGTTAGTTAAAGAATGGATTAATCTAGAGTAATTGATCAAATCTAATCAAGTGTTGAATTAGATTAGGTCAAGAACACTCTAGGCTCAACTTCAATAGTTGTAGTTGAATGAGTCCATGTCTTTAATGAAACCAAGATGGACTTGATTCATGGCTAAGCAATCTAGCCCAAAATTACTAGGTTGATCAAATTAAACCTAATTAACCAATTGGTGTCTAAGGTAAGTTTGACAGTATAAATTAGTGATTTTTATTTGAGAGCTACTCACACTGATTCGGTCTTTGACGAGTTAATGACAAATCCCTTCCACTGATCTTACTTACCTGGCCGACATGGTCGATTAGAGTTTGATTAGATCACTTGGTGATTTGGACTGACCCATGTCACTAGAAATTAGTTTGACTGATTTCAATTAGTAAAACTGAATTAGGTACCCATGGACCTAAATTGATCATAGTCCTAATCTATTGACTTGGTGAAGTCAGTGGGAGGATTTGACTTAGTGAAGTTAGTGGGAGAAATTGGTCCGTATTCTTTCTATCCTTAAATCATAAGTAGCCTAATTTTTCTAAATTATTAGATCCTTAAAAATGACTAAGTTATGGGGATAACCGAGTCATAGCCTCCCATTAAGATGAATAGTAATGAGTCAAATTTTTTGGATGGACATTGGAGGTGCCTAACACTTGGTGTTCATCTGGATATTGGAATTACTATCCATCATATGATAATTAGGTCGCACTCTCTTAATGGTGATTAGGTTGGCCGGTGCCTACCTTAGGCTCGGTCATCATTGGTTTGATGCACCAAACTCAATCATATTAATGGTTGGACCTAACCAAACCTTTTCAGTGGAGGCTAAAGCCTACTGAATTGGCTTCTAGAGCAAAACCTAAATGCTAAAAATTTTTTGGAAAAATAATTGATTTTGAACCTACCTGTTGATGTACATGGATTGGCTAGAGCCTATCTCAGGCCCGTCTGTAGTCTATGTAGACTCTAGTACCCACTAAGAAGTTAGTATAATTTCTCGAATTAGAGGTAGAGGCTACCAATTCACTACAAATAGTAGAAAGACCTTTAGACTAAAGTCCAAGTCTTTAAGGTTAATTAATTCAAGTACTAATAAGATTTCATATTTTCCTTTCAGATAAATAGAATGGCTAGTATAAGTCCGCTCCATTCACTATTGGATAGTGGCAAGCATTTAGGACCTAAGAATGAGGAGTCTAGTGTTGACCCTAATCGAGCAGACCCCAAGAGAAATTATTCTCTTTATCCAAATAGGCTGAACAGGAGAAACTAGCAAATGATTGTTGATCAAAGCTGTTATATGATAATACCTTATAATTTTTTCGTATGTGATACATCTACCTGGGTATTAGATACCATGAGTCCAATTCACATATGCAATTCATTGCATTGACTTCAAATTAATAGAAAATTTTAGAATGATGATAGATTCCTTAATATTGGGGATGAAAGTAAAGTTCCAGTCCTAGCATTAGAAACTCTTGAGCTATTTTTCAAATATAATAATATCGTTTTAAGTGACTGTCACTATTGTCCATCTTTTATGATAAACATAATATCTATTGGGCTTTTGGCCCAAGATGGTTATTGTTTGTTAGTAAAAAAAAATATTATGATATCATTATGAATGGTGTTACAGTAATACAAAGATAATTAAGAAATGATATTTATATTTTATCACAACCTATTAGTATAACGTACACGTCAAATAAGTGCCTAAAACTAGATTATGTCTCCGATGCTTATCTTTGGCACCATCGACTAGGTCATATAAACAAGAACATGATCAATAGGTTAGTCAAGGAGCATATCCTTGACATCAATGATTATGAATCATTGAATACCTATGAGTTCTATCTTCTTGGCAAGATGATTAAATCATCTTTTACTAAAAATGGTGAATGGGCCACTGAGCTTCTAAATCTAGTACATATTGATGTATGTAGACCTATGAATACATATGTTAGATATGGATATAACTACTTCATTATATTTACTGATGATCTATCGAGATATGGGTATATCTATCTTATGAAGAGTAAATCCGATTTGTTTGAAATATTCAAACAATATCAAAATAAGATAAAAAAATAACTTGAAAAGAGTATTAAAACTCTTCGATCTGACCGAGAAGGTGAATACCTTTCCAATGAGTTTTTAATATATCTAGAAGAGAATGAGATTCTCTCACAATGGACCTCTCCTAGAATGCCACAGTATAATGGTGTATCTAAAAGGAGGAATCGAATCCTATTGGACATGGTTTGATCCATGATGGGCTTTACGAGTCTGCCAATTTTATTTTTGGGTTATGCATTAGATACTGCTTGTTATGTTTTGAACATTGTTCCTAGCAAGTCTGTTGCAAAGAATTCATATGAGATATGGAATGGGCGTAAGCCGACACTCTCTCACTTTAGAGTTTGGAGATGTTTGGCATATGTAAAATATTTGTAGCCAAAAAATCTTGGAGCTACGTCTGATAAATGCTTATTTATAAGGTATCCCAAGAAAACTAGGGGTTATTACTTTTACCTTGCTAAAGAATAAAAAGTGTTCATCAGCAATAGGGCAGTCTTTTTGGAAAAGAAGTTTCTTAGGAAAGGAACTGCTGCCGCTAATGTTGAACTTAGTAAAATTTGATAGGTGAAAGAACCGACACATTCGAGTGAACTTGCAGAACTGGATTTGATAAGATCGAATCCAGAGCTCATTGTAGAGGCACCTTTAAGGAGATTCGATAGAGTACCACATCAATCAGATAGATACTATAGTTTCTTAGTCCAAGATGGTGATCCTATCGAACTCGATGAGAATGATGAGGATCCGATTACCTACATAGATGCCATGTAGAGGTCTAACTCTGATAAGTGGCTAGAAACCATGAAGTCCAAAATAAAATCTATGAAGGTCAATAGTGTATGGACTCTAATTGATCCACCTAAAGGGATCCATTGGGTGTAAGTGGATTTTCAAAAGAAAAAGGGGTGAAGATGGGAAGGTAGAGACCTATAAAGCCCATTTGGTTGTCAAGAGATATCGTCAGCATTATGGTATTGACTATGATAAGATGTTTTCTCTAATGGCAATGCTCAACTCTATTTGGATCATGCTTGTAATAGCGGCATACTTAGACTATGAGATCTGGCAAATGGATGTGAAGACAGCTTTTCTAAATAGAGAGTTAGATAAAGAGGTGTATGTGATACAGCCTAAGGATTTCACATCCACAGATGAGTCCAAGATCTGCAAGCTTTAGAGATCCATCAATGGATTAAAGTAGGCATCTCAGAGTTGGAACATGCATTTTGATAAAGTAATCAGAATATATGGCTTCGTTAAGAATAGAGAGAAACCCTGCATCTATAAATGGGCTAATGGTTCTATAATTATATTTCTTGTACTGTATGTTGATGATATTCTCTTAATCAGGAATGACATTCTTGCTCTACAGAAAATAAAGGTTTGGCTGTCATCGCAATTCTCCATGAAGGACTTGGAAGAAGCTTTCTACATCCTAGAGATGAAGATCTATAGGGATAAATCTAAAAGGTTGCTTGGATTGTTCCAATCCATGTACATTGATACCGTATTAAAGAGGTTTAGCATGAAGAATTTCAGGAAGGGCTATCTTTCGATAGGCCATAGAATTACTCTCCCAAAGAGGGATTGTCCGACAACTCCTCAAGAAAGAGAGCGTATGAGTCAAATATCATATGCTTTATCAGTGGGTTTATTATATACACCATGACGTATACGAGATCGGATGTGACATACTCACTAGGGGTAGTGAGTAAATACCAATCTGATCCAGATGAGAATCACTGAAAAGTTGTAAAGATAATCCTAAAGTATTGGAGAAATACCAAGAACTAGTGGCTCATCTATGGAGGTACTAACTTAAAACTTATGGGATACACTAATTCCAATTTCCAATTAGATCATAATGATAGTAAGAGTGTGTCAGATTATGGTTTACCTTGAATGAAGGAGCAGACTATTGGAAGAGTTTCAAGCAGCACACTATGATCGATTCTATATGTGAGGTGGAGTATGTCACAGCATCCGATGCTGTGAAGAAAACTGCATGGCTATGAAAGTTCATCAGCAAGCTGAGAGTGGCACCCTCCTTGGTTGATCTAGTTCTGCTTTATTGTGACAGCACTAGAGCCATAGATCAAGTGAAGGAGCCGAAGGCACATCAGTGCACCTAGCACATTCTACGTCGCTGCCACCTTGTATGAGAGATTATGGAATGAGGTGACGTCAAGCTTTAGAAGATTGACAGAAAGGAGATCATGGTCGACCCATTTACTAAAGTTTTCAGAACCAAAGAGTTCAACAATCACAAATGGAAGATGGGTATTCGATACTATTCTGAATGGTTTTAGTCTAAGTGAGAGTTATTGGGAATTATATCCTAAAGCCAATCATCTAGATGGTTGATCTAAGTTGTAAAATATACTTGAATTATAAATCAATAAAATTATTTTCTAGCTTTTCATCACTCTTATGCATCTTCCTATAATTAACTCTATTGTGATGAAGTTCTTAGGACTATTTAGACTCGACAAAGAAGGATTTATCATTTAGTCCTTAAACCAGTTCACAACCAAATTATACATTGTTACCCAGGATGATAATGTATTGAGTGTAGGTTGTTTTGTACCATAAGTGTTGGTTGTCCTCTTAATCAAGAAGTGTGAAGATACTGTTATAGCATGTAGGTGAAGTGTAGGAGTATATTTCATGGAACATGACCCAACTATGGAGCTCTTAATTATCAAGAGTTGCTCGTGAAGGATATGGATATAAGTATCTCTTAATCCTAAGATCACCATGGTGACTTGCAAGCAACTCACTATACTTAGGGATCAGACTATCTGAATTTCTAATTCAATGATGGAAGGCTACTAGGTGTAGTCAAGTACTTATAAAGACGGTGCATGAGTCAAGATGAGATTAACCCCTCCAAGTATTGGAGCAAGTGCATCACTATATTTCAATTTAGCAAACCCTCGATCGGGGTGGTCCAATTAATGGACATTGAATTTTGAAATACACTGTAGATGATTTTTCAGAATTGACAGTTAAACCCTAGATCATTTTTTAAGCATTGAGGTCAAGGGGTTGAATTATACAATAATCATATGCCACAGGTTCGTCGATGTTGCATTGTGACTATTCGATCTATCCGAATGTCGGGTACCATTACTAGATGGTCACATCGATTGTACCAAAAATTAGCTCCTATGCTACCAACTTAGAGTTTGAACCTATGAGGTCACACACTATAGGAGTTTCTACCTGATTTGATAGCTGATCGAGAGTCCCAATGGTTTGAAACTTTATGGTTAAGAGTCCCAGTCCAATGATGGCTGATCGAGAGTCCCAATGGTTTGGAACTTTATGGTTAAGAGTCCCAGTCCCAATGGACTGGGACTTTATACCAAGAGTCCCACTAGATTGGAACTCTACTTTTATGGGTCCTACTAGATTAGAACTTAGAGTCCTACTTGTCTAGGACTCTCTGATCAAGAGTTCCACTGGTTTGGGACTCTATGATCATGAGTTTCATTCATTTAGGACACTGGGTTCAAGAGTCCCATTGGTTTGGAACTCTTCGATAGTTTCATATTGATGGGACTCTATAACCCAGACTCCCACCCGATTGGGATTGTATGATTATTGAAGGATTAATTAGTAATTTGATTATTGATTAGCTCAATTTGATTGAGTAATAAGGATTTGATCAAATCTAATTAAATTTGATTCGACTGGCTTTGACTCGATTAGGTCATGAGTTGACCTAATCATTAAGAGAGATTCGATCCTGATTTGATCAGGACCTAGACCTAAATAATTTTTAATTTGATTAGAATTTTGTTGGATTAGGTTAAGCTTAATTTGATTGAGTTTGACATGGACTAATTAGGTCTAGATTAATTGGTTTGGTTGAAACCAATTAAGACCAACACAAAACGAGTTTGAATTTTAAATCATGTTCTCCTTGCACCATCCTGCATTGTCCACTCCTTCACTCATGCAAGTTTTGGTTTTGCATGAGTGTTTCTATCACCCAATAGCATTTGTACGTCTCTCTTGTTCCTGCATTTGACCTGATCCAAAGAGTTGGACTAATTTAAACTAAGTTGAATTTTGAATTCAACTTGGTTTGAAATTGCAACCTCTTAGCCTTATCCACTTCTCCACAAACTTTTTTTTTGTTGCATATTTTTTTTTGTGAGTGATTTCTGATAGATGATGTTGGTGTGAAATTTGGTTGATGCTGGATCGAGCGGAAGTCGAGGAAGACGAGGTCGCCATTGGTGACTTGCAAAGCAAAGTCCCATCCAGAGTTGGGGGTGGTGGCTCCGATAGGACCCTCTGATGGTCAAGTTAGCTTTTCTGATCAATAAAAATGGAGTGCTTAGAGAGGAGTTCGATAGAGTTTTGGGAAGAAAAAGAAAGCTTAGAGAAAACATATATGGAGGGTCCCTTTTTATAGACGGAGCTTATTGTAACTATCCTAATAAATGACCATCGTAACCATTCTAATAAATGTCAATCGTAATCATCCTGATAAATGACAATCATAATTATCCTGATAAATGACAATCATACTTATCCTAATAAATGATAATTATAATCGTTCAGTAGTGGGATCGTCTGTAGGAATCCATCTGAAGAAATAGTCCGAAAGGAGTTCGGCTTCCATAGAAGCCCAACTGAAGGAGGAATCTGGAAGAAGTTTGGCTCCCATAGAAGCTCGACTGCTGGAGGAGTCTAAAAGAAGTTTGGCTCTTGTAGAAGGCCGATTGAAGGAGAAATTTGAAAGAAGTTTGGCTCCCATAGAAGTCCGACTTCCGTCGAAGCCCGACTGAAGGAGGAATCCAAAAGAAGTTTGGCTCCCATAGAAACTCGACTGCTGGAGGAATTCAGAAGAAGTTCGACTTCCATAGAAGTTCAACTACTGAAGAAATTTGGAAGGAGATCGGCTTCCAAAGAAGCTCGATTGCTGAAAAAATTTGAAAGAAGTTTGGCTCTCATAGAAGTCTTAACTGCTGAGGAGTCTGGAAGGAGTTTGGCTTTCATAGAAGCTCGACTGATGGAGGAGTTTGGAAGAAGTTTGGCTCCTATAAGAAGCTCGATTGTTGGAGAAGTCTAGAAGAAGTTTGGCTCCCATAGAAGCTGACCTGCTAGAGGAATTTGGAAGAAGTTTGGCTCCCATAGAAGCTCTCCCGTAGAAGCTCAACTGCTAGAGAAATTTGAAAGAAGTTTGGCTCCCATAGAAGCGCGACTGCTGGAGAAATTCGGAAGGAGTTCGATTGCTGAAAAAGTTTGATTAGGCTCGGAGTCTAGCTGGAGGAGTTCAGCCACTGAATGAGTTCGACCGCTAGAAAAAATTTGGCTACTGGGGAGAGAATTTTTGATCGAAGCTTTTCCATGATTACCAGCTACATTAGGCTATGTACTAGACTGGACTTCGGTGGGAGCAGGGTTTATCCACAACAATAGTCCCCCTACTTCTGAGTTTGAAATTCGAAGGAAGGAAGTATAAAAAGGATGACTGTCGAAGTCCTCTTCAGGGCTCTACGTCAGTTCAGATTGAAGTTTGGGAAAAATCTTATCTCTAGCCAAGGTTGACGTCAAAGTTGAGGCTCAGGCACAATAAAGCCATTATTGGGGCCTCTTCTCTCACCTCGTCTAAATTGAACGAGGTCTTCAACTTTGTTCACGTTAGGATGAGGTTCTCCTCCTGTTCCTAACGGGCTATGGGGGCATATAAGGGCCATTATCAGGCTTCTCCTCCATCTCATCTAAAATAAATGAGGTCTTCGACTTGCTCACATTAGGATGAGGTTTTCTCCATTCCTAACGGGTGTGGGCACATAAGGGCATTATTAGGCTCTCTTCCCATCTCGTCTGTATGAGGTCGTCAACTTTGCTCACTTAGGATGAAGTTCTCCTCCCATTCCTAACAGACTATGGGGCACATAAGGGCATTATTAGGACTTCTCCCTCCATCTCATCTAAAGTGAATGAGGTTTTCGACTTTGCTTATTAGGATGAGGTTCTCCTCCTAATCCTAATGGGCTATGGGGGCACATAAGGGCCATTGTTAGGGCCTCTCCCCCATCTCGTCTAAAATGAATGAGACCTTCGACTTTGCTCACGTTAGGATGAGGTTTTCCTCCTATTACTAATGGGATTGTGGGGGCACATAAGGGCCATTGTTAGGGCCTCTCCCCCCATCTCATATAAAATGAACGAGACCTTCGACATTGCTCACATTAGGATGAGGTCCTACTCCTATTCTTAATACGTCCACTGCTAATTATTTTTTTTTCATCATCACGTAATTTTTGCACTAAGAAATAATAATGTTGAAATGAAGGTATTTTATTATGGAAAAATTATTGATAGTACATCCTCAGGTTTTTTAAGTTCTAAGGTCGTAGGAGCATTGTTCCTTCAAGCTCCTTCAGATGATAAGTTTCAGGCCGGACGACATCCACCACCTCACACGGACCTTCCTAGTTTGGGGCAAGCTTCCCTTGGCTCTGAGGCTAAGAGACGGTGACTTGTCAAAGCACTAAATCTCCCAGTCTAAATATTTTACTTCTGACTTTGGAGTTATAGTATCCGGCTACCTTTCGTCTGTAGGCCACCATCCGAACCAGACTTTCTCTCTTTTTTCTTCTAGCAATTCGAGGTTGACTCTGAGGTCCTATGGATTATGCTGCTCGTTAAAGACCATGACCCATGCTGATGGAAGCTTAAGTTCAACCGAGATGATTGCCTCTGTTCCAAAGGCCAAGGTGAATGGTGTTTCTCAAGTTGGCAGCCTTTGAGTAGTTCGGTATGCCCAGAGGATATGGTAGAGTTCATCCACCCAGGCCCTCTTTTCTCTATCGAGCCTTGTCTTGATGCTTTGTAGTAGAGTCTGATTGGTCACTTCAGCTTCCTCATTTGCCTATGGATGAGCTACCGATGTGAAGTGGTGGAAGATGTTTAGATCTTTGTAGAATTCGACGAACCTTGTCCCGATGAATTATCATCCGTTATCAGTTATGAGGGTTTGGGGTAGACCAAATTGACAAACTATTGACTTTCAGATGAAGTCTTGTACTTTGGCCTCGATAATTTTGGCTAGAGGTTCGGCTTTGACTCATTTGGTAAAGTAGTCGATCGCGATCAGGAGAAATTTTCATTGCCCGAATGCCATCAGAAAAGAGCCAAGTATGTCCATTCTCCACTATGCAAATGGCCATGGTGCACTTAGCGGAGTAAGCTCAGAGGTCGGCCATCTTTGTATGCTTGCATTCTTCTAACAGCGGTCACATTTCCTGACGTACTCCATAGAATCATGGTATAAGGTCGGCCAATAGTATCCTTACCAAAGTAGCTTTTGCGATAGGGACCTGGCTCCTACATGACTTTCACAGATTTCCTCGTGCACTTTTCATAATGCGAAGTCAGCTTCTGAAGGTCAGAGACATCTCAACAGCGGTAGTGAATACGACCTCTTATACAACCTACCCTCGTACAAAACATACCGAGAGGCTTGATTCTTGAGTTTTCAAGCTTCTTTTTGAACATGAGGAAGGACTTCCTCCTTAACGTAGGCAACCAATGGATCGATCCAGCTTAGCTTGAATTCTGTTTGCAAAATGATCTGCAATTTCTTTGAGCTTGGGCACTTCAGGGTCTCAGAAAATACTTCTTTGGGCAATTTGGCTTGAGCTGAAGTGGCCAACATAGAGAGGAGGTCGGTTCTTATATTTTCTGCTCTCAAAATTTGTTGAATGCCAAAACAGCTGAAGACCGGAGTCAAGTCCTTTACTTTCTCAAGATATTTCATCATACTTTTCTCTCGTACTTCATAGCTGCCACTAACTTGGCCGACCACTAATTAGAAATCATTGTAGACTTGAAGTCGATCTACTCTTAATTTTCTTGTAATTTTTAATCCGATGATCAATGCTTCATTCTCAGCCCCATTATTAGTCATAGGGAATTCGAAGTGCAGCGCATACTCGACGATAACTCTCTCGAGGTGGACTAAGACCAACCCCACATCTGCTTCAGTAGAGTCAGATGAACCATCCATGTATAGAGCCCAAAAACCTTTAGGAAGGTCGGCTGTCTCTTCATGGAGGTTTGGTTGCGACAGCAGAATGCCAGTCTCGTTTCGCTCAAGCTTGGCATCATCGTGAATGGTACACTCCACTACAAAATCTGCTAATACTTGGACTTTGATCGATGGCTAGGGTCGATAATGATATCGAATTTCGTGAGCTTGATTTTCTATTTTGCGATTCTCCAAGAAGCATCCATTTGCTGAAGGACTGCCTTTATTGGTTGATCCATGAGGACCATTATGGTCTGCCCCTAGAAGTAAGGTCGGAGCCTCCTGGCAGCAATTAGAAGATAGTAAGCCAATTTCTCTAGCTTAGAATACCTAGTCTCTACATCCCTTAGGATTCGGCTTATGTAGTAGACTGGCCACTATATCTTCGCTTACTCCTTGACTAGGACTGCTACAAAGGCCACTGGAGAGACTGCTAGGTACAAGAATAATTCTTCTTTAGGTTCAGGCTTTGCCAACAGTAGGGATGAGCCGAGGTAATTTTTGAGCTCATCAAATGCCCATTGGCACTCTGTCATCTAGCAAAAATTATTTGGTTGCTTGAGAACTTGGAAGAAGGGCATGCATCACTCGGTCGATCTCGAGACAAAACGATTTAGGCATGCCACTTTTCTAGTTAAGCGTTGAACTTCTTTGATTGTCTTTGGAGCGGTCATCTCTTAAATGGCTTGGATTTTCTCTAAATTTGCTTCAATCCCGTGCCTCGATACCATAAATCTCAGAAACTTCCTAGAGGTCATACCAAAGGTGCACTTGGTCGGGTTCAGCTTCATCTTGTACTTCTTGAGTGCACTGAAGGTCTCTTTAAGATCGGCAAGGTGGTTTATAGAAGCTCAACTTTTAACGAGCATGTCATCTACATACACCTCCATATTACGGCCAATCTTCTTCTTGAAGATTTTGTTGACCAGATGCTGGTACATTATCCTTGCATTCTTGAGCCCAAAGGACATAATCCTATAATAGTAAAGACCACGGTCAATAACAAAAGTAGTTTTCTCCTCATTCTCTGGTACCATCCATATCTGGTTATAGCCAGAGAAGGCATCCATGAAGGTGAGGAGCTCATGGTCCGAGGTTGTATCTACTAGTTGATCAATCCTGGGAAGAGGGTAGCTGTCTTTTGGACAGGCTTTGTTCAGCTTTTTGAAGTCTATACGCATCCTCCACTTGTTGTTTGTCTTTTGACGATGACCATATTTGAGACCCAGGTCGGATAGTTGACTTTTTGGATGAACCCAGCTTTGAGAAGCTTGCCTACTTCTTTCGTAATTGCTTTCTGCCTCTTCGGGGTGTGGCTGTGCAGTTTCTCTTTTATTGGCCGATACTTCGAATCAATGGCTAGCCGATGTTCCATAACTTTGGCATCAATTTCTAGTATATTCGCTGGGGCTCAGGCAAAAATGTCTGCATTCTTCTTGAAGAAGGTGATGAGTTGCTCTCGAACCTCGTCCCTCAAGTTGGATCCGATCTGTACAGCGTGCTCCACATTCCTATCATTCAAGGGTATAGATACGAGGTCCTTCATAGGCTCGCCCTGGTCCTCGGTAAGGTCATTGCAGACATCCAGCCTATCAACAGGATAAGGGTCGAAATGTTCTTCCTTATGCAGGATGATTGAGTAGTAGTGCCTTGCCAAAGCTTCATCTCTCCTGACCTCTCCAATCTCGTAACTCGTCAGAAACTTCATCTTCAAATAATAAGTTGATACCACTGTCCGAAGTGCATTTAGACTAAGTCAGTCGAGAATAGCATTATAGGTGGATGGAGTCTTTACGACTAAAAAGTCAACCTATGCCTTAGCCAGTTTCGGACATTGCCCCACAGTCACGGCCAAAGTTATTATGCCCTCAACTGGTATGGCATTGCTAGTGAAGCCCATCAACGAGAAGTTCATAAGCCCCAAGTGGTTATTGAGTAAGGACATTTTGAGAATGCATCATAAAACAATACGTCGATCGAGCTTTCATTATCTACTAAAATATGGCGTACATCATAATCGACAATGTTTAAAAAGATTACAACCTTATCATTGTGGGAGAATTGGACCCCCTGAGCGTCTACCTCAGTGAAGGTTATGGATTCTTCAGTCCTCCATCTCTTCACCGATCCGTCGAATCCATTGGCCTCTCCTTGCCGAAGTCCCCCCGAGATTGTGTTGATGATGCTGAGAGGAACCCGATCTTCTTGTTGATCCTCATCCCTTGGTGGCTCAGGCTTTGGCAATGCCCTCGATCGATCTTCCCACCCTTCAGGTCGTCGCCGTAGGAATCGACCTAATTTGCCTCACCTGATGAGCTCCTCGATCACATCCTAGAGTTGGATACACTCCTCAGTGTCATGATCATGATCATGATGATAAAGATAGAACTTATTAGGATTGTGCTTGCTGGGATGAGAGCGCATCCTTTTCGATCTCGATAGTTATTCTCTAATTTTCATCAGCACTTGGGTTTTTGAAGCATTGAGCGGGGCATAGTTGTGAAATCTTCGTTGGGGAGAATCTCGCTGCACCCTTCTGTCCGGGCTTCCCTACCTCCGGGCCCGGGGGGAGTTCGAACTTGCTTTCGCTCAGAGGGAGTTCAGGATCGCGGCCTAGCTTCACTCAGCTTTCCTTCCTCGATGGGTCTACCTAGCTTATCGATTCACCACTTACCAAAGGCTTCATTGTCCCTAGCCTTGAAGGCCTCTTCAGCTCGAACGTAACCTTCAGTTCAAGCTAGTAGATCGGCAAAGTCCTTGGGGTACTTCTTCTCCAGGAAGAATAGTAAACCATTCTTCTAGAGGCTGCCCTTGAGTGCGGCCATTGCGATTGATTGATCCAGATTTTGAACCTCTAATGCGGTAGTATTAAACCGGATAACATAAGCCTGGATGGATTCTCCCTCCTTTTGCTTGATGTTCATCAGAAAATCTGAACCTTGGCATGGACGTCGATTGCTGACAAAGTGAGTCACGAACTGATGGCTCATCTGATCAAAGAAAAAGATGATACCCGACTTAAGTGCTGAGTACTAGTTTCTGATGGCTCCCTTGAGGGTGGACGAAAAAGTTCGATATAAAATAGCATCTAACCCACCGTGGAGCAACATTATTGTCCAAAAGGCTTTCAAATGATCGATCAGATCAGAGGTTCCATCGTAACTCTCGAACTGCGGGAGCTTGCAGTTTGGTGGGATTGGTTTCTGCATGATCCTCTGAGAAAAAGAAGGGTCAGTGCGAATATCATTATCGTGTGAGGAGGGAGTATGACGGAGCTCTTCGATTCATTGGCTCATTTCTAGGAGCCTTTGATCCAGGAGATCTTCACGATCATTGATCTCCAGGGTTTTTTGGTGGAATGGGCATGAAGCTTTCCCCTGGGTCGACTCGTGGTCTTAGCGTGGGTCTTCCATCCTTTGCTTCCTCTTTTTGGAGATCAAAGGTCGGGTAGCCGAGGTTGGTCGTTCCCAGATCGGACCATGGGGCTCCAGAGAAGCTTGCTCCGATCGAACTAGTACCGGAGCCTGTCGATGTATGGCTTGCATCACATTCACGAGGCCACAAACCTGTTGGACCAATAGATTGAATTGCTCCACATCTACCATGGCTGTAGGTGGAGCTTGAGTTATCAGAGCTGGAATGATTGTATCTAGATCGGGTCTGGCTGTAGAGGCCGTTGATCGTTGAGTCGAAGCTTTCTTGGGAGGCATTTTTTTTGGAAAGAACTCTAGAGAGAAAGAAGAAAGATCACTATTGAGCACTTCTTTAAGATCAAAAGAACCTAAGGAATAGAGGCTCTCCTTCTAGCGCCAATTCTGTTGGTGCAAAATTTGGTTGACATTGGATTAAGTGGGAGTCGAGGAAGACGAGGTCACCGCTGGTGACCTACAAAATAAAGTTTCATCCAAAGTTAGGGGTGGTGGCTCTGGTAGGACCTTCGATGGTCAAGTTAGCTTTTCTGGCCAATAGAAATGGAGTGCTCAGAGAGGAGTTCGATAGAGTTTCGAAAGAAAAATGAAAGCTTAGAGAAAACATATCTGGAGGATCCCTTTTTATAGACGAAGCCAATCGTAATCATCTTGATAAATGACAATCGTAATCATCCTGATAAATGACAATCATAATCATTCAGTAATGGGATCGCCTATAGTAATCCATCTGAAGGAATAGTTCAGAAGAAGTTTTACTTTCGTCGAAGTCTGACTGAAGGAGGAATCCGGAAGGAGTTCAGCTCCCATAGAAGCCCGACTGTTGGAGGAGTCTGGAAGGAGTTCGGCTCCCATAGAAGTCCGACTGAAGAAGAAATCTGGAAGAAGTTCAGCTCTCGTAGAAGCTCGACTGAAGGAGAAATCTAGAAGGAGTTTGGCTTCCATAGAAGCTCGACTGAAGGAGAAATTCAGAAGTAGTTCAGCTCCCGTAGAAGTCCAACTGCTAGAAGAATCCAAAAGAAGTTTGGCTCCTGTAGAAGCTCGATTACTGAAGAAATTTAGAAGAAGTTTGGCTCCCATAGAAGCTCGACTGATGGAGAAGTTCGGAAGGAGTTCGGCTCCCATAGAAGCCCGACTGCTGGAGGAATCCGAAAGAAGTTCGGCTCCCATAGAAGTCCAACTGCTAGAGAAATCTGAAAGGAGTTCGACCATTGAAAAAGTTTGATTGGGTTCGGAGTCCAGTTGGAGGAGTTTGTCCACTGAATGAGTTTGGCCATTGGGGGAAGTTCGGCTACTAGGGAGAGAATTTTCGATCGAAGCTTTTCCGTGATTACCAACTACATTAGGCTAAGTACCAGACTGGACTTCGGTGGGAGCAGGGTTTATCCCCAGCAGACGATGAGCAAAAGGAAAGTCCTTCTACTCATCACCCTCTTGGATGAGGCATTGAAAAAGGATAACACCCCATTTGATTTTGAATTTGAGTGGGAGGTTGAAACAAGTTCAACCTCCCAACCTTATCTTTTCTTCCTGCATTTCCTACACTTAGTTGCCCATTTTAAATCTAGTTTTCTTTAGGGCGTGCAATTTTTTGTGAGATGTATCTAACAAGGGGTGCAAGGGCTTTCTTAGAGAGAGAAAAACCAGAGTGGGGTGCACTTTCCTAGGCTTGGAAAAGTCTAGGGAGAGAGGCATGTTTTCCCTACACCATAATTCCTCGCACCTTGATTCTATTTTTTTTCTCTTTGGTCACCCTAAGAAAACTTTAAGAGTGGGAATATGGTAGAGGGAGAGTCCCTCAACTCATGAATATTTGTTTTGTGGGAAAACTCATAAGAGAGAGGGCGTGAGAAGATTTTTGAGTGTCAGGGTTTTTTAGGTGTGTGAAACCCTTGAGTTGGGACTCAGGGTTTGGGTGGAGAGATTGAGCATCATGAGTGCCCAATCACCATTGTATTTTCACCACCATCTCATCATCCTCCATACTATCTATTTTGATTTTTTGGAGCATTTGGGAGATCAAAAAGAAGGCGATCGATTGGATTGATCGAGATCAGCCATCAAAGGTTCCGATAAGAAGCTAGCACTCCGATGGAGCTAGTCAGAATCAAGAGCTCCATATGGATCAACCATAGAGGCCGAACAAGAGTGCAGTTGTAGTGCAATACCAAAGCTTCTTTCAGTGGATTTAGATCACGGAGATCAACTATCCATGCACAAGTATCGAGTTTTGAACTTGTATCGATCAGCGAATATGATTTACTAATCGATTGCGTTAAAATTTTTTGTTATATATTAACATGTCTAGATCCAGTTGTAGGGTTTGTTGATATGATCGATGCATGCTTAGAATTAATAGTAAATTAATTTTAGCTTTTACTGCTATTTAATTCAAAAATATTTCAAAAATGTATGCTAAAAATCCAGCATGATTTTCAGCAAACACCACAACATAATGATGTATCTAAAAGGAGGAATCAAACTCTGTTAGACATTATCTGATCCATAATGAATTTTGCTAGCTTGTTGATATCCTTCTAGGGTTATGCACTTGAATCGGCTTGCTATCTGTTAAATAGGGTTCCAAGTAAATTTATAATTAAGACTCTATATGAGATATGGATAGGGCGTAAGCTAGCACTTTCATACCTTAGGGTCTGGGGGTGCCCGGCTTATGTCAAATGATTAATCATAAATAAACTTGGACCTAGGTTTAACAAGTGCATATTCATAGGGTACCCAAAAGAGACCAAAGGATATTTTTTCTATCATGCTGGTGAACAAAAGATGTTTGTCAGCTTTAAGGCAATCTTTTTAGAAAAGAAGTTTCTTGGTGAAGGAACTATTACCTCTAAGATTGAACTTAATGAAGTTCAACAGGTAGAAAGACTGACACCTATAGTTGAACCTAAATCAGATTTGATTAGATCAAATTCGGAGCTTAATGTACTTGCACCATTAAGACGATCTAGTAGAGTAGCACGTTAGTTGGATAAATACTATGATTTCTTGATCCAAAATGATGATCCCATCGAACTCGATGAGAATGATGCGAATTCGATCACCTATATGGTTGCAATGCAGAAACCTGATTCTGAGAAATAGCTTGAGGCCATGAAATCAAAGATGAAGTCCATGAAAGTCAACAATGTGTGGACATTAGTTAATCCACCTGAAAGGGTTAAACCTATTAGATGTAAATGGATTTTTAAAAAAAAGAGAGACGTAGATGGAAAGGTGGAGACCTATAAAGTTCGTCTAGTTGCTAAGAGGTATCGTCAACATTATGATATTGACTATGACAAGATGTTCTCTCCTATGGCAATGCTCAAATCCATTTGGATAATGCTTACAATAGCTACCTATCTAGATTATGACATCTGGTAGATGGATGTGAAGATATCTTTCTTGAATGGAGAGCTGATCTAAGATATATATATGATACAACATGAGAAATTTATATCTACAGATGAGTCCAAGATGTGCAACCTTCAGAGATCCATTTATGGATTGAAGCAAGCATCTCAAAGTTGGAACATGCATTTTGATAAGGTGATCAAAACATATGACTTCATTAAGAATGAAAAAGAATCCTGCATTTATAAATGGACAAATGGTCTAGCAGTGGTATTTCTTATCTTGTACGTGGATGACATTCTTTTAATCAGGAATGACATCCCTGCACTGTAGGAAATAAAAGTTTGGTTGTCATTATAGTTCTCCATGAAGGACTTGGGGGAAGCATCCTACATCTTAAGAATGAAGATCTACAGAAATAGATCTAAAAGGATGCTTGGATTATCCCAGTTCACATATATAGATATTGTACTGAAGAGGTTCAGCATGAAGAATTCCAAAAAGGGCTATCTTTTTGTAGACCATAGAATTTCTCTCTTTAAAAAGAATTATCAAACAACTCCTGAAGAGAGAGAGCATATGAGTAGAGTCCCATATACTTTGGTAGTAAAATTTATCATGTACGTTATAACATGTACGAGATCAGATATGGCATACTCACTAAAAGTAGTGAGCAGATACTAATTTGATCTAGGAGAAAACCACTGAAAAATGGTGAAAGCCATCCTTAAGTATTTGAGAAATACTAAGGACCAGTAGTTGGATTATGGCAAGTTGGATCTGAAACTTATGGAGTTTACAGACTTTAGCTTTCAATCTGACCATGATGGCTGTAGAAGTATGTCGGGTTACATCTTTACTCTAAATGGTGGTGCAATCTACTGAAAGAGTTTCAAGCAGCATACTATGGTAGATTTTGTTTGCGAGGTAGAGTATATCGTAGCATCAGATGCCACGAAGAAAGCTATGTGACTGAGAAAGTTCATCACCGAGCTTGGAGTAGCAACCTTCCTTGATGGTTCGGTCCTACTCTACTACGACAGTACTAGTGCCATTGCTTAGGTAATGAAACTAAAGGCACACTAGCAGACGAAGCACATACTGCGCCGCTTCCATTTGATTCAAAAAACCATGGATCGAGGTGGCGTCGATCTTCAAAAGAATGATGAAAAGGAGAATCTTGCCGACCCCTTCACTAAAGCCTTGGCGATAAAGGAGTTCGACAACCATAAGTTGAAGATGGGTATTAGATATTATGTCGAGTGGCTTTAGGACAAGTAGAAGTTATTAAAAAATGTGTTCTAAAGCTAATCGTCAATCTATTGATGGTTGAGCTATCTTATAATTATAATTAATTTATTAATAAATAAAATAATATTTTAATAATTTTCATCGTAAAGTCTACATCTTCTAATGAACTCCATTGATGTGATGAAGTTCTTAAGACTATTTAGTTTCGATAAAGAGAGGATTTATCGATTAGTTCTTAAAATTATTCATGACCAAATGATAGGCTGTTAATAAGGATGAAAGCATCTATCGAGCATAGGTTGCTGTAAACCATATAGGTTGGTTGTCTTCTTAACCAAGGAGTGTGGAGATACTGGTATGGCATACAGATGAGATGTAAGGATACAGTGTCACTGAACATGACCAACTATAGAGCATTCTACTATTAAGAATTGCTCTAATGGGATATAGGTATAAGTGTTCCTTAGATCTGAGATCACCTTAGTGGCTTGCAAGCAACTCATTGTGCTTTGGTACTGGACTACTGAATTTTTAATTTAGTAACGAAAGACTTTTGGGCACAATCAAGTATTTGCGAAGTCGGTGTGTGATCAAGATGTGGGATTGACCACTAGAATAGTTGGAGAAGAATGTATCACCGTATTTCAATAAAGCAAAATATTGGCTAGGATAATCTATAAGATGGATTTGATATTTTAAAATATAATGTGGATGACCAAATCAAGATTGATATTTAAACTCTGAGGTGTCCTATGAGCATTTTGGTCAAGGGGATGAATTATATGGAAACTATATCCACAAGGGTTCTAAGGATGTTGTTCTACACATTCGACCAATCCAGCCATCGAATACCATTGCTAGATGATCACTTTGATTGATATAGAAATTTATTTCTATGCTACCAACTTAGGCTCAGACCTATGAAGTCACACATATAAGAGTTCAGGATTTGATTGGATGATTGATCAATGATTAAGAATCGTTCAAGGGTTAAACATTCAATACGATTGATGTTTAACCTAGTGCAAGTATTGCAAGAGGATCAATTAGCAATTAAATTATTAATTAACTTAATTTGATTAAGCCAATAGACTGAGATTAAGTTTAATTAAATATAATTTAATTAGAATTAGTTTGAATTTGATTGGATCAAATTTATTTAGTTTCTTGGATAAGCCAAGTGCAAGAAAGAACTAGTCCTATTTCAATTAGGACTTAGGTCAACCCAATTTCTAATTTGATTAAAAATTAAATTAAAATTAAATCTAATTTAATTTAATTTAATTAAGGTCTTGGTTGGACTAAGACCTACTCTAATTACGTTAATCTTATTTTGATTTAATTTGATTTCAGAAACCATTTTTTGACCAAGTTAAAATAGGAATCCTAGTATGACTAGGATTCCCTACCTTGCGCCACCTATATCCCATGCCCATCCTACGCCCTTTCTCATGGTTTCATGCATGGATAATCTTCTTTCCTTGGGCTTCATGCATGCCCTCTCTCTTTCTCTCTTTCTTATATAGAGATTTGTTATGGACCGGGTCAATGTAAGAAAGTTTGAATGTGATTTGAATTTCCTTAGGATAGAGTTTTAGGAAACTAAAACTCCTCCCATGTGTGCCGCCCACTCTCCCTGATTTACCTCTACTTTTCCATGGTGAGAAAGGGATTTTTGTGCACCATTTATATCTGGTCTATGCCAAAAGAAAAGGAGGGGGTGCCCAAGTGTTGGGTGCCCCATAGGTTGCCTAAATTGGACCTATCTTGTCTAGGTATTTGACCTAGACAAGGACTCCTCCATATCTCATTATTTAAAGAGATTTTTGGGCTAATTTTTTTAGACATTCTAGACATTAGAGAGAGAATTTTTGGGCATGTAAGACTTCGGAGAGAAACATCTTGGGCATGGGAATTTTAAAGACACCAATCTAGATGTCTAGGAAAGAGAATAAAGAAGAAGAAGAGGGTCTTCTTCTTTTGTTCTTCCCTTTTCCTCCTTAGATATTTTTTTGAGAGTTGTATCAGGTTGAAAATCTCTCCCCTTCCTTCTAAAATATTGAAGTTTTCAAATCCTGAAGAAGAAAAATTTGATTCATCGTTGAAGAAGGATCAGCATAATACTAGCATACTGTGCTGATTTTCGGGCACCAAACTTCTGATCAACGTTCGTGGGCTCATATGGACAACCTTTAGAGGTCGGATGCATGTGCAGCTTGGAGCTATATCCTTAAGTCTAGATCAGTGAGTTAGAGCATCTAACTTGCAAAGGTAATACAGATATGATCCTCTATTACATACCTATATTAGATCTAGTGTAGATCTATGTTGATGTAATCAATACTTTCTCTTCTAATGATTTTTAATTTTTGATTTAATCATATGCTATAATCATGTAATAGGATCTTAGATCTAGGGATTCTCTAATATTTTTATGAATTAATTTGATTAATTCTTATTTTTTGCTACATAGATCTGAAAAGGTTTCAAGATCTAACCATGTAACCCTTGATTTGGTTCCTTTAATCTAGATGTCGGGAATCTTTGCTAGATGGTAACTTCAATTAGTATAGGAAATAGTTTCTATGCTATCAGCTTAGTATTCAAACCTATGAAGTTATGCACTAAGTCATACAACATAGAAAAGAATTGACCTATAGTCTAATTATTCAATTTAGAAGTATGTGACTTAATTGAACAAATAGATTAACTTAATTAAAAATTAAGTTTGAGGTCATATAGGATTAAATAGTTGACTATGTCTAGCTAGCACTGGACATGAGGTGTAGATCTAATTTTGGAGATGATTATGAGTGAATCTTTGATCCAAAGGATTCATGAAAAAATAATTTTAAGTGCTAATTATTTTAATTTAAATCTGATTTAATTAAACTTGATTTAATTAAGCTTAATTAGGTTGGAAATCTAAGTCAGACTTGGACCTAGACCTTATTTTGATTAGGATCAGCGGTCTACTCGAAATTGGTTCGAATATGGTTCGAATTAGATTCGAATCAGATCTGAAATGGATTAGATCCTTAGAAACACAAAGCCCTGGGACTCTCCCTCCTTGTGGCTGACCAAGAGAAGGAGGGGGTGTTGGGTTTTGACCCCCCCACCCTTTTGTATGTATGCATGAGGAAGAGAGGGCACCATTAGGTGGCACCAATCCTTCTTCATGAAGTAACTTACTTTGTAGAAGGTTAGGACTAAGAGTCCTAACCAATCTAAGTTTGATCTATATCTAGGGGCATCAACTATATAAAATAGAGGAATTGATAGCCGCCACGTACATTGGGGTCTTGGTTTTGTGCGACAAAACTAGAGAGAGCAAATGAGGGTGTGCGGCAAAGGAGTTGTCCTTGTTCTTTAGGCATGAAGACCCTTTGTTCCCTTTTCCTTGGCATGAGGAATTCTCAAGGAAGATCCATCGAGGAGATCTTCAAATCTTGTTCCTCTCTTTATTCCTTTTCAAAAGGTATGATGTCCAGATCTTCATTCCTCTTTCTTGCAGTGCCTAGCATGCACACCAAGTAGAGGACCTATGCTTTCAGATCTTATAAGGCATCAAATTCAAGAAACCCTAGTATCCACTATGCATCATAGGTATTTTGATGTTTAAAATTTTATTTTAAACTTGAAGTTATTCACCCAAGGCCTAGGATTCTGGTTTTGAATCAGATCTTTCCCTTCACCATGGGGGGTGGTGGTGACTGGCCGGGTGGCAGTCCGAGTGGCCAAGGGGTGGAGTACGATGGTGTGGATGGAAGGGGGGTCGGGGAAAGTGCCCGACACCTTACAAGGGGGGTGGGGGGCAATGGTGACGGTCGGGGGGTGGTGGGGGGAGGGGGGCATTACGACATGTGGGTGAAGAAAGGGGAAAAAATTAAAAGAATTATTTTTAAAAAGAATAATTTATTAAAAATAATAATAATAACTATTAAAAATGGTAATAATAAATAAAATCAAATAAAATATTTAAAAATATTTAAAAATAAATTATTTTTTGTAATGAAAATAGTTAGGTTTTTAAAATAATAATAAGATATTATTTTTAAAGAATAATTTCATGGTTTTGCTTGTTATAATTTAATATTTTTTCTTGTTTAGTTCCTATATTTTATTTTGACTATGATTTAATATTTTAATTAGGATTAGTCGAATTCTTTAGTAAATTTTTAATGCATATGAGTCTATTCATCTAAGGCCTGGGAATCCTTTAGTGAAGTTAGTGGGAGTAATTTGGTGTAAATCCTCTTTATGCTTTAATCACATATAATCTAAATTCTCTAAATTATTAGGTCCTTAAATATGACAAAGTTATGGAGATAATGTAGTCATAGCCTCCCATTAAGGTGCATGGTAATGGGTCCAATTATCTAGATAAATATTAAAGGTGCCTTACACCTAGTGTTCATCTAGATATTAGAATTACTATCCATCATATGATGATTAGATTGTACTCTCTGAACGATGATCAGATTAGCCAGAGCTTTTCTCGGGCTTGATCATCATTGGTTTGATACACCAAACTCAATCATATTAATGGTTGGACCTAACCAGGGCTTTCATTCGAGATGCCCTATGCTTGCTGAAGAGGAATTTGGGACAAAACTGATTATTAGAAATTATTTGAAGAAATAATTGGTTGAGAACCGACCTATAGATGCACATGGGTTGGCTAGAGCTTTTTTCGGGCCCATTTGTAGTCTATGTGAATTCTAATTTCCACTAAGGTGTTAGTATAATTTCTCGAATTGGAGATAGAGGCTATCAATGTTAGAAAATATATCCTAAAACTATTCATCTAAATTATAAATGATTATAATTTATATATGAATTATCAATTAATGAAAGTTATTTAGCTTATTCATCATAAGTTGTCTATCTTTCATAAATGAACTTCTATGTTATGATGAAGTCCTTAGAACCATAATCAATCGATAAAGAAGGATTTATCGGATGATTCTTAAAATTATTCATGACTAAATGATAGATTACTAATTAGGATAATAACTTATCGAGTATAGATCGCTGTATGCTATATGCATTGATTATCCTTATAACCAAGTGGTGTGGAGAAACTGATATGATATCCAGATGAGATGTAGGAGTATATCTACAATAAA
This sequence comes from Cocos nucifera, assembly GCA_006176705.1. Lineage (NCBI taxonomy): Eukaryota > Viridiplantae > Streptophyta > Magnoliopsida > Arecales > Arecaceae > Cocos > Cocos nucifera. Next base: position 144,473 of record QRFJ01000795.1, on the reverse strand, counting down.
CATGATCAATGTAGCACTATGCTATCAAGAGTAGCTAGTAAAGACTTATGGATATAAGTGTCCCTTTAATCTGAGATCACCATGGTGACTTGCAAGCAACTTACTATACTTTGATGCCAGACTATTAGTATTTCTAATACAGTGATGAAAGATTTCTGGGTATAGTCAAGCACCTGCAAAATTGGTATATGAGTTAAGATGGAATCGATCACTTTTAGTTAATTTCAGGAGCAAATATCTCACTGTGTTTCAATTGAGCAAAATCTAGGCCTGGGTTATCCTTGTGAGTTATGGGATTTGTAAGGTTGAGACATAATATGAATAAACTGTTTGAGTGTTGACAACTAACTTGAAGTCATCCTGAGCATTAAGGATTAGAGAGATGAATTATATGGTAACCATATGCCAGGGTTCTAAGAATGCTACTTTAAATACATTTGATCTATCTAGACATCGGGTACCATTGCTAGATGATTATTTTGATTAGTATAGAAATTTATTCCTATGCTACTTGCTTAGGTTCGAACCTATGTAGTTACACACATAAGAAGTTTCTATCTGATCGGATGGTTGATCAATGATTAAGAATCATTTAATGATCGAATCATCAATGCGATTGAAAATTGATTAAGTGCAAGTATTGTAGGAGGATCAATTAGCAATTGGATTGCTAATTGGCTCAATTTGATTGAACATTAGGGCAAAGATTGAGTCTAACTGAATTAGATTTGGTTTAGTCTTGATTAAGTCAAGTCTAATTGATTTATGAGATAAGCCAATTATAAAGGAGATCAATCTCCTGTTTGATTAGGACTTGAGTGAACCAGATTTCTAATTAATTTAAGATATAAATTAGACTTAAATGTGATTCAATTTGGCTCCTAGTTGGACTAGAATCATCCTTAAATTTGGTTCCATCAATCTTAATTTAAAAGGGCTTTAGATTAGGTTTGACCTAGTCAAAATTGGAGAGTCCCAATTGGACTGGGATTCTCCCTCCTCTCTTATGCCATGTTCCAAAAATCCCACACAATTTTTTTAGATTTTTGCATGAGTTTTCTCATGCCCAGAGAGACCCCACGGATGCCCTTTATTTGTGGTTTTGGAAATAAGACTCTATTTGATAGAGTTTCATGATTCCAAAACTCCTCTCTCTTTTGGAATTTAATCCCACGTCCACCTATTTTTGTTGCTGACTTTTTGCATGAATTTTGGCATTGCCTTTTCTTTCTCCATGCTCAAGGAAGCTGGGGTGGCATCCAAGAGTTGGATGCCCCAGGTTCCCTACTTTGACTTCTTCCTTCCTTTAGATATTTGACATAAAGAAGGACACCTTGAGGTGCCTTAATCAAATCAAATAGGATCTAATTTTCGGTAAGATAGGAAGGATGTTATGCATCCTTTTCAGGTATCCCACACCCAAGAGAGAATAGGAGGTACCAAAGGTTGGTCGCCTTCTATAATTGCCTCATATTGACTTATTCCAACTTAGGTTTTTGACCCTAAGTGGGATTCCTTAGGGCGCCACCATCTAAGGAGGCCTTGTGATAAGTAATATAAATTCATCAATAAGAGTATTAATTTATCAATTAATTTATATTAATTTTTAAAAATTATTAATTAATTGATACATATTTTTAAGAAATTCATATTTTTATTAATTAAAAAATTAATTAAAAAATAATAAAATTAAATTTTATTATCAATAGAAAGAGCTTATTTTTTTGATCATAATGAAATAAATTTAAAGCAAAATAGAGCTAAAATGGAGAAGATATGAATTTCTAACGATAAAAGAAAAAAAAATTAAATAAAAAAAGGAAAATGGCTCAGCCGGCTCCGCAAGCCAAGCCAAGCCGTCAAAGCTGACTCAACCATAAAAGCTGCTAGCCAGTCCACGATCCAGGCATGGACTGTCAGCTCAATAGAAACTGGCAAATCACAGCGTGACATGTGGCGGACCTAGACCCTTAAAGGGTCCATAGAAATCTATCACGGCTAATAGGGTATTTTGGACTTTTCACTCGATAATAGGAGGCACTGACTGGTTGCAATGTATGGTGAAGCCGATCCACGTAGTTCCTGGGAATAGTAATTATGCGATCGAATGGTTGAAGTAGTTTGCAGTCATGATCGGACGGTGGAGGGAGTTTTTCTACATCAGACTTCACGCGGATCACCATCCAATGGCAGCGCTAGATCCAGGGGATGATCCAACGGTCCAGAGCACTCCCGATGGTGATTAAGACTCTTGACGCATGATCAGCGGCCAGATTTCTTCCATCAATGAATGATCGGATGGCTAGAATTTAATCCGACCTGATCTGGGCTGATACACATCTAATTTTGATGATTTTTGGTTCGTTGGAATCCTATCAATGGGTAGATTTCATCCAAAGCAGTAGAATTCATCCAGGACTCTTTTTAATTCAATTTTTACTTAGATTTCTTCATATTTTGATTATCAAAGAGCTTCTTAGTCCCACGTTGCCTAGAAAAAAACTCTCCAACCCTCCTAGCTCTATAAAAAGGACTCCAGGCCTTTAGAAATCGACAGATCTGATCAAGCTGAAGCTTTGGTATAGGAGAAAGCTAGGCTATGGGTTAATGGCTGCTTCAAAGCAATAGATTCGGAGAAGAAAAGTTGGGCTTCTACACCATCTTTCCACCCACGCCAGTCCAAGATCAGAGATCGGGCTATTTTATTTTATTTTCTTTTCTTTTTATGTATTTAAATTCTAAAATTTTAATTATTAAAAATTTTATTTTTTATACTTTAATTTTAGCTTTTTATTTTTGTTGTAATTTAATTTTTGTACTTTAATTATTGCTTTTTATTTTATTGCAAATAGATGCTAAGATCTAACTAGTAGATCTTAGTACCAAGTTTAAATTTCTACATCTTTTAATTTTTGCTTTTAATTTTCCATCTTTATTTTTGATTTTAAAACTCAAATTCTTTTTTTAAAAAAAAAATCAAAGATTTTAAATCTAAAATCACTACCTTTTCTATGGATTTGACCCAACTCACTGTTATCTACATATTTTTTTTTTTAAGAAGTCAGATTAAACTGATAAATATAGTGTTTTAACGACAACATCGCATTCCTATCAAATTTTTGGCATTGTTGCCAGGGAAAGATTAGATGCTATTTTTTATTGATTTCTTTAATTTTTTTATAAATTAATTTTTAATAAAATTTTAATTTTTTTAATTTTCTATAAATATTACTTACTAACTTTTTCTTCTTTATTTTGCAAAAAAAAATAAAGAAAATAAAATGATTAGGACAAGAAGGAAGCTTCTAATCCCGCTTGATGAGATCAATCCTAACCCTAGTCCTTTTTTCTTTTTATTTATTTTATTTATTTATTTTATTTTTAAATCAATTTTAAAAAATATTCATTTAAATTTAATTAAAAATCTCATGATAAGATTAGAAATCCTAACTATTTAGAGCATGCATCATATCAGTTTTATTTTCTGGTGATTGCTAGAGGCAAGGTAAGTCTTTCAGAATTTAATTAGTTACATGCATCTAGTTTAAATTGCACAGAACCCTTTGATTAAAATTTTTTTTTATGTATATTCATATTAAATTAAATTAAGGGCACAACCCAATTAAATAAGATAAGACGTAGATTTGATCACCCTTCCTTGGCCCATAAATAATCAACCAACATCCTGCATTGACCTAAGCCTTTAATTTTAAAACCAATTAGACATCTACCCTAAGAGCTCGAGCTCAATAGGACAAGGAATCCTAAGAGTTGAACTAGATTAGGGTTAGTCAATTTGACTGGTATCTAGAAAAGTGATTCAGGATGACTGGGCCTGAAGGAAGGTGGTTTCTAATTGATTTTGTTAGCTTATCAGGTCAAGCACAATTGGTGTTTAAGACAAACAACAGGGGGACTCCCACCGACCTTACACTTACCTAGCTAGTTGATTGGCTATCCTACACTTGGAGTGCTCGAAGGCTGACTTAGAATAGTTAGGAGCTGTCTAGGTCTAGGCTGATCTTAGGTTAGGATTAATTTATTTAAAACTTATTTGAAAATAAAATATTTTTACTTTAGGTATTTTCAATCTCTATTGCCCTGACATAAGGTTGCCTTGGCATAATGGGAAGTTATGTTGCATGGTTGTTCTAGGGTATGAGAAGGTTGAATTAACTTAGAACTTAAAAAAGAGAGTTTAAAATAAAATAAAATAAAATAAAAAATGATTGAGGATATTGAGAATATAGTGAATTCTCCAACACCCGTGTGGAGAAGGATTTCAGGTCGACTAGTCAAAATGGATTTAGTTCCTGTTTCAGACCCTACAACCTCAACATCTATGGATTTAGCAAATCAGCCTCAGCCTCAAACCCTTAAGGACTTATGTTATCCAGTTGGTTCCATCCAACCCTCTTGCATTAGGTTGCCCCAACCCACAACAAACAACTTTGAAATTAAACCTCAAATCATTAACATGCTTCCAAAATTCATGGGAATAGAGGATGCATATATATTCATTAGAAAATTTGAAGAGGTTTGTGCAACTATGAAACTACAACAATTATCAGAGGACGAAATCAAACTAAGATTAATCAATTTTGCCCTTAAGGATAATGCCAAAAAATAGCTTTATAGTCTTCCAAATCAATCTATCACGACCTAGGAGGGCTTTGTGAGAATATTCTTAAAAAATATTTTTCTTATCATAAAATTGCTAGAATTAGAAATGAAATAAACTAATTCTATTAACTAGCTAGTGAATCATTTTGGAAATACTTCGATCGATTCAAGAACCTCTTGACCTAATGCCCACACTATGGAATAGAAACTTGGAGGCTATACCAAATAATTTATGAAGGATTAGATTCAAATTCCCGAACAATGCTAGAGTCCATGTGCCAGGGATAATTTATGTACAAAGAACCAAATGAAGCCTGGCAATTTCTAGAAGATCTAGTTGAGAAAAATTTACAATAGGAAACAACTAGGAAACCAAAAAAATCCACACATTCAAGAGGTGGAATATACCAAATTCAAACCTCCCTAGCTGTAGAAGCCAAAATTACAACTTTGACACGTCGGTTAAAGACCTTAGAACTTCAAAGACCAACCAGTGTGAACCAAGTATCTGCACCCATGTGCAATAGGTGTAATGCACCAGACCATGTTCTTGAGGAATGTCCCCTCCCAATGAACCAATTAGATAATGGATGTGCACAAGTGAATGATGCCACATATCAGAGATCATTGAACAATCCCTATGCACCCACCTATAACCCAGGTTGGAGAAATCATCTAAATTTTTCATGGTCATAAAATCCAAATGTAGGTGGTCCAAGTTTCAAATAGCAGAATCCAAGACCTAATCCTGTAATAAACACCCTGCCACCATCAGGCTTTAATATCAATGAAAAGAAACTTAGTTCTTTAGAGAAAAGCTTGGAAACCCTACCCAAATCTAATGCTGACACCAATACCACCTTAAACAATTTCATGCGAACCATGGGCCAAATTCTGAATTCAAATTCTCAGGCCATAGCCTGCTTAGAAATGCAAGTGAGTTAGCTAGCATCTACCATAAGTGAACGTGAATGAGGTAAGCTACCTAGCCAACCTGAGCCTTACCCAAGAAATCAAAATGGTAGACCATCCCAAGGAAACCAGGTTAATCAAGTTAATGATATTCATTCCTTGAGACCAGAAAAATAAGTGGATAATAAGGTAAATACACCAGATACTAGAGAAGACTCGAGCACCGAGTCTATTAAGCCACCTAATGAACAATCTACCTTACAAACTCAAGCTCCTGAAACTAATAGTGCACCAAACCAGATGCCCATAATCTTTAGAGCTTCTTTTTCGAATTGATTAAGATCTAATAAATAATCAAAATATTTAGACAAAATGTTAGAGGTATTTAAGCAAGTTCAAGTAAACATTTCTTTACTAGATATGATCCAACAAATTTTGACTTATGCCACTCCAACAATTTTATGTGTCATAGGAGAAACCCACATTAAGAAGGCATTACTTGATTTAGGGGCTAGTGTAAATATTTTGCCCTATTCAATTTATAAGTAATTAGAATTGGGAAAGCTTCAGCCAACAGGGATCACATTACAATTAGCAGACCGTTCTTTTAGGATCTCTAAGGAAATGGTAGAAGATGTTTTGATTAAGGTTGAAAATTTTATCTTTTCAATTGATTTTGTCATTTTAGAGATTGAGCCAATATCAAATCCTAAGGGTCAAATTTCAGTGATTTTAGGAAGACCATTCCTAGCTACTGCTAATGCTAAAATCAATTGTCGAAATGGACTTACGAAATTATCTTTTGGAAATATGACTATCGAGCTGAATATTTTCAATTTGGAACAGGAATCTACCAAGCATGCTAATGTAAGTATAGTCCAAGATGAAATTTATGAACCCATAGACATTAGTGATGAGGAAGTCAATCTTGAATCTAGTATCTGGCCAACCCATGAATATGAGAACCTAAATAAAATACTTGGAGATAATAAAAATAGCCAGAGATGGGAGCCTTCCACTAAACTATTCATAGAAATGACTAAACCATCACCCGAGTCATCAAAAGAAGAGGCACCCAAAGTAGAGTTGAAACCCCTCCCTGAGCACCTCAAGTATGTATATTTAGGTCCAGAGAAAATCTTGCCTGTAATTATTGTATCAGACCTAAATCCTAACTAAGAGAAGAAATTATTAGTGATCTTAAGAGAAAATCGAGAAGCAATAGGCTGGACCATGATAGACATTAAAGGAATAAGCCCTTCCATAGTTCAACATAGGATACACCTAGAGGAACAGGTTAGTACTGAAGCTAACTGCATAGAAGAACCCGAGCCAGGAACTAGTACTGATGCTAGTTTAAGTTTAAATGAGATAGACATAGAAAAAAAAGGAATAGATGATTTACCTGAAACTTATAAACCTAATATCCTATTCCCTTCAACCCTAGAAGCCGGTTCTTCTTACAAAAATCAAGAGGCATGTAATGAAGTATCAATGGAGTTGTTTAAGTAAGATCATATTAATTTATCTTCAGAATTAAAATCATCTTTTATCACCATTCCAGCACCCATTGAATCAAACTTAACTCCTAATATAAAAACTCCATTCATGAGCATTTTAGAAGAACAAATAGAAGAAATTCTTAATAAACATGGGTCTGAGAATGGGGTCACAAATTATGTTTTCCTAATGAACAATGAATATATCAATAATAGAATTATAAATCAACTTTCTGAGATTGGCAATCCAAAATTATTGAAATTTGTCAATCCAATATTCGATACAGGATAGTAAGCTGCATTGTATCTGATTGAAGACGATAAACTTAGTGCTTGTTGGAAGACAATCCAATATTTAATTTTTTTAATTTAATTTATCTTTTTAATTAATTTTTTTAGGATAATTTGAATAAGCTGGAGGGAGAGCTTAAATTTTCAAAGGCATGTGCTAGACCAAAAATATAGTCAGGTGTATTCTTTCATGTTCTTTATTACATCCTTTATTTTTTTTCTCCATTGAGGATAATGTCGATTAAGTTGGGGGGAAATAAAAATTTTAAAATTTTAAATCCTCAAAAAAGTTAGTATTTAGTATTTAGACACCTGATTATGCTTAAGAATCAAATTAAACTAAGCATTTTTAAAAAAAAATTGATGCATAGATCAGAAAATCTATGAGATATTGAGGAATCAAGTATTAAGAAAATTCAATAAAAAATTAAGTTTAGAACATAAAAATTTTTTTCTTAAAGCATTTCTAATTTTTTCTACTAGCATAAAAAAAAAAGTCTACTTTTTATAGGCTTGTATAAGGTAACTATACATTTCTGCATATAAAAAATTAAATAAAATAGTTTTCATATAAAAAATTAAATAAAATAATTTTTAAGTACTTCTCACTGAGTAACTGGATCTCTTTGCCTAAGCAAGCATTGAGTTTCACATTAAAAGGTAGAAAGAACAAAGAAGCTCGTTATAAAGCTAGTCTTATCTCATAGCCTATTTGATTCAAGCTAGTAAGCTCGAGGGGTATTCTATACCTAGTATCCTAAAACCAACTAGTTTGAAAGTCATTAGCCCAAGAGTCGCTACATGGATCAATTAGAAAGCTCAAGAGATTAAGACACTCAATAGTGGTACAATGTTAATAAAAAATTTAAAAAAAAATATTGATTTTTCGTCGAGTAATCAAATCCTGTTGCCTAAGTAAGCAATGATATTCATGTCAAAAAGTAGGCAATATGAAAATAAAAATTAATAAATGAAGGACGAAAGTAGCAATACACTTGCCTATATGAATGTTTAGACAATTCAAAGATAAAGATAGAATAATTTAGAAAAAATTTAAAAAAATTTAATATTCTTCACTTAATTTTTTTATTAATAAGTATTAATATCCCAATGATATATCTCACTTAAGCTCTACTGAATATCAATGGCCATTTTAAAAACTACTTAGATAAAATTCGAAACTCTAAAGTTAAAAGGTATTTAAAACTAAATTCTTTCTTTACTTGAGGACGAGCAAAGTTTAAGTTGGGGGATGTGATAAGTACCATAAATTCATCAATAAAAGTATTAATTTATTAATTAATTTATATTAATTTTTAAGAATTATTAATTAATTGATATTAAAAAATTCATATTTTTATTAATTAAAAAATTAATTAAAAAATAATAAAATTTAAAAATTAAATTTTATCATCAATAGAAAGAGCTTATTTTTTTGATCATAATGAAATAAGTTTGAAACCAAATGGAGCTAAAATGAAGAAGATATGAATTTTTAAAGACAAAAGAAAAATAATTAAATAAAAAAAGAAAAATGGCTCAGCCGACTCCGCAAGCCAAGCCACCAAGCCAAACCAAGCCATCAAAGCCGACTCAGCCATAGAAGCCATCAGCTAGTCCATGATCCAAGCGTGGACTGCCAGCTTAGAAGAAACTGATAAATCACAGCACGACACATGGCGGACCTAGACCCTTAAAGGATCCACAGAAATCTATCATAGCTTGTAGGATATTTTAGACTTTTCAATTGGCAATAGGAGGCACTGATTGGTTGTGGTGTACAGTGAAGCCGGTCCATACGGTCCATGGGAATAGTAATTGCATGATCGAACAGTTGTAGTAGCTGGCGGTCAAGATCGGATGGTGGAGGGAGTTTTTCTACATCAGACTTCACGAGGATCACCATCCAATAACAGCGCTCAATCCAGGGAATGATCCAATGGTCCAAAATGCTCTCGACGGTGATCAAGACTCTCGACGCATGATCAACGGCTAGATTTCCTCCATCAATGCACGATCGAACGGCCAGAATTTAATTCGACCTAATCTAGACTGAAATACATTCGATTTTGATGATTTTTGGTCTGTTGGATTCCTATCAATGGCTAGATTTCATTCAGAGTAGTAGAATTGATTCAGGACTCTTTTTAATCTAATTTTTACTCATATTTCTTCATATTTTGATGATCAAAGAGCTTCTTAGTCCCACATTGGCTAGAAAAATACTTTCCAGCCCTCCTAGCTCTATAAAAAGGACTCCAGGCCTTAAGGAATCGATAGATCTGAATAAGGTGAAGCTTTAGTATAGGAGGAAGCTAGGCTATGGGTTAATGGCTGCTTCAAAGCAATGGGTGCTGAGAAGAAAAGTTGGGCTTCTACACCATCTTTCCACCCTTGGCGATCCAAGATCAGAGATCAGGCTTTTTTATTTTCTTTTTTTTTCTTTTCATGTATTTAAATTTTAAAATTTTAATTAATAAAAATTTTATTTTTTGCACTTTAATTTCACCTCTTTATTTTTATTGTAATTTAATTTCTATACTTTAATTATTATTTTTTATTTTATTGTAAATAGATGATAAGATCTAACTAGTAGATCTTAGTACCAAGTTTAAATTTCTGCATCTTTTAATTTTTATTTTTAATGTTTCAACTTCACTTTTGATTTTAAAACTTAAATTTTTTTTTCAAAATTCAAAGATTTTAAATCTAAAATCACTACCTTTCCTGTGGATTCGATCCGACTCACTGCTATTTACATTTTTTTTTTTATTTTAAGAAGTCGAATTAAACTGATAAATATGGTATTTTAACGACAACATCACGTTGCTATCACCTTGGCATGAGAAACCTTAAGGATTTCACCATGAAAAATAGAAAAGAGAGAGAGAGGGCGTGTGGGGAGTTGTGCACCAAGTCTCTTGGGGGCATGGGTTTCTTTAGGACATCAAATGTTCATGTCCTGCTGAGAGAAAAAGAAGAGAAGAGGGGTCTTCTCTTATAGTTTCTTTCTAAGCCTTCTCTTCTCCATATTTTGATAAATTGGAGAATAGATTCTCTCCTTCCATGCTCCACTTATTCTTTATCTTATGGAGGGTTCAAGAAGATTTGAAGAAAGAGAACTAGATCAATCATTATGAGAGATTTGCAAGAAGCTAGCACTTCTCGTAGATCTTCTTTCAACAAACCTTTGATCAATGTAGGAGCCTTGTGTGGCCAACCTACAGAGGTCAGACATTCTGTGTGGCTCCAAGGAACGAAGACAACCATGAAAATCAATAGCGATATTCTCAACCCATGCAAAGGTAAAGAGATCTGATCTCTTTTACATCTATATGTGATCTAGGGTATTGATATGATCAATACTAATTTATTTTTATTTTAGATTTTATTAGGGATAAAATAGCTTCCACCGAATCCTAGTAGGATGTCTGATCTTGGTATGACTTCGCCTAGAGTCATGATGACTATGATCGAACTCCAACCAAATTATTCTCCTACTCCAACATAATTCGAGGAGGCCGACCTTTAGCCCATGTGTGTCGGATGATCTTTTCAATTGCCACCATCAGCTCTCTTTCAACAACTACATAATGCTCCACAGGTAGATGAACTTCATCCAGACGAACTTGAACAGTGAAAGAAATCATTAACTAACTGACTCTAGTTCTGGTATTGGTAGAACTCCATCGAGTATCAAATCTTAGCAAAGCTTGATTTGGTTTGCCGACTGACCTCGAAGGTAGTCGAATTTCCTCATTACAGATGATAGTATATCTAACCAATTTTATATCAAGGACTCTAGCTATCCAAATTTCTTTTCGATTGAACTCCATTTAGCCAATTTTTTCTTCAACCAAATTTCTCTACTCCATCTTATGAATGGCAGCCAACCTTGAAGGCAACTAAACTTCCAAGAGCAGCTAGAATAGAGCCAACAAGTATCCATGAGTCTTGATAGCCACCTATCTCGTTTTCCAGCTAAACTCCTCCAAGAAACCCTGGCCACGGATTAGTAAAAAATCCACTACCCTCTCTCTCTCTAATCTCTAGCCTAAATGTTTATATCTGCTCTCGACTGACCTTAAAGGCAGCTGAGCTCCTTAAAGTTGTCAAAGGCAGCACTGGCAGAATCCAACCAATTACATGTCTACCTTCCGCTATTTAAAAGCTAATCTCTAAATTTGGCTAGTTCAACTTCGAGTTCTCCATCCTAACATGAATAACTTGCTAACAGACACAGAAGTCTCCAACCTCCCATCCAAACTCCATCAAATAAAACTTAACCACATATAAGTCATGACAAATGATAGCCCACTCTTCGTAATAAATTACATGTAGCTTGAACGACCTACCGACATTTTGTTATGGCTGTCACTTTCATTCTATTACAGACTTTTTCTATATAAGAGATCTTTTAGATACGTTTTTTTCTCTAAGCTCTTATCTTTGCTTACATTCTCCTGAGTACTCCATTCTTGTTGGTAAGAAAACTAACTTGACCATTGAAGGATCCTACTAGAGCCACCAACCTCCAGTTTGGACTTTAACTTGTAGGTCTTATTGACGGCCTCATCTTCTTTAGCTCTAGTGAACTCTGGTGTCAATATAATTTTCTACACCAATAGGATTGGCACTAAGGAAAGGGATCTCATTGAGCCCTAGTTCTAAAAGGAGTACCCAGTCGAGTTCGTCTTCTTCCTCACTTTTACTTTGTTTTCTTCTGATCTCTCCTTGTTCCAGCAAGATGCCACCCAAGAAAGCTTCAACTCGATGATCCACCCCCTTTACCATCATATATCATATAGATTTGCCTACTCCAACCTCATCGCCAGCACCTCAACCTCCACCATTAGTCATGGTGGATTTTGAGTAGTTTAACCTATTGGTGCAATAGGTTAGGGGCCTCACTAAAGCAGTACAAGCCATGTAGTATCCCCTAGCACTAGTTCAGCCAGAAAGACCCTTATTGGAGTACCAAGATCAGGCACAAGGAAGGTCCACTTGGGCAAGTTGATCGATGACTCCTGGGAAGGAGAAGGAAAGAGTGGAGAGCCCTTGTTTTGATCATGATTTCACCCCTAGAAGATCTCTATCCTCCTCTAGCCAGCCATACTTTGAGATTCATGATTGAGATGATATTGTCAATTAGAAGCTTCAAGAAATGAATCGATAGATCGAGGAACTCTGCCACATCACCCTACTCACCATGCGACTCTACACCGACCCTCCATTCTTTATCCATATTATGTAGGAGCCCATCCTGCCAAACTTCAAACTCTCCTAGTTTGAGAGTTATGATGGGATTGCCAACCCAATCGATCATCTCAAAGCCTTCAGAACTATAATGCTGCTCCATGATGCACCTGATGCCATCTTATACTGAGCCTTCCCTTCCACTTTGGATGGAGCAGCAAAGAATTGGTACTTAGGCCTTAAACTAGGAATCATCTTTTCTTTTGAACAACTGAGCTACCAGTTTGTGGCTTATTTTATCAGCAACCGGCACCAGAGATGAGGTTTGGACTCTCTCATCAACATTAAGCAGAAGAAAGGGGAGTTCATCCAAGCTTTTGTCAGCTACTTTAATACTGCTACTTTAGAGGTCCAAAATTTGGATCAGTCCATTGTAATGGCCGTACTGAAGGATGGCCTCTAGAAGAATGATATCTTCTTCTCTCTAGAGAAGAAGTATCCCCAAGACTTCACCGATATGCTAGCTCGGGCCAAAGGCTATGCCCGAGTAGAGGAAGCCTTCAATCTAAAGGATAATAAGACTATAGGAAAGCAACAGATGGGCGAATCTAGCAAGCCCACAACTATTGAGAAGCCAAGTGAAGATCGATCATGCTCTAGAACTCCTTCTGAATGCAGACGAGCCTGAACTCCACTTCGAGCTCATCGACAAGGAAGTCCAAATTGAAGGATGTGGCGGAACTCCCCTTCCTGAAGATTTCAGAATTACTCTCACTTGAATGCTCCTAAGATCCAAGTGCTGATTGAAATAAAGGAGCAGCTATCGAGGCTGGAGAGAATGAAGACTCACCCAACCAAGCGCAACCCCAACAAGTAGTGCCTCTACCATTGTGACCATGGTCATGATACTGAAGAGTATATCCAACTCTAAGATGAGATCGAGGAGCTCATCAGGAGAGGCCGACTAGATCGATTCCTCAAACATCAGTCAGAAATGAGAAAAGGTTGGTTAAGAGCCCTGCCGTAATCTGAACCACCTCAGAGGGATGAGAAGATTAGCCCCTGCTTGGAATCATCAACACCATCACTGAGGGATATCGATAGGAGGAGACTAGTGGATTAGCAGAGCCAATAAAGAGGTAGAGGATTAAAGAATCCATCATTTTCACTAAAGAAGATGCATAAGAGATTCAATATCCACACAACGACATGGTTATAGTTACTTTAAATATTGTTGACTATGATGTACACCGTATTTTGATTGATAATGAAAGCTCTGTTGATGTTTTATTTTATGATACTTTCTCTAAAATGTCTATATCCGACAGTCATATAGGACCAATAAGTTTTTCATTAATGGGATTCACCGATGATGCTATGCTGGTTGAAGGAATAATTACCTTGTCTATTGTGGCAGGTCGGTATCCAAAATAGTCTAAGACTCAAATTGACTTTTTAGTGACAAAGGCACCCTCCGCCTATAATGTAATTCTTGGCTGACCTAGTTTGAATGTGCTTCAGGCAGTGGTTTCAACTTACTATTTGAAGATGAAGCCCCTGATGGGGTACAGGGTTGGAGAAGTTAGAGGAGATCAGGCTTTGGCATGATACAACTACACCATTGCCCTGCAAGGAGGAAAGCAAATACAACCCTGTCCAGTAGATGGACTTGATGCCCACGATGACTTGACTGAAGAGCGGGGGGAACCTATTGATGACTTGTTGCAGTTTCTCTAAATGATGGAAATGAAGATCAAACTATTTAAATTGGCCCCAACTTGAGAGAAAAAGTCAAAAAGCAACTCGTTGCCTTCTTATGGAGGAATGTTGACATCTTCGCCTAGGTACCTATAGATATGCCCTGGATCGATGCTAAAGTAATGGAACATCACCTGGGTGTAGATCTCAAACATCGGGCAATGAAACCAAAAAAGCATAGCTTTGCACTAGAGCGATAGAAGGCCATCATGGACGAGGTAGACAAGCTCCTCAAAGCCTAGTTCATTTATGAGGTATCCTACCCGGACTGGATCACGAACATGATTCTCGTCAAGAAGGCAAATGACAAGTGGATGATGTGCATAGACTTCACAGATCTGAGCAAGGCTTACCCAAAGAATAGCTATCTCTTACCCAAAATTGATTAACTGCTAGACGCGACTTCAAGCCATGAGCTTCTCACCTTTATAGATACATTCTTTGGCTACAACCAAATCTGGATGGCACCAAAAAATAAGAAAGAAACTACTTTTATTACCGATCGTGGTCTTTATTTTTATAGGGTTATGCCCTTTAGGCTTAAAAATGTAGGTGCGATATATCAACGCCTGGTGAACAAGATTTTCAAATAGCAGATCTGCCGTAACATGAAGGTCTATATGGACAACATGCTTGTCAAAAGCTGATCTTCAATAAATCATATTGCCAACTTTGGAGAAGACCTTCAGCACTCTCCAAAAGTACAAGATGAAGCTGAATCCAACCAAATATGCTTTTAAAGTGACCTCAGAGAAGTTCCTAGGATTCATGGTATCAAGACGTGGCATTGAAGCAAATCCTGAGAAGATCAGAGCTATCAAAGAAATGATTGCATCAAAAATAATAAAAGAGGTTCAACACCTAATAGAAAAAATTGCAGCACTGAATCACTTCATCTCATGATCGATTGAACATTGCATGCCCTTCTTTCGAGTCCTCAAGCTACTTAAGAACTTCTGTCGGACCTCTGAATGTTAATAGGCCTTCAAAGAATTGAAAAAATATCTCAGTTCATCTCCTCTTCTTGCCAAATTTGAACCTAGTGAGGAATTATTTTTGTGCTTGGCGGTGTCTCCTGAAGCTATTGGAGCTGTCCTAATCAGAGAAAAGGCAAAAATTCAAAAGCTGATCTACTATATAAGCCGAGTCCTGAGGGATGTAGAAATAAGGTATACAAAATTGAAAAAGCTAACTTATGCTTTGTTGATTGTAGTTAGAAAGCTCCGATCTTACTTTCAAGAACATACAGTCATACTTTTCATGGATCTACCTATCAAGGTTGTCCTTCATCGGCCCAATACTTTTGAAAGAATGGCAAAGTGGATGATTGAGCTCACTAAATTTGATATCAAGTTTCAACCTTGGCCATCAATCAAAGTCTAAATATTAGCCGATTTTATAGTAGAATGTACCAATCCTAATCCGGCTGAACTTGACTAGCAAGAAGTTGGCACGTCTGATTTGCAACCAAACTCTCTGAAAGAAAAAATAGTTCTCCCTGACGACTTTTGGGCTCTATATGTTGATGGTTTGTCCAATGCCTCAAGGGCAGGCATAGGCTTAATTTTAATCAATCTAAGAGTTGTTGCCGAATATGCACGATGCTTCGAGTTTCTCATGATGAGTAATGGAGCAGAGTATGAAGCTCTAATTACGAGATTATGAATAGCCAAAGAATTGAAAGCAAAGCAAGTGAAAGTCTACAGTGACTCGCAACTGGTAGTGGGGCAAGTCAGTGAAACTTATGAAGCATGGGAAGAAAGTATGAAAAACTATTTAGATAAGATGAAGAGCTTGATCTCGACCTTCAGTAGCTTCAACATTCAGCAAATCTTAAGAACAGAAAATACTAGGACCGACCTTTTCTCCAAGTTAGCTACTTTGGCTCCAAGTAAATTGTCGAAAGAGGTCTTCTTCAAAGTTATGCAACACTCAAGTTTGTAGAAATCCCAAATAGTAATGTAGGTGGACCATGAGCCCAGCTAGATCAATCCACTAATTTTATATCTAAAAGATGGTGTTGTCTAGATATGCAACCCAAGAGGGGGGGGGGTGAATTGAGTTTTTAAAATTTTAAAGAATTTATAGATATCAAGATTGAATGATGATATGCAAGACGTGTGTGTAAAGCAATTTAGGTTAAAGAAAAAATATAAAAGATTAGAGAGCAAGAATTTAACAAACTAAGAAAAGAAAGATAGCAAGCACACCACAAACAAGTAAGATTTATAATGGTTTGATGCTTCTCTTGCACCTACATCCACTCTCTAAGCTCCTACTTGGAAATTAAAATTCACTAACCATATTCAAATAGAATACACCATTGAAAACCTCCAACCCTAGCTATCTTAAGTTAGAACACTTATTTTTTAGGTACAAGCCAACCCAATACAATTCTATTCAAGGTTAGGATCAATATTTCCAAGTTTTGGAATCCCTCAAAACTTGAATCAAAATAGTAAAGTAGAGTAAAAGATTTAATGACAATTAAATACAAGTTTAGCTTCCTTTGTGAGCAAATAAAACCTTAAGAACATTTTTCACAATAATGAAGGAAGCTTCTCTGATTTCCCTCAAGGTTGTTGGAGATTTGAAAGAGCTCTTGAGAGGTAGGTGAACCTGAAACGAAGGCTTCTTTGCTTGAAGATGACTTTTGCTTAGGGCTGAAATTGAATCACACCAATCTCTTGTATTTTTTTGTATTTAAAGTCTTTTAAATCTTCAATAGGTAGAGGAGAGAATTTTGGACAAGATTTGTAGCCATTGGAGATATTAAAGAAACCATTAAAATATGCCAAAATAAGAAAAAAATAGTCGTTGCAGAAAAATTTTCGTTGTAGGGGTCAACTCATGGGTCGACTCATGGCACATGGGTCGACTCATGGCACAGGGATCGACCTCGAGGTGGATCTCTGAGATAAAATCTAGAAAAATAGCTATTCTATATTTTTAGCCTTCGAAATAGTAGAGATCGACCCTTGGCACAGAGACAACATGCCAAATATCCCTTTCAGCAAGGGACGACCTTTTTACTTCAAACTTGATGTTCTCCCAAAATAAGCATCCAAAAATCATGGAACTGCCTCCAAAGGATTAGAAATCTTCTATACTTGCTCTTGAGGCTTTCAAATCAAAACTTGATAAAATTATGATTTTGCCCCTGAAATACAAAAAATCTTTTTTCAAGCCAAATTCATTAGTAATCCCCTCAAATATTTTGTAATTATCAAAGTCAATTCTTGGAGCAACAACCTCTTCCTTTTTGATGATGACAAAATATTTGAGCATAAGCAAAAATAAAGCATGTAGAAGCATTGATTAAGGGTTTCAAAAATTTTGAAGGAATATGCTACATCACATACTAGGATATTATATTCAATTATTTGATCAATATAGCATGAAGAGTAGTTTGATGATTACTTATAGTCAGGCATTTAAATGATTTGCAAAAGTATTTGACTTATTTATTTTATTAATTTTACTTCCATTTTATTTCTTTTATCAATTTTACTTATAGCCAAATTTTATTTACTCTACTCCCACTTTTTGACATCATCAAGTAAGATCTTAAAGAATTTTAAAATTCAAAAATAAAAAAAGCCTCTCTCTTAAGTTATTCCATATATTTTTCTATTAGAACAGAAGTTTATAACAAAACTTTCAATTTACAACATAATGATCATAATGAAATTTAGTCAATTCATAAAGATTTCATTTCACATTATTCAAATGACATCATCACATATTTACATCCAAATGATTATCATAACATCAAGTCATCAAAATATATAAGTGCTAAACATACAAAATATAAAGGTATCAAAAGTATTCATGTGAATTAGACCATCAAAACATACAAAATTCATGGATATAACTATCCATGACCTAAACAGCCAATAGTGCCAATGCCATAAGTTTGATCCAAAAAAAAATATAACCAACTATGACTTGATCAACAACTCATAGAAACAACTAAGAGATACTAGATCATAACCTAACACAAAGATGACTAAACTAAATCTAGTAAAGATCATGGCTAAACATTGATGATGAGAATCAGAGATTGATGAATATAGGTAAATTAGAGATTCTTGCCACGTTGCTCGCATGGGTGGAAGCTCGGCACTAAGAAAACTCGGAGTAAAATAAAGAATTTTAGGTTTATACTCCCGGCAAGCGCATGATAGGGACACGATGCTGTCGTTAAGACACCGTGTTTATCAATTTAAATCCGACTCTTTACTTTTTAAACTAATTAAAAATTATGAAGAAAGTGGTGAGTCGGGTCGAATCCACAGAGAGGCAATGATTTATTTCTAAAATCTTTGATTTTTTTTTTTTAAGAAAAGAAAGCAAAGATTAAAGTCAAAAAATAGATCTATAAATAAAAATAGAATTTAAATTATGCAAAAATAAATTTGATACTAAGATCTACTATTTAGATCTTAGCAACTACTTATAGTAAAATTAAAAAGCAATAAAGAACAAATAATTTAAAGAGCTAGAATTGAAAAGAATAATGAAACTTTCTTTATTAAATTTAAAACTAAGATGCAGAATTTAAATACAAGAAATTAAAGAAAATTCAGAATTTTAATACAAGAAATTAAAGGAAAAAAAAAAACTAGATGAAGATCGCAGATCGGCGTAGGCATGAAGATGGCGTAGAAGACCGGCTCTTCTTCTCAGCAGCACCGCAGCTTTGAAGCAACCTTTAATCCCGAGCTTGACTTCCACCCTATACCTTAGCTTCTCTTCCAACCCTCCTCCCTTTCTTAGAGGCTTAGGATCCTTTTTATAGAGCTAGAAGAGGTAGATATTTATTTCTAAAAGCAATATGGGACTAATTCCCTTTGTAATCATAAAAATTTGAATAAAATTTGAATAAAAACAACTCTGTTACGTCTCTGGTAAATCTGGTAAAATCAGGCTATCCGATAGGAATCGAACGGTTCAAAAATCATCAAAATCGGATGCCTATCAGCCCAGATCAGCTCGAATTAAATTACTGGCCGTCCGATCGCGCTTGATCGAGGAAATCTGGCCGCAAATCGCGCTTCGGGAGTCCTGATCACTGCCGGGAGCGTTCTGGACCGTCGGATCGAAGCTGGAATCAGGCGCTGCCGTTTGATGGTGATCCGAGTGAAATTGGCAACCGAAAAAAATGCTGACCGTCCGATCTTAACCGCAATCAACCGCAGCCGTCCGATCGCGCAATTACTGTTCCCATGGACCGCGTAGACCGGCCGCACCGCACACCGCAACCAATCAACGCTTCTGTCACCGAGTGAAATGACCAGATTGCCCTGTGAGCCGCGATAAAATTTTGTAGACCCTTTAAGGGTCTAGGTCCACCACGTGGCAGGCTCTGATTCGCCGGACTTTGCTGAGCTGGCGGTCCACGCCTGGATCGTAGACCGGCTGATGGCTTCAATGACTGAGTCGGCTTTGATGGCTCGGCTTGGCTTGGTGGCTCGGCTTGCGGAGCCGGTTGAGCCGTTTTCTTTTTTTTTTTTTTTTTTATTTAATTTTTATTTATTTTATATTTTTTTAAAAATTCATATCTTTTTCATTTTAGCTCCGTTTTACTTGAAATTTATTTCGTTGTGATCAAAAAAATGAGCTCTTTCTTTTAATAATAAAATTTTATTTTTTAATTTTTATTTATTTTTTATTATTTTTTAATTAATTTTTTAATTAATAAAAATATGAATTTTTTAAAAATTATATATAAATTGATTGATAATTCTTAAAAATTAATATAAATTAATTAATAAATTAATACTTTTATTGGTGAATTTACGATGCTTATCACACCCCCAAACTTAAGCTTTGCTCGTCCTCGAGTAAAGAAAGAAATTTAGTTTAGAATCAATTACCATATTTTGTTTGAGATCTTCTTTCACAAAATAAATCTAGAATTTAAGATCAAAGTTTAGACAGTATTCACTAACTAAGTATTGAGTTTTCAGAAGTAAATTCACAGGCAGATTAATTAGAAACTTTCTTAGAGTTTCATTTAAAGATTTTCAGCACTTTGTGTCGTGATATAACTTAGCATTTGGGTGTTGATTAAAGGGCACAATGAATCTTACTTTTTATCACCTATTTTGGTTAGTTTTTATTATTACTCCCAAGTTAGTGCATGAATTAAGGTAGCTTTCACACTGCTTCTTTTTTTTTTTTTTTTTTTTTTAAATATGCTGAGCATCCTGGCCTTCCCTTCACATTTGATGGGAACTTTTACATTTAAGGTGCAAAGTTCTAGTTTAGGGCAATCCACTATACTCTTATTTTTTGCACACTTTTTTTTTTTTTTTTTTTTTTTTTTTTTTTTTTTTAAAGCAGGTAGCTCTTTTCTTAAATTCAAGTTTCTTAATTGAAGTATATATAAACTATAAATTTTTAGTGATATATTGAATCCTCAATTTAGCCTTATAATCAAACACCTTGCTGTGCTTCATTAGTGTGCAGTGCAAGTAGAAGTGCTGTTAGCTTTAAATGACCTAAGATAGGTTGCTAATGGTCTGACCAAATAATCTGCTTCTTGACTCGCTACCATTATTAGTTAATACTTTCTAACTTATTACTTAATCCTAGTTTATTTTGCTTAAAGATTCTCTTTCCAAAATATGGTTTGTTCAAAATTTTTATTTTTATTATTTTAGTTTTTTATTATTATATATATTATTTATTTATTTAATTTTTTTAAAAATTTTTTTTATTTAATTATTATTATTATTATTAATTTTTTTTGATTTATTTATTTATATATATATATATTTTGTTTTATTTTTTTTTTATTATTATATAATATATATATATATATATTTTTTTTTTTTTACTTATTTTACCCAAACTGAATTGACATTGTCCTCAATAAAAAAGTGTAAATTATGTTTATTTATTTAGCATGGGTCTTGAAAGCTTATGATCCTTCTCCCGCTTTTTGGTTCTCCAACTTACTTAAAAAAAATAAATAATAAATTAGATTCAGAAGTATTGGTTGGCCTCCCAATAAGCGCTAAGTTTATTGTCTTCAGCCAGACAAGAATGCAGTTTAATTCATTGTGGTTCTATTAATTGCACTTGATCAATATTTCGATGTTAATGATATCCCTTCGATATATGGTTTAAGCCTTTGGCCATTTACCTTAAAAAAATTTTTAGTCCTGGGATCATAGAGTTTAATTGCACCATGTGGGAATACATGATTAACTATATAAGGTCCATCCCATCTGGATTTTAGTTTTCCAGGAAATAATCGAAGCCTTGAGTTAAATAACCAGACTTGTTGATTTGGCTCAAAGGTTTTTCTTGAAATATGTTTATCATGGAAGGCTTTCATTTTTTCCTTATAAATTTTTGAATTTTCATAAGCTTCTTGCCTTAATTCTTCTAATTCACTTAATTGTAACATCCGATTGGAACCAGCTTTGTTTAAATTGAAAATTTAATTATTTTATTGCCCAATATGCTTTATGTTCAAGTTCTACCGGAAGGTGACATGCTTTTCCATAGATTAATCTATAGGGAGACATTCCAATGGGGGTTTTATAAGCTGTCCTATAGGCCCATAATGCATCATCCAATCGATCTGACCAATCTTTTCGATCAGGCCTAATAGTCTTTTGTAAGATATTCTTGATTTCCCTATTAGAGACTTCTACCTGACCACTTGTTTGCGGATGGTATGGTGTAGCTATCTTATGTGTCACCCCATATTTTCGTAATAAAGTTCTAAATTGATGATTTGTAAAATGGGTACCCCCGTCACTAATGATAGCACGTGGAAATCCGAACCTGGAAAAGATATTCTTCTGAATAAATTTTAGGACTACTTTATGATCATTGGTTCGAGTTGCTATTGCTTCAATCCATTTAGAAACATAATCGAACAGCTACCAAAATGTATTCAAATCCATTGGAAGGTGGAAAAGGTCCCATAAAATCAATTCCCCATACATCAAAAATTTCAACCACTAAAATGGGGTTCAAAGGCATCATGTCTTTCTTTGAAATATTCCCTAAGGCTTGACACTTAAAACACTCCTGACTAAAAGTATGGGCATCCTTAAATAATGTTGGCCAATAAAAACCACTTTGTAACACTTTGGCCGCAGTTTTTCGTCCAGAAAAGTGTCCTCCACAAGCAAGAGTATGACAAAATTGTAAGATACTCCATTGTTCAGATTCAGGAACACATCTACGAATGATTTGATCAGCACAAATTCTAAAAAGCTCAGGATCTTCCCAAAAATAATATTTGATTTGAGCAAAGAATCGATCCTTTTCATTCTTAGACCAGCCATCAGGAATTTGTCCTATGACTAAGTAATTGACAATATTTGCAAACCAAGGAGTCTTTGTATGTGAAACTGTTAACAATTGTTCATCTGGAAAAAGATTCTCTGATTGATACAGGTTCATTATCTTTCACTAGGATCCTAGACAGATGGTCTGCTACAACATTTTTAGATCCCTTCTTATCTCGAATTTCAATGTCAAATTCTTGTAACAGTAAAATCCATCTAATTAATCATGGTTTAGCATCTTTCTTTGAGAGCAGGTATCTCAAGGCTGAATGATCCGAGTAAATTATGATTTTTGATCCTAATAAATATGATCTAAACTTTTCTAGGGCAAACACAATGGCTAGCAACTCTTTTTCAGTGGTGGTATAATTCATTTGTGCTTCATTCAGAGTTCTACTAGCATAATAGATCACTACAGGACATTTGTTTACCCTTTGGCCTAGGACAGCTCCTATGGCAAAATCTGAGGCATCGCACATAATTTCAAAAGGTAGTGACCAATTAGGAGGTTGTATGATTGGAGCTTTGGTCACAGCTTCTTTTAAAATTTCATAAGCTTTAAGACAATTTTCATCAAAGTTAAAAGAAACATCCTTAGCAAGGAGATTACACAAAGGACGAGAAATTTTAGAGAACTCTTTGATGAAGCGACGATAGAATCCTACATGACCAAGAAAAGATCGAATTTGTTTGACAGAAGTGGGAGGAGGAAGTTTAGAAATTAGTTCAACTTTAGCTTTATCTACCTCAATCCCTTTCTTGGATACTATATGTCCTAAAACGATCCCTTCTTTGAACCATGAAGTGGCTCTTTTCCCAGCTTAACACTAGATTAGCCTCAATACATCGTTTTAATATTTTCTTCAAATTGTTGAGACAACTCTCAAAAGATTCTCCAAAGACTGAAAAGTCATCCATGAATATTTCTAAGAAATCTCCTATCATGTCTGAAAATATTGACATCATGCACCGTTGAAAAGTTGCAGGTGCATTACATAATCCGAATGGCATTCTACGAAAAGCAAAGGTTCCATAAGGACATGTAAAGGTGGTCTTTTCTTGATCTCCTGGGTAGATTGCTACCTGATTGTATCCCGAGTATCCATCTAAAAAGCAAAAGTATTGTTGGCCTGCTAGTCTTTCTAGGATTTGATCGATAAAGGGTAAGGGAAAGTGATCTTTTCGGGTGGTTGTATTGAGTTTTCTATAATCTATGCAGACACGCCACCCAGTGGAAAGTCGTGTTGGTACTAAGTTTCCATGTTCAGTGCGGACAACCGTAAGTCCAGATTTTTTTGGAACAACTTGTGTAGGACTCACCCAGTGGCTGTCAGAGATAGGATAAATAATTCCAGCATCTAACCATTTAATTACTTCTTTCTTGACTACTTCTTGCATGTTAGGATTAAGCCTTCTTTGCATCTCTCGAGTTGGTTTGGCATTATCTTCTGTATAAATATGGTGCATGCATATTGACGGACTAATTCCTTTTAAATCGGCAACGGTCCACCCTATGGCCTCTTTATATGTTTTTAGAATATTTACCAATTGGTTTTCCTGTTCAGTAGTTAAGTTGGAAGCAATTATTACTGGTAGGGTTTTCTTTGATCCTAAAAATACATACTTAAGTGATTCAGGTAAAGGTTTTAGTTCAAGTTGTGGTGGGGCCTGAATTGAAGGACGTAGTGGTTCAATTTTTCGCTCAGGTAAGGGCTCAATTTTCACTGACCAAGGTAATGAATGTGATGGTTGAGGTAAATTAAGCAGGGTATTTACTTCCTGGGTTTGAGTATCTTCAGTGGGTTCATCATCTTGTAGTAAATCTAAGGAGGAATTAGATTCAACTATTTCATCTATCTGATTGATTACAAAGCAGTCTTCCTCCTCTTGGGTGTACTTTGGGGTATTAAAAACATTAATTCTTACTTTTTGATTCCCAAAAGAAATATCCATAGCTCCCATTTTACAGTTGATATTGGCATTCGCGGTTGCTAAGAATGGACGTCCTAAAATTATGGGATTTTGGTTCAGCTCTTGGGATGGTTCCATGTCAAGTATGAGAAAGTCTACAGGAAAATAACATTTATCTACTCTAACTAGAACATCCTCAATTAAACCACGCGGTGTTTTTATAGATCTATCAGCTAATTGCAAAATGACTGACGTGGGTTTTAATTCTCCAATCCCAAATTTTTCATAAACCGAGGTTGGAAGGAGGTTTACACTAGCTCCTAAGTCTAGTAATGCTCGGTCAAAGGTTATACCTCCAATAACACATGAAATTAAGGGTGCACCAGGATCTTTCATCTTTTGAGGTATTGGATTTAACAGGACCGCACTTACATCCTCGGATAGCATAACTCTTTTGGTGGTTCGTGGCTCACGCTTTTGGGTACAGAGTTCTTTAAGAAATTTAGCATAGGCTGGAACATGCTGAATTGCATCGATGAGGGGTAAATTAATATGAACTTGTTTAAATAGTTCCATTAGCTCCTTGTTGCGTGTTTCTTGCTTTTTGCGAGAAGAGCCTGCTTCTAAGGCCGAAGGGAACGGGGCTTTGGGTTTATATGTCTCAGCTAATTCATCTGTTCTCTTCTTTTCTTTATCCATCTTATCAGTGTCAGTACCAGTCTTAAGCTCAAGTTCTTCTATATGATTATCCTCTTCTTCAAATTTCTCATCTTGGCTAACATCAGTATTGGCCTCTATCACCTGGTCTTGATATGGGTCCTTAAGAATCCTACCACTTCTAAGTTCAGATATTGCTTTGGCATTTTCTAATTGGGGGTTCTTAGGTGGAATGTTAGATGGATGAGTAAATCCAGGTGGTTGATAGACATTGGATGGATTATTTTTAGGATTTGCAATTGGTTGGCTTGGTAATTGACCCGGTTCTCTCCTCATGCTAGACTCAGCTATTTGTCCTATTTGAGCTTCTAGTCTGGCGATTGATTGTTGTTGGCTTAGAATTAATTGTTGAAGTTGATTGAATTTATCGTCGGCTAGATTGGTCTGTTGAGGAGGTGGGTATGAGGGTTGATTATAATGTAGTGGTTGAGAAGACTGACTAGGCTGACCCTTATTATAGGCATAGTTCTGGTATTGGGGCCTATTTTGATAATTCTGAACTGGTGGGATTTGGGTCTGAGCCTGAGTTTGTTGTGGTTTCCAAGAGAAATTAGGATGGTTTCTCCAACCAGGATTATATGAATTTGAATATGGGTCATTAAGTGGTTTTGAGTAACCTTGAGCAGCTTGGACTTGTTCTTGGATAAGAGGTGGTAATTGTGCAACCGTGGGACATTCACTTACATGATGTGTTGGGCTAGCACAAATAGAGCAAATCACTTGATAATTAGAAGCTGGTGTGTATTGTGCAGGGGATTGTTGACCTAAGTTTAGGAATTGATCTAATTTCTGTGCAATAAGGTCGACTTTATCTAATTTTTGTGCTATTATGTTCAAATCTGCCTTAGAATTGAGTTCCGAAGTTTTGATCTCATAAATTCCTGCCCGTTTTTGTTGAGAAATTGATCTTTCATAAGAAGATAATGAAGCATGGTTAATAGAGTTTTCACTTAAAGTTTCAAACAAGGTATAAGCTTCATCCTCACTTTTGCTCATGAATGCACCTCCACAGGATGCATCAACCATCTGCTTATATTGATCTCCTAAACCTTCATAGAAAGCTTGTACAATTTGCCACTTAGATAGACCATGGTGTGGGCATTTTCTAAGGAGTTCCTTAAGTCTTTCCCATGATTCATGAATTTGTTCCCCTGGAAGCTGAGCAAATCCCGTGATGGCTCGCCTCATGGTATTGGTTCGTCCTATGGGATAAAATTTCTTAAGAAATTCATGTTGCATCTCTGCCCATGTTTGAATTGTTCTTCCTAATGTGCCAAGCCAGTACTTGGCTTTATCTTTTAATGAGAAAGGGAACAAGGTCAGTCTAAGGGCATCATCAGAAAAATTCTGAATTTTTACCGTAGAGCAGATTTCTAAGAACTCATCCAGATGTTTGTAAGGGTCTTCATTGGCATTCCCATAAAAAGATGGGAGCATCTGGATTGTGGTCGACTTAATCTCATAGTGACTAGCAGGGATATCAGGTATGTGGATGCAAGTCGATGGGTTGTAGGTGGAAGGAATAAAGTATTCCTTCATCTGCCTAGGTGGTTCTTCACGATTTCCAGCCATTTGATTATCTGGTCTTAAATGAATTAGTCTTTCAATTTCAGGATCTGGTTTAACTAGGTCAGGTAAAAGTGATCTTCTACCGTGCATGTACTAGTGCAATTTGATATATGGTTCAATTTTTTTTTTTTTTAAATTATTATTATTATTTTTTTAATTTATTTATTTTTTTAAGAAAAGAAGAGAGAAAGAAAGAAGAGGAAAAATCCTAAAGAATCTTAAATCTGGAGAAGATAGGGAGGAGTTAATTTTTATGTTAGATATTATTTGGCAAACAAGTTAGGCAATCAATCCTGACTAAGAGTTATCCTAGATCTAGACAGCTCCTAACTGCCAAGATCACCTTCAAGCCCTCCAAATAGAGGATTAACCAATCAACTGGCCAGGTAAGTGTAAAGTCGGTGGGAGTCCCTCCGTTGCTTGCCTTAGACACCAATTGTGCTTGGCCAGGTAAGCGAACAGAACCAATTAAGTAACCACCTTCTTTCGGGCCCAATCGTCCCTGAACCACTTTCCTAGACACCAGTCAAATTGATTAATCCTAACTTGGTTCAACTCTTAGGATTTCTTGTCCTATTGAGCTCGAATATCCTTAAAGGTTAATGTCTAATTGATTTTAAGAGTTTAAGGTTTGGGTTAATGCAGGATGCTGGTTGGTTGTTTGTGGGCTAAGGAAGGGTGATCAAATCCCCACCTTATCTTGTTTAATGGGTTGTGCCCTTAATTTGGTTTAATATGAAATATGCAAAAAAAAAAAAAATTCCAATCAAAGAGTTCTATGCAATTTAAACTAATTAATTAAATTATAAAAAGGCTTACCTTGACTCCAGCAATCACCAAAAATAAGAATAAAAACTAATATGATGGATGCTCTAAATAATTAGGGTTTCTAATCTTGTGATGAGATTTTTAATTAGGTTTATGTAGGTAATATTTTTAATTAATTTAAAATAAAGCAAATATTAAAAATAAAGAAAGAGATTTAGGGTTTAGGAATGATCTCACCGAATAGGATTGAGAGTTTTGTTCGTGCCCTAATCTTCCTTGTTCCTTTTTTTTTTCTTTTCTGCAAAATAAATAAAAAAATAATGAGTAGGCAGTAAAAAAAAAAATCAAAGAAATAAAGAAATTTTAATTTTTATGCCTCCCCGGCAACGGCGCCAAAAACTTGATAGGGACACGATGCTGTCGTTAAGACACCGTGTTTATCAATTTAAATCCGACTCTTTACTTTTTAAACTAATTAAAAATTATGAAGAAAGTGGTGAGTCGGGTCGAATCCACAGAGAGGCAATGATTTATTTCTAAAATCTTTGATTTTTTTTTTTTTTAAGAAAAGAAAGCAAAGATTTTTTTTTAAAGTCAAAAAATAGATCTATAAATAAAAATAGAATTTAAATTATGCAAAAATAAATTTGATACTAAGATCTACTATTTAGATCTTAGCAACTACTTATAGTAAAATTAAAAAGCAATAAAGAACAAATAATTTAAAGAGCTAGAATTGAAAAGAATAATGAAACTTTCTTTATTAAATTTAAAACTAAGATGCAGAATTTAAATACAAGAAATTAAAGAAAATTCAGAATTTTAATACAAGAAATTAAAGAAAAAAAAAAACTAGATGAAGATCGCAGATCGGCGTAGGCATGAAGATGGCGTAGAAGACCGGCTCTTCTTCTCAGCAGCACCGCAGCTTTGAAGCAACCTTTAATCCCGAGCTTGACTTCCACCCTATACCTTAGCTTCTCCTTCCAACCCTCCTCCCTTTCTTAGAGGCTTAGGATCCTTTTTATAGAGCTAGAAGAGGTAGATATTTATTTCTAAAAGCAATATGGGACTAATTCCCTTTGTAATCATAAAAATTTGAATAAAATTTGAATAAAAACAACTCTGTTACGTCTCTGGTAAATCTGGTAAAATCAGGCTATCCGATAGGAATCGAACGGTTCAAAAATCATCAAAATCGGATGCCTATCAGCCCAGATCAGCTCGAATTAAATTCTGGCCGTCCGATCGCGCTTGATCGAGGAAATCTGGCCGCAAATCGCGCTTCGGGAGTCCTGATCACCGCCGGGAGCGTTCTGGACCGTCGGATCGAAGCTGGAATCAGGCGCTGCCGTTTGATGGTGATCCGAGTGAAATTGGCAACCGAAAAAAATGCTGACCGTCCGATCTTAACCGCAATCAACCGCAGCCGTCCGATCGCGCAATTACTGTTCCCATGGACCGCGTAGACCGGCCGCACCGCACACCGCAACCAATCAACGCTTCTGTCACCGAGTGAAATGACCAGATTGCCCTGTGAGCCGCGATAAAATTTTGTAGACCCTTTAAGGGTCTAGGTCCACCACGTGGCAGGCTCTGATTCGCCGGATTTTGCTGAGCTGGCGGTCCACGCCTGGATCGTAGACCGGCTGATGGCTTCAATGACTGAGTCGGCTTTGATGGCTCGGCTTGGCTTGGTGGCTCGGCTTGGCTTGGTGGCTCGGCTTGCGGAGCCGGTTGAGCCGTTTTCTTTTTTTTTTTTTATTTAATTTTTATTTATTTTATATTTTTTTAAAAATTCATATCTTTTTCATTTTAGCTCCGTTTTACTTGAAATTTATTTCGTTGTGATCAAAAAAATGAGCTCTTTCTATTTAATAATAAAATTTTATTTTTTAATTTTTATTTATTTTTTATTATTTTTTAATTAATTTTTTAATTAATAAAAATATGAATTTTTCAAAAATTATATATAAATTGATTGATAATTCTTAAAAATTAATATAAATTAATTAATAAATTAATACTTTTATTGGTGAATTTACGATGCTTATCATTAAGGATCACCTACAAAATCTTTGGTGATAGATCTGCATCCAAATATCAAGTCAGATAAAACTGTCAAATCTAAAATTTGCTGTCATCCAAACACATCCTGAGTCAAACTTGTAAGAGCATAAGAACTGAAAGATAGTAGATACATGTGGAATCACAGATTGATCAGAACATGGGATGAAGTGAGTACTTTCCCGCTGAGTGGTACTAGCTATCTGCTGAGATAAATGACCTACAATCCTCTGAGATAGGATATCGACAATCGACTGAATCAACTGCTCAGTGATCCTTCTGGTTTGGTCATCAGTGAATCTAACATCTATGTCTCTACTCCTCGATGGTGCCACGTTTGCATCTTTCCTCACTGACTCTGAAGGACCAGTCTCATGATTAGATGTAAACTGAAAGTCAGGAGATCCTCTATGATCATGAGGAGGTGAAGATGGTCCCTCCTCCTCAGCTCTCTTTACATCCTCAGCACCTTTGGACCAACTGCCATCAATCTTTGAAAAACCCATGCGATGTAGTGTGTGGCAGTTGATGGTATCGATGTGAGATAATCCAGCAACTGGCTCTCCTTCAAAACTAACTCCAAACCTCCTAAACACTAATGAGAGGGCTATACCATAGGGTAGATGTTCCTTAGACCTATTCAAGGTCTCTCTCATCATTTCTATCATCAAAATAGAGAGGTTAAAGAGAGTCTCTGTAATCACATGAAACATGATACATATGTCCCTACCAGATAATAAATCACGCCTGCCACTCCTACGGATAAATAACTTGGTAACCATGGTGTGTAACATTCTCATTTCAGTAGAAAGAATCTTGACCTCTAATTTATTAAATTTTCCTCAAATTCTCTCTCCAAGATGGCTCTCAGTCCTTCTTTATGGGTTAGTTCCATTTCCTTGTAACCCTCACATGGTAATTTTAGAATTTCTCCCAGGTGAACTAGATCAAGAGTAATCTCAGTACCTTTAATAATAGATTTTACTGTTCCATTGAAGTATGCCAAATTTAGGTAAAACTCTCTAACCAAATCCACATATATAGCTTCTTTCAACTTGCAAAAGTAATCCCATCCTTGCTTTTTAATTTTTAACACAAATGAAAATCCTTCTTTCTCAAAGAAACTAAAATCAACATTCTTTCCCAGTTCAATCTTTCTATCAAATAAAGGGACCTTACTTGGTATAAGAGGAGACTATGAAAATTGTTTGGAGGCAGAGGTTGGACTAGGAGAGGGCTCTGGTGCAGTTCTTTTTCGGTGGGCTTCTTTCTCTAAGCAATGGGCTGATTTTCTTCTTTGCGGCAATTTCATCTTAGGTTCCATTCCAACCAATAGAAGCTTTAATCCCAATCAATAGTGTTAAGAAAAAGTGGAATGGAGAAGATTTGAGAAGAAGAGGAAGAGTTTTGAGGGAGATAGCCGACGGTGGGTTTTAGGGTAAGGATTTGCTAGGATTCTTCAAACCGCTCAAATAGAAAGAAAGTAAGAAGAGATTTGACTCCTTAAGAAAAGATTTTGAGGAGGGGTTTAGGTAGGAAAGGAGATTTTTAGAGATTTGATCGATTGAGAAAGTTGAGAGGGAGAGAGCTTTTGTTCGGTTGAATGAAAGAAAATAAGGAAAGATGGTGAGGTCGTCCTTTTTGGCCAAAAGAAAATCCAAATAAGAAGCCGTCCGATGGGTTAAGTGCAACAAAGGCCAAAATGCCCATGAATCGCCCTCTAGGTCGTCCCATGGCACAGAAAAATCTAAAAAAAAAAAGATGAAAAAATTTTGAAAAAATATAAAATTTTAAGGATTAAAATTTCATTCATGAGAATGATCAAGGAAGGTTAGATTTGAGCTTTTTGAGATAGAAAAATTGAGATATAGCCTCAAGATAAAGATTAATGTCATTTTTGATAGATTTAAGCTTGAAATCATAAAGATGTTTAGGATAGGAGATCAAGAATTCCTAATTCTCTTCTAATCTCACAGAATTTATCTTCACTTAAGGCCTTAGTAAAAATATCAACCAGTTGATTTCAGTACAAACATAATAAAAAATTATATCATTATTTTGAACATGCTCTCTTAAAAAATGATGTCTTATTTTAATGTATTTTGATCTAGAGTGTTGGATTGGATTTTTAGTTAGATTTATGGCACTAGTATTATCACATCTTGTGAGAGTTTTATTTAGTTTGATGCCAAAGTCCTCAAGTTGTTGCTTAATCTATAAGATTTGTGCATAGCAACTTTCGACTGCAATATATTCGGCCTCGGCCGTAGACAATGCTACCAAATTTTACTTCTTGCTAAACCAAGAGATTAAGTTAACTCCTAGAAATTGTCAAGTTTCACTAGTGCTTTTTCTATCTAATTTACATCCAACAAAGTCTGCATCTGAATATTCAATTAAATCGATTGATGAATTCTTAGAGTACCATAAACCTATGGATTGAGTTTCTTTTAGGTATTTAAGTATTCTTTTTACAGCATTTAAATATGATTCTTTTGGATTAGATTGAAATCATGCACATAAATACACACTAAATATGATATCTAGTCTACCAGCAGTTAGATACAATAAAGAACCAATCATACCTTTATAAAGTTTTTGATCAACACTTTTACCTCCTTCATCCTTGTCAAGCTTACTGATGGACTCATGGGGGTACCAATTGCTTTGGAGCTCTCCATCCTAAATCTCTTGAGTAGTTCTCTTATGTACTTGCTTTGAGTGATGGAGATCCCTTCTTTTATTTTTTTGATTTGAAGTCCAAGGAAGAATGTTAGTTCATTCATCATGCTCATCTCGAACCCCCCCTGCATGAGCTTAGCAAAATCTTGACATAAAGTTTCATTAGTAGATCCAAATATAATGTCATCAACATATATTTGTATTACTAAGATATTATCATGATCTCTTTTAATGAAAAGGGTTGTATCTACATTTCCTCTTAAAAATCCATTATTAAGCAAGAATTTACTTAGTCTTTCATACCAAGCCCAAGGTGCTTCTTTTAAATCATATAATGCTTTGTTTAATCTAAAAACATAATTTAGAAAAGCATGATTTTCAAAATCGGGAGGTTGTTCTACATAAACTTCTTCGGCAATATATCCATTTAGAAAAGTATTTTTAACATCCATTTGAAATATCTTGAAATTCATAAAGCATGCATAAGGGAGTAAAAATCTAATTGCTTCTAGTCTAGCAACAGGTGCAAAGGTTTCATCAAAATCAATTTCTTCTTCTTGATTATAATCCTTTGCAACTAATCTTGCTTTATTCCTAATTATATTTCCATTTTCATCCAATTTATTTCTATATACCCATTTTGTATCAAGTATTGGATAATTTTTAGGTCTTGATACTAAGGTCCATACATTATTTCTTTCAAATTGATTAAGTTCCTCTTGTATTGCATTTATCTAATTATAATCTTTTTTAGCTTCATCAATGATTTTGGGTTCAAAATGAGTAATAAATGCAAAATGATTGTATGCATCTCTAAGTGAAGAGCAAGTTCTTACCCCATGTGTAGGATCACCAATAATTAGTTCTTTGGGATGATTATGAACATACCTCCATTCTTTTACAAGATCATTTATACCTTGAGGTTATTCTTGTTGTCCTTCACCCTTAATTTCTTACTTGTCTTCATGATTCTCTTCATTTTGAATTGTTGAATCCTTTAGGATGATCTCCTTCAATCCTTCTATAAGAGGAACTACATCATCAACACCCTCACTCTTTCTTGATGGAAGATCATTAGTTTTATAAAAAACATGTATTGACTCCTCTACTACTAAGA
Organism: Cocos nucifera; assembly: GCA_006176705.1. Lineage (NCBI taxonomy): Eukaryota > Viridiplantae > Streptophyta > Magnoliopsida > Arecales > Arecaceae > Cocos > Cocos nucifera. Next base: position 111,048 of record QRFJ01000795.1, on the reverse strand, counting down.
TTCTTTTGTTAAAAACTCTAAAAGCTTTACTAGAAGAGGAGTAACCAAGAAAAATAGCTTCATTGGATTTTGCATCAAATTTATCTAGTTTTTCTTTACCATTGTTCAAAACAAAACATCGGTAACCAAAAACATGAAAATATGCAATGTTAGGTTTTCTTCCTTTCTAAAGCTCATAAGATGTTTTCTTTAAAATTGGTCTGATTAGGGCACAGTTTAAGATGTAACATGCTGTGTTAATTGCTTTCACCTAAAAGTATATTGGAAGGTTGCTTTCACATAGCATAGTACGGGCCATTTCTTCTAGAGTTCTATTTTTTTTCTACTACTCTATTTTGTTGGGGTGTCTTAGGTGCTGAAAAATTATGACTAATTCTTTTTTCATCACAAAATTTTTAAAGTCTTGATTTTCAAATTTGGTTCCATGATCACTTCGAATACTTTGAATTGAAAACTCTTTATCATTTGTAACTTTTCAGTAAAACTTTATGAAAATATGAAAAGTTTCATCTTTGTGTGCCAAAACAAAAATTCTTATAAAATGTGAGTAGTCATCGATAATTACAAAACCATATTATTTTCCACCTAACCTTGCTATTCTTGTAGGACCAAACAAATCCATGTGCAAAAATTCTAATAGCCTAGAAGTTGAAATAATGTTTTTAGATTTGAATGAAACTCTTGTTTGTTTACATAGTTGGCATACATAATAAATTTTATCTTTCTCAAAATTTAATTTTGGTGAATCGATAACTAATTTTTTTTTGATAAGCTTTGAAAGTGAATGCATACTAATGTGTGTAAGCCTACGATGCCAAAGCTAACTAGTTTCATTAATTTTGGCATTCATAGCTACTAAACATTGCTTGTTTATCATAGAAAGATCATTCAAATCTACCATATAAACATTACCATACCTATGACCAACAAATTTAATGCCATCATCATTGGAACTAGTTACAATGCACAATGAAAATTCAAACACAACTTTGTAATCCTTGTCACAAAGTTGACTAATACTTAAGAGATTGTGTTTTAAACCATCTACTAATAATATATTTTTAATATACTTAGAGGGAGTGATACCGACATAACCTATATCAATAATTTTTCTTTTGTCATTGTCTCCAAATGTGACCATCCCTCCATTTTTAGCATCAAGCGTGATGAATTGAGACTCATCACTAGTCTTGTATCTTGAGCATCCACTGTCAAGATACCATCTTCAATTTTCACCTTTGGATGCAAGACACACATACATACAAAATCAAGTCCTTACTCTAGATACCAAAATTTTCTGGGGTCCTTTAAGGTTAGTCACAAGGGTTACTTTTGGAATCAATATTTTCTTTACATTTGATTTGTTAGAGAAGCATGTATAAGATCTATGTCCTAGTTTACCATATTTAAAGCAAGTAACATTTAAAAATTTATTGCTTTATAAATTTATAAAAATATTTTTAAAAAAATTTTGCTTTCTTAGGAGGTTATAGCCTAGACCAGCCTTATCATAAATAGTCTTTTGATTTTCAAAAATCATATTAAATTTATTTGAACTCAAAGTAAAATTTTTAACTATTAATTTTAAATTATCAATTTTATTTTTCAAATTTAGATTCTCTTGAGTTAAGACTAGGACTTAGGATAGTTTTATTTTCTTTTAGCAAGACTTGATTTTTTAATTTTAGTTCTTTGTTTTTAGTTTCTAACTTTTTTAAATCATCTACTAAATCATAGAAAGCTTCTTGAAGTTCTTCAAATATAAATTCATTTGAGATTTCAGTACTTACCTCATTCTCATGCGCCATAAGGCACATGTTGGCTTATTCATGAGCTTCTTTCTCTTTGGAGCTTGAGTCCTCACTATCACTCCATGTTGCCACCATAGCTTTTTTATTGTATTTCTTAAAAGTCTTTTTAAGTTGAGGATATTTAGACCTAAAGTATCCTAGCTTCTTACATTCATAGCAAATAAAGGGCTGCTCCCATCCTTTTCCTTGCTATGCTCTCCTTTGGTAGGTAGCCTCTTCCTTATCCCTTATTTTCTCTTCAAAAATCTCTTGAACTTTTTTATGATGAGGGCTATTTCTTCATCTTGTTTTTTATCTTCCATTTCATCGAATTTCTCATCTTGTTGAGTGGTGGATTTAAGGGCTATTGTCTTCTTTTTCTTGACATCTTCTTCTTGATGTTGTTTCATGCTTAGCTTGTATGTCATTAGTGATCCTAGAAGCTCCTCCAAGGATAAAACATTCAGATCTTTGACTTCTTAGATTGCAGTCACTTTGGCCTCCCATGTCCTTAGCAAAGACCTAAGAATCTTCCTCACAAGATCACTATTAGAATAAGACTTGCCATGACTTTTAAGACCATTTATAATATCTATAAATCTAGTAAATATTAGAGTTATTGATTCATCATGCTCCATTTTGAAAAATTCATATTTGTGTACAAGCATGTTAATTTTTGACTCCTTAACTTGATTATTGCCTTCATGAGTTACTTCTAACCTATCCCATATTTTCTTCGCCGACATGCATGTTGAAATATGATTAAATTCATTAGCATCTAGAGCACAATATAAAATATTCATGGCTCTTGCATTGAGTTGAGCCATTTTCTTATCAATCTCATCCCATTTCTTTTCGGGTTTGATTGATTCCTCACCATCAATTATCTTAGTGGGGCTGTGTGGTTCATTAACTATGATACTCCACATATCATAGTCAAGTGTTTGTATGAAAATTTTCATCTGAGCTTTTCAATAGGTATAGTTTATCCCATTGAAAAGTGGAGGTCGGTTTGTGGACTACCCCTCGACTAGAGTAATACTAACTTAGGTTGCCATAGATCTTTGGCTCTTTGATGGTTAAATCAAAGTAGGGCTAGAGCACCAAGCTTTGATATCACTTGTTGCCTAGCTATGCAACCCAAGAGGGAGGGAGGTGAATTGGGTTTTTAAAATTTTAAAACTAATTTAAAGATATCAAGATTGAATGATGATATGCAAGACGTGTGTGTGAAGCAATTTAGGTTAGAAAAAAAATATAAAAGATTAGAGAGCAAGAATTTAACAAACTAAGGAAAGAAAGATAGCAAGCACACCATAAATAAGCAAGATTTATAGTGGTTCGGTGCTTTCTTTATACCTACATCCACTTTCCAAGCTCCTACTTGAGAATTAAAATTCACTAATCGTATTCAAATTGAATATACAATTGAAAACCTCCAACCTAGCTATCCCAAGCTAGAACACTTATTTCTTTGGTACAAGTCAACCCAATACAATCATACTCAAGGTTAGGATCAACCTTCCCAAGTTTTGGAACCCCCTAAAACTTAAATCAAAATAGTAAAGTAGAGTAAAAGATTTAATGACAATCAAATACAAGTTTAGCTCCCTTTGTGAGCAAATAAAATCTTAAGAATGCTTTTCATAATAATGGAGGAAGCTTCTCTGATTTTTCTCAAGGTTGTTGGAGATTTGAAAGAGCTCTTGAGAGATAGGTGAACTTGAAATGAAGGCTTCTTTGCTTGAAGATGACTTTTGCTTAGGGCTAAAATTGAATCACACCAATCTCTTGTGTTTTTCCCTATTTAAAGCTTTTTAAATCTTTAATAGGTGAAGGAGAGAATCCTGGGAAAGATTTGTAGCTATTGAAGACATTAAAAAAACTATTAAAACATGCCAAAATAAGAAAAAAATAGCCATTATAGAAAAATTTTCATTGTAGAGGTCGACTCGTGGGTCGACTCATGGCACAGGGGTCCACCCCGAGGTCGACCTCTCAGACAAAATTTAGAAAAATAATCATTCTATATTTTTAGCCTTCAGAACAGTAGAGGTCAACCCTGGGGTCGACCCTTGGCATAGAGACAGCATGCCAAATAGCCCTTTTCAGCAGGGGTCAATCCTTTCGCTTCAAACTTGATTTTCTTCTAAAATAAGCATCCAAAAATTCTAGAACTACCTTCAAAGGATTAGAAATCTTCTATACTTGCTCTTGAGGCTCTCAAATGAAAACTTGATAAAATTATGATTTTGCCCCTAAAATACAAAATTTTTTTTTTTAAGCCAAATTCATTAGTAATTTTCTCAAATACTTTATAATCGTCAAAATCAATTCTTGGAGCAATAGATGGTATTCTTTTCGGAGATCCTAAAGAAGCTTAGAAATTGAGAAATCAGACCTCTCGCTATGTTTTATATAAGAATAAGTTGTACAAGAGGTCGTATTCCTTGCCACTCCTTAAATATCTTTGATTTTTTGAAGCTGATTATGCATTGAAGAAAGTTTGTGAAGGAATATGTGGAAACCATCTAGGGGTTGATCTTTGTCTTACAAACTACTTCAGTAAGGATATTATTGGCTGAGTATGCATCAGGATGCCATATAATATATAAAAAAATATGATCGATGCTAGAAAAATGCCAATATATAGAGATAGTCAGCCACATGGATCACACTTCTAAGCACCCCATGGTCATTTGCATAGTAGAGGATGGATATACTCGAGCCTTTTTCCATAGCATCTAGATAGCGAAAATTTCTTTTGGTGGCAGTAGACTACTTTACCAAATGAGTTAAAGGCTAAACTCCTAGTAAAGATTACTGAAGTTGAAGTATATGACTTCATCTAGAAGTCAATAGTTTACAAGTTTGACCTACCTCGAATGCTAATCATCGATAATAGATGTCAGTTTGTAAGGACAAAATTTGCTAAGTTTTGTAAAGATCTGAATATCTTCTATCATTTTATGTCTGTAGCTCATCCTCAAGCAAATGGTGAGGCTGAGGTAACCAACAGAATTCTGCTTTAGGAGATAAAAGTAAGGCTTGAAAGGGCAAAAAAAACATGAGTGGATGAACTCTATCATGTACCCTAAGCTTATAGAACCACTCCATAGTTACCAACTGGGGAGACTCCATTTGCTTTGACTTTTGGAACAGAAGCAGTCATCATAGTCGAACTCGGACTTTCTTCAACACGAGTCAAAACCTTCAATGAATAGAATAACTCGTAGGATCTCAGGACAAATCTTGACTTATTGGAAGAGAAGCAAGAGAAGGCTCGAATTAGGATGGCAGCTTACAAGCAAATGATAGCCCGCTACTATAATTTTAGAGTCAGAAGCAAAACATTCAGAATGGAAGATCTGGTACTTTGGTAGGTGGATATTTTATAGTCACAAAATCAAGAAAAGCTCGCCCTAAATTGGAAAGGCCCTTATGAGATCGTGAAAATCATTTGACCGAAAACTTATTATCTAAAGAAACTTGGAGGGGCTACACTCCTATGACCTTGAAATTTAGAAAACCTATGAATGTACTATCAATAATCTTATTTCAATAAAATTTTCTTACTTTAACATCCTTATTTTTGGTGCAAAACTATGCGATGATAGGGAATTACTCAGCTGAACTTCATTCTCAAATGAAATAAACACCTCTGGTTATTTAAGATTAGAGGTTAACCTCATCATAGTGAGGTTAAAGGCCTTTGGTTATTTAAGATAGGAGGTTAACCTCATTGTAGTGAGGGTAAAAACATTCAGTTATTTAAAATAGGAGGTTAACCTCATCATAGCAAAGATGAAGATCTTCGATTATTTAAGACAGGAGGAAATGGGGAGAGGCCCTCTCAACGGCCCCATTATGCCCCAGCAATTTTGTTAGAAATAGGAGGAACTTATCCTAACAAGGATAAAAGCCAACCATATTAGAAATAGGAGGAGGATCTTATCGTGACATGGATAGAGACCTCTGATTATTTAAAATAGGAGGAAATTGGAAGAGGCCCTCTCAACGGCCCTTTTGAACCTCGATAACTACATCAAGAATAGGAGAAGGACCTCATCCTGATGTGGGTAAAGATCCTCATGAGAGATTGAAGACTTCTGACTCTTAAGCAAAAGGAACAATAGATAGACCTCATCCTGATGAAGACTTCTACAAAGGATGCAACCCTTATCTACAAACTAGGGGGACAGATGTATAAAATGGTAGACCAAGGTTATCGTTACAAAATGACACTATAACTAAAGATAGCATAGAAGTAAGGAATTCCACGAGTATAAGATTGAGATAGAATATAGAAGGATAATTAAAAAAATATTATTTTATTAAAATTAAAATTCATTATAGAGGTCTTCAAGATCGATTACAAAAGAAAAAGAGAGAAGAGACGAAGTTCTATTTAGAGTCCAACTTTGGACTGCAAGCCTAGCTAATACGAGAGCATGCTTCAAATCCATTACCTTTTCTTACAGCTCCCTCCTCGTTTCCAAGCTCTCATCGAATGGTTTCCAAACTCTTCTAGCATCTTCTTCAGTCTCCCTCAATCTCTTCCTCAGAACTGCTGATTCGGCCTTAGCATCCTGAAGAAAAATTTGATTTTTCATCGTAGGATCGTCCAGATCTAATTAGATCTGAGATAAAATTTTTTACAAAAATTTTTATGATCTAATTAGATCTAAGAATTCTTATATCTAATTATGATAATCTGATATTAAAAATTAAAGTAAAATTAAATCAAATTTAATTTTAAGCACCTGATTGGGTAATCTAATTACCCTACGATGATCTTGATCGATCTTGAGGTTCTAGAAGGAGCCATGCATGCGCTTAACCTCTACTGGTATCCACTCAAGTAGGATCTAAACATCTTCTCCTCATGAATTACTTCTCCAAAGATCTGATCTGAATCTGATCTATTGATCCTTCAAAATAATTTCTGAAGATAGCCTGTCCATCTCATGAACACCATCACATAGATCCTGAGTCTTATGCCAAAAGCCTTGGACCTTCTACTCAGATTTGTGTCTATCTTTTTAGATGTGTAGAAGAGAGGGAGAGAGAGGATAAAGAGGGTGTGGGATATGGTACAGGCGATAGCACTTGGGTGTTGAAATTATTTTCATGCGATGGCACAATGGCATGAGAAAGGGTTTTAATCCCTATGCCACATAAAGTCCATCTTAGACCAAATAACCAATTTATTTTATCATTGGAACTCTAGGATTTATTCTCCACATGAAACCACCAGATCTCATCTAGCCTTGTCACTAAAAATGATTCAAAAAGTGGGTGACATGAGTAGATAAGGAAGAGTGCATTGCGCCTAGGACTCTTCCCTCAAGAGTTTGATTCAAATCAAATTCTATCAAAGCCCAGTCAAAACTCTACCATAAATCACAAAATTTGGCACACCCATAGCATGACTCAAGCCCTATCAAAATAAAATCAAAATAATTTTTAGAGAATTTTCTAGAAGCATCTGATCAGGTGATCCTCAATTCTCTCAATTAAGTCAACTTTTGACCCTAGTCCAATTGCACTAGGATGGATTTAATTTCTATAATTAATCTAATATGGACTGGTTCTAGTCAGATTAAAATAAACCCATTTAAGATATAAAAATAAATCAAATCAAATTTGACTCGGTTGTTATGAATCAGAAAGATTATAGAAGGAGAAAGCCAGGCTTAATCATGTACTAACATGATTATCTTGAACCTGATTGGATCTAATCCAAATCAATCAAACTAGTTAGCTTAATTGATGACATCCAGATCCAAACCCTTATTTGTGTGACCCAGTTAGGTTCAGTTCTGTATGGTAATGGGATATGTCATGATCTCTATCATCGACATCATCGAAACTCCTTTCGATGGATCAGAACTCTTCTGATTCGAACAGCTAGAATGATCGATCATCTAAATCATTCTAATTGCTCCCAAAATCCACCAGTGACACCTAGCAGTATATGGTGGCAACCCATCAGAGCTGAATGCGAACCTCTTGGTGCAGCTACCTGTGTGATTAAGTTCTTCTATCTTGAGCCCCGATCAGATTAGGGTTAAGGTGAACTCGTCAAACCCTAGTCTCTGTCATATGATGTAATCATTCGATTCGAGTCCAATGTGAAAATCTAAATCGAAACTCTTTCTATTATTTCACTCTGCCATGGCCATGGGCTTCTGGACTTGATTCTCATGATCATCATAGGGCTGCTCCTCTACCACCGAGGTAGATAGATTCCATCTTGATGCAATCCAGTTCCTACAATGAACATGCTATAGCCAACATACACCTCAGGGTTCCATATGGCTAGGAGACCGAGTAATGGTGTAGTCAAACTATAACACCCTCAAGGTGAACTGCCGATGCACCTCAGGTCAAAGAACCAGACACACTACTGCAGCATCGAGTCAGTCATTGACGAGAAGGTAGACTTCCTAATGACTACTCGAGGTGGTCACGCTCAGTGCCCTCGTTCTCTAACGAGTACCTGTACTCTCGCTCCGGTGTCTCCACACCGTAGACTCAAGACTCATCTACTAAAGAGAAGCGATCGTACACCAACCTTCCGGATCAATCACCATCCTCGTGATGATCCTATGGTCGGGAGCAGTTTATGAGTTAATAATGATTATTCATGTCTTAAATTTTCAACTCTTGAAAATATGAATTATCATTACCATTAACTCAAAGGATGTATCACAGACACTAAATACACATATGTGATAGAAAATAACTCCATTTTATTAATTTATAGTCAAAATTATAAAATTTTGCCCCTAGAAGTGTATTACAAGTGTCAGCTAATCTGGCTTCTAGGGCACACATCTAACAAACTCCCACTTGACCTAAAGCCAATTAGCTATAAATCTAAGTCCCATCTTCTCAAGATGGGCTTTGATCTTCTGCTGGCTCAATGGCTTTATCAGCAGGTCAGCCATATTATTTGCAGTGTTGACTCTCTTGACCTCGACGTATCCCTTCTCGAGATAATCATCGATGTGGTGGTATCGCCGCTCAATGTTCTTAGATTTTTGGTAAGACCTCAGCTCCTTAGCAAGGGCTATGGTGCCATTATTATTGCAGTATAGAGGGATGGCATCACTTCAAGCTCTATGGTGAACTTTTTGACTAGAATGCCTTCTTTGCAACCTCCGATGCAACGATGTACTCTGCTTTCATGGTGGAGTTTGCTATCACCATTTAGTTGGAACTCTTCCAACAGATAGCTCCATTATAAATAAACAAACTTTCAGATGTCGACTTTTGATCATCTATATCGAACATAAAATCTGAGTCTATATACCCCTAGATTTGGAGTTCTCCATTATCAAAAATTAGAAACATATCCTTAGTCCTTCTCAAGTACTTAAGGATACATTTCACAGAAGTCTAGTGCTCTTTGTCTGGATTCGACTGATATCTGCTCGTGACACTCATAGCATGGGCAATATCATATTGTGTACATAGCATGGCATACATGAGACTCTCTATTACTGAAGCATAAGGGATCTTGTGAAGGAAAAATCCTAATTTTTCGAGTCAGGTTCGTTCAGATCTGATTGGATCAAGAGAGATATTTCAAAAAAAAAAAATTTTGAATTTAGATTAGATCTGAGACATTTTAGATCTGATTTTATGAATCTAATAAATAAAAAAAATTAAATTAAATCTAATTTAATTTATACCTTGATGTTGGGTAATCAGATTATCCTTTGATGATCCTGCTGATTGTCTGAGGTTCTGGATCTAGCCATGCAAGCGCCTGACCTCTACCGATATCTACTTGGGTTGGATCTAGAGATCTTTTTCTTTTTTATTACCTCTCCAAATATTAGATCTGGATCTAATTTAAAGGATCTTCAAAACTCCTTTTGAAGATCTGGAATCGTCTCTTGCAGCAGTGCTGCCTTCTTCCTTTCTCGTCACCTTTCTCTTGCTTAGATCACGCCAAACTAGAGCCCAAATCTCCTTTGGCATGGAGAGGAGAGAGAGGACTAGAAGATGGCATGGAGGAAGGAGAGGGGCAGCTTTGGGGTATGGGCTAAGGGAGAACTTCTTTAAAGCTTGGCGTAGATAGGGTTTATATAGACCCTACTGTGCCATGCAGTGCCACATCATCTCGATCAATCACATTGCTTCGTACAATCAGATCTAAATCTGATTGGTGGAATGATATCATCTGATCCAATAAGATGAGAGCCCCCTCAAATCATCCTTAGGTGGCATCATGACTGATCAAAGCTAAGTCTTAGGTGCCTACCTAAGTTAATTCCAAGAAGCAACCTGGAGTCCTATCTGTATGGGACTCCAGGCATCCCTATCCATAGGCACATGCCTCTCTAAGCGTGCACCCCCTTCTTTCCAATTTCTAGTAAGGGGACAATCTCCTATTTGCTCTCCTATGGGTGCTGACACATGGACAGATGTCTAAGTATCAAAGGTTAACATTTGACCAATGTCAAAAGATAAGAATTAGCAGTTGATGGAAAATGGCAGGTGTTGTCTCAAATTTATCTCATAAATTAAGACAACCCTTTTCTAACCTGAACAAGCTCTAGCTAGACCAAGTAAAGGTACCTAAGTAAGCACAAACATATTTGGCTCAGTCGAGACAACTTTTAATGATAGTAGATGGAGAACGTTAGGCTCAATCATGTGCTAGCGTGATTTTCTTAAACCTAATTGAATCTTATTCAAATCAATTGAACTGGATTAGCCCAATTGATGATATCTAGATCCAAACTCTTGTTTGTGTGATCTAGTTAGGTTCAGCTCTATATGGTAATGGGATATGTCACGATCTTTATCATTGACATCATCGAAACACCTTTCGATGGATCAGAACTTATTCTGATTCATACAACTAGAATGATCGATCATCTAAATCATTCTAATTGCTCCAAAATCCACCAGTGACACCTAGTAGTATATGGTGGCAATCCATCAAAACTAAAAATGAACCTCTCGGTGCAGCTACCAATGTGATTAAGTTCTTCTATCCTGAGCCTCGATCAGATTAGGATTAAGGTGAACTCATCAAACCCTAATTTCCGTCATGTGATTTAATCATTTGATTCAAGTCCGATGTGGAAATCTTAATGGAAACTCTTTCTATTATTTCACTCTGCCATGGCCATGAGCTTAAGGACTTGCTTCTTATGATCATCATAGGGCTGCTCCTCATCCATTGAGGTAAATAGATTTCCTCTTGGTGCAATCAAATTCCTATAATGAACATGCTATAGCCAACATACACCTCAGGGTTTTAAATGGCTAGGAGGCCGAGTCATGGTATAGTCAAACTATAACATCCTCAAGGTGAACTGCCGATGCACCTTAGCTCAAAGAATCAGACACACCACTACAGCTTTGAGCCATTCATCGATGAAAAGGTAGACTTCCTTATGACTGCACGAGGTGGTCATGCTCAGTGCCCTCATTCTCTAACGAGTTATCTATGCTACTATACTTCTGGTATGTTCTATCAATAACTACAGACCACTCTATAGATAAACGAACATGTACTTACAAACGTATACACCACCTTCATTAGATACACTATCATCATTGATGATCCTAGGTCGAGAATTTTATGAGTTAATAATGAAAATTCTTGTCTTAAATTTTTAACTCTTAAAAATAAGACTTATCATTACCATTAACTCAAGGGATGTATCACAGACACTAAATCCATATTTATGATAGAAAATAATCTATTTTATTATTTATAAACAAAATTATAATTTTATCCCTAGAAGTGTATTACAAGTGTCAACCTTATGATAATCATGAGAATCAAGTCCCAGAAGCCCATGGCCATGGCAGAGTGAAATAATAGAAAGAGTTTCGATTTAGATTTTCACATCGGACTCGAATCGAATGATTACATCATATGACAGAGACTAGGGTTTGACGAGTTTACCTTAACCCTAATCTGATCGGAGCTCAAGATAGAAGAACATAATCACAGAGGTAGCTACACCAAGAGGTTCACATTCAGCTCTGATGGGTTGCCACCATATACTGCTAGGTGTCACTAGTGGATTTTGGGAGCAATTAGAATGATTTAGATGATCGATCATTCTAGCTATTCGAATCAGAAGAGTTTTGATCGATCGAAAGGAGTTTCGATGATGTCAATGATAGAGATCATGACATATCCCATTGCCATACAGAACTGAACCTAACTGGGTCACACAAACAAGGGTTTGAATCTGGTGATCATCAATTAAACTGATATAGTTCAATTGATCTGAATGAGATTCAATTAGGTTCAAGAAAATCATGCTGGCACTCGATTGAACCTAATGTTCTTCTTTTACTATCATAAATAAGTTGTCCTGTCTGAGCCAAAGGAGTTTGTGCTCAATCAGAGGACTTCATATGGTCTGACTAGAGGTAGTCCAAGTCAAAAAAGAATTGTCTTATTTTGTAAGATATCATCTTTCATTTTTGGTCACCTGCCATTTCTTATTCTTTGACTTTGGTTAAAAGTCTACCTTTGACTGGTCAAACATTGACCATTGACACTTTGACTTTTGACCACATATCACGCACCTATTGGAGAGCTGGTGGGGCCTGTCCCCCTGCCAGAACCTAGCAAGGAGGAGGGCGCACACCACCCTAGGCGTGCGCCCATGTTGGAGGCACCCTGGAGTCCTTGTTGGACAAGGACTCCACCTCCCTTTTGGATTCCAATTAGAGTTCTTCTAAGAATCCAATTTGACTGATCTTAGGTGCCCTCTAAGGAGGAATCCAGGGGACTCTATTTTCACCAATCAGATTTAGATCTAATTTTACAAAGGATTGTGATTGGTTGGGAAGAAGAGGAGTTGGATCACAGTTAGTCTATAAATAAGACCCTGTGCCCAACTCAGATTATGATGAGAAGATTGAATCAATATTCCCCATGCCCCTAGGCTATCTCTCCCCTCCTTCTCCATGCCAAACCACCTTCTCCCCTTGCTCTCTACGTCCAAAAGGAGTTTTGGATTTTTGTTGGTGCGATTCAAGCAAGAGAAAGGCGATCAAAAGCTAGAAGGCTGCACTGCTGCAAAGGACGACTGCTGATCTTCAAAAGGAGTTTTGAAGATCCTCCAGATCAGATCCAGATCTGATTTTTGGAGGCATGATAGAGAAGAAGAGGATCTCTAGATCTAGCCTGAGTGGATATTGGTAGAGGCCTGGCGCTTGCATGGCTGGATCCAGAACCTTCCACTGCATACAGGATCATCAACGGGTAATTGGATTACCCAAATCAGGTAAATTAAATTTGATTTAATTTATCTTTATTTTATTTTATTTATTAAAATAATAAGAATTAGATTTGAAACATCTTAGATCTAATATAGATTAAAGAAATTTTTTTTTGAAATATATCTCTTGATATGAGCAGATCTGAACGAACCTGGACCGAAAAATCAGGATTTTCCTTCAACTGGTATCAGAGCCATGGTTTTAAAAATATTTAGATCTAATTTTAAATTTATTTTAATCAGAAAATAATTGATTTTAGATGTCACATGAGATGTGATCAGATCTAAAATCAGAAAAAAATTAAAATTAAATGATTAAGATCTAAGATTAGAAAATATGCATGACTAGTTCTAAAATAGAATAGTTCTATAGAATAGTCTTGCATGTTTTTAATTTAATCTGATTAACCTATGTTTTAGATCCATTTATTTACTATTTTTTGATATTATAATGGTTATAATAACACCTAAAAAATAGCAAATAAAAATTATTTAATTTTAAACATCATATGAGATGTGATTGATGCATGTCTAGACTAGTTGTAGAATAGTTCTACATAATTGTCTAGATTAGAATTTATTTTGATTAGATCAATTTAAATCTAAATTTTTAGATTATTATGAGATAATTTAGATCAAAAATTTGCATGATTCGAATCATGAGATGTAGTGAAAATTGCCATGATTAGATCTACTTTGTATATGAGATATAATGATCAGTACTATTTTGTAGTATTGAATGTTCCTGATTAAGGCATTCTTCTTGGCCGTCCGATCATAAGAATGAAGAAGGGTTTAAAGGCCCTCTCTTTCCATTCGATGGGGTGTTCTTATGATGTATAGGGGTGCTGCATGTTCGTCCTTAATCAGAAATTCAAAACTTACTTTCTGCAAAACCCTAGATCCTGAAACCCTAGGATTTATTGTGCATATTTTGTTTATGAACCCTACTTAATTAAGAATTAAGTTTATGGAATATTAATTAGGTCTAAAATTGAGAATTTTAGATCTAAGACATATTCATAATACTGGGATCGGGCTTGGGTAGCTCAATTAGGTCTAAGCGGTTGATCAAATCGAATCAAGAGTTGGTTAGATGGATCAACAATGCTTAAATTGACCAGCCTAATAGGATTAAGTCTGGATTAAGATCGAGTCACGATCAAGCAAGACCTAATTAGGCTCAGAGGTTAGAGTCTGAATTGTAGGCAAACCCAATTGATTCTGGCTCAACAATTTGGTGTCTAAGGTAAGTTTGGCACATACGATCGACTGATTTTTAATTGGAAGCTACTCGACCTGAATGCATTCTTGTACGAGTTAATGGCATATTCCTTCCATCGGTCTCACTTACCTAGCCATATCTATTGACACAGTTCTGATCTGAGGTGGTCAATAATCCGAGCTAACCCATGCCACTAGGTTAGTCATAATTGTTATGACTAAGCCAAGTCTAGTTTAATGAGACCTGAATCAATTCTCCCTAAGAAAAGATTAAGTCTGAGGTCTTCCACCATTGTAGACGTGCGGGCTCTTCGGGGTGATATTTCTTCAGCTGGATACAGTGGCTCAGTTGCACCAGGAAGATGCAACCATGTCTATTAGGCATTGGATGCTATGGGCTGGAGGACGAGTTGGACTCAATATTTCGGATACAGTGAGAGACTCAATTAGGAACTCAGTCTATGCAAATGGTGGGTCTGACTTAACTAAGGAGTGGATCAATATTCTGAATACGGTGAGATTCATGAATTAGAGATCAAGTTTGGGTGCACCATGATTAGAGAATCATTGAACAAGAGTTGTTCACTCATTGGCTAATCTATCACCAATAACTGTTAGGTGAGGTGATGAGTCAGTTGGTGAGACCGCACCACCCACTAGAAATTATTAATCATGGAGATTTTCGCATCTCTACAGAGGGAGTATAGGGATCCGAGAAAATAGTGGGAGCTAATTTGTTTAAAAATAAAATCTCTAAATAAATTGGTAAAGTCAAAATTACAGTATCTAACTAGAATCTTTGACTCTCTACAGGAAATGTCTGCGTCCAACCCATTGGCACATATCCTGGACACACATAGACTGACTGGGCCCAATTATAAAGATTGGCTCAGGAACTATAAAATAGTTTTGGGTTCTGAGAAGTTAAGCCATGTTTTGGACCAGGACCCTCCCACCTTACCAGCCCGTCCATCTGTTGAACAGAGAGCGTCTTCGGAGAAATGGATAGACAAAGATAATAAGGCCAGATATTACATGTTGGGCTTGATGTTTGATGAGCTCCAGTGCCAACATGAGGATATCGGGACTGCTCGCCAAATGTTGGCTCACCTGTAAGAGATGTTTGGTGAATAGAATCACGCAGCCAAATATCAAGTCATGAAACTACTTTTTAAGGCTAAGATGCATGATGGGCAGTCAGTCCAAGATCACTGTCTGATGATGATCAAGGACATAGAAGAGCTTGAGAAGCTCGGTGTGAAGTTGGACTTGGACCTGCAGAATGATATTATTCTGCAATCCTTGACTGATGCATATGGGCAATTCATCATGAATTACCACATGCATAAACTTCAAAATTCCTTGGCCAAATTAATGAATATGCTGGTTACAGCTGAGCTTTCTATGAAAGGTTCTAAAGGCTCAGTTCTTACTATGGAACGGACTTCTTCCAAAAGAAAGTCTTATGGAAAGAAAAAGAAGTCTGCAAAAAAGCAGAAGGTAGAAGGAACAAAGAAGAAGAAGGCGGAGCCGAAGATGAAAGCCGCTGTCAAAGGAAAGTATTTCCATTGCAACAGCGACGGCCATTGGAAGCGGAACTGTCCTACTTACCTGGCCACCCTGAAGAACAAGAAGGAAGGTCCTTCTGAAGGTATGCTCGTTATTGAGTCTAACCTTATGGTTTCTTCTGCATCCAATTGGGTGCTTGACTCTGGTTCTAGTGCTTGTCTATGCACTTTCATACAGGGTCTTGAGGATAGCAAGAGGCTGAGGGATGGAGACATGATCCTACGCATTGGAGCAAGAGTTTATGCAGTAGCCATGGGAACATACCCTCTTCGATTACCATCTAGTTTAGACTTAGTTTTGAAAGACTATTATTTTGTGCCTGCAGCTAGCAGGAATTTGATTTGTATTTCATGCTTAGCACAAGAAGGTTATGTGATCACCTTCTTTAAGGACCATTGTAACATTCTTTATGAAAGAAATAAAATTGCAAATGGTTTCCTTATTAATGACCTTTATCAGCTACATATTGATGTACCTATTCTAACTATCGAGCAAAACGTGAATGCCAAATGACCTAGGGATAGTCCAAACGACAGATATCTATGGCACTTGAGATTAGGTCATATAGCAGAAGATAGGATCAACAAATTGAAGAAAAATGGGCTATTGAGTCCGTTGACTTTCGAGTCATATCCAACTTGTGAATCTTGTCTTCAAGGCAAAATGACTAAACTTCCTTTTGTTGGACATGGGGAGAGGGCCACAGATCTCCTTGCCCTAGTACATACTGATGTGTGCGGCCTATTTGATGTGCCGGCTAGAGGCAATTTTGTCTACTTCATTACCTTTATCAATGATCTATCTAGGTATGGGTATGTGTATCTTATGAGACACAAGTCTGAAGCTTTTGAAAAGTTCAAAGAATTTAGACATGAAGTAGAAAAACAAACTGGAAAACCCATTAAGGTTCTTTGATTAGATCGAGGAGGTGAATACATTAGCCGGAAATTCCTAGACTATCTAAAGAAAAATGGCATAGTCTCTCAATGGACTCCACCAGGAACACCTCAACTCAACGAGGTTTCAGAACGGAGAAATCAGACTCTATTGGATATGGTTCGATCCATGACGAGCTTCATAGACCTCCCTGATTTTCTTTGGGGACACTCATTATTAACTTCAATTTATCTACTGAATAGGGTTCCCTCTAAAACCATTCCTACCACATCGTATGAGATATGGCACGGTAAGAAACCAAGTCTGAGTCATCTCAGAATTTGAGGTTGTCCAGCTCATGTCAAAAGACAACAAGCGGACAAGTTAGAGTTTAGGTCCTTCAGAGCTCGATTCATAGGATATCCTAAAGAGTCATTAGGATACTATTTCTACATTCTAGAAGATCACAATATGATTGTGAGTCGACATGCCATATTTCTTGAAAAATAGTTTATTCAAGACAGTGGCATTGGAAAATAGATCAAGCTTGATGAGCAAGTCTCACAAGTGGAACGAGCTAAGGACCAATTAGAACCAAATCAGGTTAAGCAATAAGAACACTACCTCCTCCACCTCGTAGATCGGAAAGAGTTTCCCATCCTCCTGAGAGATACTTAGGTATTGTTTCAGAGAAAGTAGAGGAAATGTTCCTCGTAGGTAATGGTGCTCATGGTGATGATCTCAAAACCTACAACGAGGCGATATCAGATATCGACTCTGAGAAATGGCTAGAGGCAATGCAGTCAGAAATTGACTCGATGCACTCAAACCAAGTCTGGACCTTGGTAGATCCACCA
>QRFJ01000795.1:0-93452 GCA_006176705.1 Cocos nucifera | reverse complement strand
ATGGCACGGTAAGAAACCAAGTCTGAGTCATCTCAGAATTTGAGGTTGTCCAGCTCATGTCAAAAGACAACAAGCGGACAAGTTAGAGTTTAGGTCCTTCAGAGCTCGATTCATAGGATATCCTAAAGAGTCATTAGGATACTATTTCTACATTCTAGAAGATCACAATATGATTGTGAGTCGACATGCCATATTTCTTGAAAAATAGTTTATTCAAGACAGTGGCATTGGAAAATAGATCAAGCTTGATGAGCAAGTCTCACAAGTGGAACGAGCTAAGGACCAATTAGAACCAAATCAGGTTAAGCAATAAGAACACTACCTCCTCCACCTCGTAGATCGGAAAGAGTTTCCCATCCTCCTGAGAGATACTTAGGTATTGTTTCAGAGAAAGTAGAGGAAATGTTCCTCGTAGGTAATGGTGCTCATGGTGATGATCTCAAACCTACAACGAGGCGATATCAGATATCGACTCTGAGAAATGGCTAGAGGCAATGCAGTCAGAAATTGACTCGATGCACTCAAACCAAGTCTGGACCTTGGTAGATCCACCAGAAGGTATAGTACCTATTGGGTGTAAATGGATCTTCAAGAGAAAGATTGGTGCAGATGGAATGTGGAGACATTCAAGGCTAGACTAGTGGCAAAAGGTTATAGTCAACGCGAAGGCATTGACTATCAGGATACCTTTTCCCCAGTGGCTATGCTAAAATTCGTCCGCACATTGCTTGCCGTTGTAGCCTATTTCGATTATGAAATATGGCAAATGGATGTGAAAACGGCATTCTTAAATGGATATCTTGAGGAAGATATCTATATGGAACAGCCGCTAGGTTTCACATCCAGTGATACTGATCACAAGGTTTGCAAGCTGCAAAGGTCCATATATGGACTTAAGCAAGCATCTCGGAGCCAGAACACTCGTTTCAATGATGTGATCAAAAAGTTTGGTTTCATCAAAAATGAAGAGGAACCATGTATTTTCAAAAAGGTCGGTGGGAGCGCTGTTGTCTTCCTCGTATTGTACGTGGATGACATCCTCCTTATTGAGAATGATATTCCCATGTTGACGACAATCAAAATGTGGTTGTCCAAGGAATTCTCCATGAAAGACCTAGGTGAAGCATCCTTTATTCTAGGAATTAAGGTCCATAGGGATAGACCGAATAGGATGCTAGGACTTTCACAGAAGATGTACATAGAAAAAGTACTAAAGAGGTTTAGTATGAAAAACTCTAAGAGGGGATTAATACCCTTCAGACATGGTATTCATCTTTCCAAGAAGATGTGCCCCAGCACACCTGAGGAAATAGAATGCATGAGCAAGATCCCTTATGCTTCTGCAATAGGGAGCCTCATGTATGCCATGCTATGTACACGACCTGATATAGCCCATGCTATGAGTGTCACAAGCAGATATCAGTCAAATCTAGGTGAAGAACACTGGACTTCTGTGAAATGTATCCTTAAGTACTTGAGAAGAACTAAGGATATGATATTGGTCTTTGGTAACGGAGAACTCCAAGTCCAGGGATACACAGACTCAGATTTTATGTCTGATATAGATGATTGAAAGTCGACATCTGGCAGTCTGTTTGTATGCAATGGTGGTGCTGTTAGCTGGAAGAGTTCCAAGCAAATAGTGATAGTAGATTCCATCATGGAAGCAGAATATATCGCTGAATCACAGGTTGCGAAGGAAGCATTCTGGTACAAAAAGTTTGCTGCAGAAATCAGAGTAATGCCATCAGATGCCATTCCTCTATACTGCGACAACAATGGCGCCATAGTCCTTGCTAAGGAGCCGAGGTCTCACCAGAAATTCAAGCACATTGAGCGGTGATACCACCTCATCCGCGATTACCTCGAGAAGGGTTACGTTGAGGTCAAGAGAGTCGACTCCGCAGATAATGTGGCAGACCTACTTACAAAGCCGTTGGGCCAGTAGAAGTTCGAAGCCCACCTTGAGAAGATGAGACTTAGACTTATAGCCAATTGGCTTTAGGATAAGTGGAAGATTGTTAGATATATGTGCCCTAAAAGTCAGAATTGGCTGACACTTGTAATACACTCTTAAGGGTAAAATTATAATTTTGACTAATATCAATAAAATGGGTTATTTTTTATCACATATGTGTATTTAGTGTCTGTGATACATCCTTTGGGTTAATGGTAATGATAATTCATATTTTCAAGAGTTGAAAATTTAAGACATGAATAATCATTGTTAACTCATAAAATGCTCCCGACCATAGAATCATCACGAGGATGGTGATTGATCGGAAGGTTGGTGACAATCGCTTCTTTAGTAGATGAGTCTTGAGTCTACGGTGTGGAGACACCAGAGTGAGAGTATAGGTACTCGTTAGAGAACGAGGGCACTGAGCGTGACCACCTCGAGTAGTCATTTGGGAGTCTACCTTCTCGTCAATGACTGATTCGATGCTGCAGTAGTGTGTCTGGTTCTTTGACCTGAGGTGCATCGGCAGTTCACCTTGTGGGTGTTATAGTTTGACTACACCATTACTCGATCTTCTAGCCATATGGAACCCTAAGGTGTATGTTGGCTATAGCATGTTCATTGTAGGAACTGGATGGCATCAAGATGGAATCTATCTACCTCGGTGGTAGAGGAGCAGCCCTATGATAATCATGAGAATCAAGTCCCAAAAGCCTATGGCCATGGTAGAGTGAATTAATAGAAAGAGTTTCTATTTAGATTTTCACATCAGACTCGAATCGAATGATTACATCATATGACAGAGACTAGGGTTTGACGAGTTTACCTTAACCCTAATCTATCGAGGCTCAAGATAGAAGAACTTAATCACACAGGTAGCTACACCAAGAGGTTTGCATTTAGCTCTGATGGGTTGCCACCATATACTACTAGGTGTCACTGGTGGATTTTGGGAGCAATTAGAATGATTTATAGATCGATCATTCTAGCTGTTTCGAATCAGAAGAGTTTTGATCCATCGAAAAGAGTTTTGATGATGTCGATGATAGAGATCATGACATATCCCATTACCATACAGAACTGAACTAACTGGGTCACACAAACAAGGGTTTGAATCTGGTGATCATCAATTGAACTGATCCAGTTCAATTGATCTGAATGAGATTCAATTAGGTTCAAGAAATCATGCTGCACTCGATTGAACCTAACGTTCTTCTTTTACTATCATAAATAAGTTGTCCTGTCTGAGCCAAAGGAGTTTGTGCTCAATCAGAGGCCTTCATATGGTCTGACTGGAGGTAGTCCAAGTCAAAAAAGGGTTGTCTTATTTTGTAAGATATTACCTACCATTTTTGGTCACCTGTCATTTCTTGTTCTTTGACTTTGGTTAAAAGTCTACCTTCGACTGGTCAAACGTTGACCATTGACACTTTGACTTTTGACCACATGTCACGCACCTATTGGAGAGCTGGTGGGGCCTGCCCCCCTGCTAGAACTTGGCAAGGAGGAGGGCGCATGCCACCCTAGGCGTGCGCCCATGTTGGAGGCGCCCTTGAGTCCTTGTTGGACAAGGACTCCACCTCCCTTTTGGATTCCAATTAGAGTTCTTCTAAGAATCTAGTTTGACTGGTCTTAGGTGCCCTCTAAGGAAGAATTCAGGGGACTCTATTCCCACCAATCAGATTTAGATCTGATTTCACAAAGGGTTGTGTTTGGTTGGGAAGAAGAGGAGTTGGATCACAGTTAGTCTATAAATAAGACCCTGCACCCAACTCAGATTATGATGAGAAGATTGAATCAATATTCCCCATGCCCCTAGGCTACCTCTCCCCTCCTTCTCCATGCCAAACCACCTTCTCCCCTTGCTCTCCATGTCCAAAAGGAGTTTTAGATTTTTGTGGGTGCGATTCAAGCAAGAGAAAGGCGATCAAAAGCTAGAAGGCTGCACTGCTACAAAGGACGACTACTGATCTTCAAAAGGAGTTTTGAAGATCCTCCAGATCAGATCCAGATCTAATTTTTGGAGGCGTGATAGAGAAGAAAAGGATCTCTAGATCCAATCCGAGTGGATATCGATAGAGGCTAGGCGCTTGCGTGGCTAGATCCAGAACCTTCCGCTGCATATAGGATCATCAATGGGTAATTGGATTACCCAAATCAGGTAAATTAAATTTGATTTAATTTATCTTTATTTTATTTTATTTATTAAAATAATAAGAATCAGATCTGAAACATCCCAGATCTGATATAGATCAAAGAGAAAAATTTTTGAAATATATCTCTTGATCTGAGCAGATCTGAACGAACCTGGACCGAAAAATCAGGATTTCTCTTCAGTCTATCCCTATCGATCTTAATTCCTAGAATAAAGGATGTCTCACCTAGATCTTTTATAGAGAACTCCTTAGATAACCATATTTTGACTGTAGTCAACATGGATATATCATTTCCAATTAGGAGGATGTCATCCACATACAGTACGAGGAAGACAACAGTGCTCCCACTGATCTTTTTGAAAATATAAAACTCCTTATTCTTGATGAATCCAAATGATTTGATTGCATCATTGAAATAGACATTCCAACTCCGAGATGCTTGCTTAAGTTCATATATGGACCTTTGCAGCTTGCATACCTTGTGATCATCATCACTGGGTGTGAAACCTAGCAGCTGTTCCATATAGATATCTTTCTTAAGATATCCATTTAAGAACACCGTTTTCACATCCATCTATCATATTTCATAATCGAAATAGACTGCAATAGCAAGCAATGTGCGGATAGATTTGAGCATGGCTATTGGCGAAAAAGTATCCTGATAGTCAATATCTTCGTGTTGACTATATCCATTCACTACGAGCCTTGCTTTGAATGTCTCTACATTTTTATTAGCATCTATCTTTCTCTTGAAGATCTATTTACACCCAATAGGTACTCTATCTTTAGGTAGATCTACCAAAGTTCAGACTTAGTTCAAGCGTATTGAGTCAATTTTTGACTTCATTATCTCTAACCATTTCTCAGAGTCGATATCTAATATCACCTCATCATAGATTTTGGGATCATCATCATGAACCCTATTTTCTATGAAAAATGTTTTCTCTACGTTCTCTAAGATATATCTAAGTACCTTTCAGGAGGATGAAAAATTCTACTTAATCTACAAGGTGGAGGAGGTAGTGTCTAGGTTGGCTTAATCTGATTGGGTTCCATAGGTTCCTTAGCTCATTTTTCATCGGAGACTTTCTCCTCGAGTCTAATCTATCTTCCGATGCCACCATCTTAAATAAACTATTTTGTAAGAAAAATGCCATGTTGACTCATAATCACATTATGATCTTCTAGAAGATAGAAATAATATCCTAATGACTCTTTAGGATATCCAATAAATCGAGCTCTAAAGAACCTAGATTTTAATTTATCCGCTTGTTGTCTCTTGACATGAGCCGACAACCCCAAATTCTAAGATGACTCATACTTGATTTCTTACCATGCCATATCTCATACGATATGGTAGAAATGGTTTTATAGGAAATTCTATTTAGTAAATATATAGTAGTCATCAGACTTTATCTCCAAAGAAGCTCAGGAAGGCCCGTGAAACTCATCAAAGATCGGACCATATCTAATAGAGTCCAATTCCTCCATTCTGAAATCCTGTTGAGTTGAGGTATTCCAAGTGGAGTCCATTGTGAGATTATGCTATTGTCCTTAAGATAGTCTAAAAATTTTCGACTAAGATATTCACCACCTCGATCTGATCGAAGAATCTTAATGAATTTTTCTATTTATTTTTTTACTTCGAGGTTGAATTCCTTGAATCTTTCAAAGGCTTTAGACTTATGTCGCATCAAATACACATTTGTATCGAGATAGATCATCGATAAAGATAATGAAGTAGACATAATTGCCCCTAGCTGGCACATCAAATGGGCCACATACATCAATATGTACTAGGGCAAGTAGGTCTGTGGCCGTTTCTCCATGTCCTATAAAAGGAAGCTTGATCATTTTACTATGAAGGCTTGATTCATAAATCAGATATGACTCGAAAGTCAACGGACTCAATAGTCCAAATTTCTCCAATTTGTTAACCCTATCTTCAACTATATGACCTAGCCTAAGGTGTCAAAGATACCTATCATTTAGACTATTCCTTGATCCCTTTGATCCTATGGCATTCATGTTTTGCTTGATATTGAAAATAGAAACATCAATATGTAACTGATAGAGACTATTTATAAAAAAATCACTTACAATTTTATTTCTTTCATAAGAAATATTATAATGATCCTTAAGAAAACTAATTATATAGCCTTCTCATGGTAAACATGAAACAAAAATTAAATTCCTACTTGCTGCAGGCACATAAAAATAATCTCTAAGAATTAGATCTAATCCTAATAGTAGTTGAAGAAGATAGGTTCCCACAGCCACAACAGTAACTTTTGCTCCATTCTTAACATGTAGGATTATCTCATCATCCTTCAGCCTCCTGCTATCTTCAAGATCCTATATAGAAGTGCATAAGTGAGTACTAGAATCAGAGTCAAGCATCCAACTAGATGCAGAAGAAATCGTAAGGTTGGATTCTATAATGAGCATACCTTTAGAAGGACCTACCTCCTTCTTATTCTTTAGGATGGCTAGGTAAAAAGGATAGTTCTGCTTTCAATGGCCATCTGTATTGCAATAAAAATATTTTTTCTTATCAGCGGCCTTCTTCTTTGGCTCTGCCTTCTTCTTCTTCCCACCTTCTACCTTCTGCTTCTTTGTGATCTTTTCCTTCTTCCAAAAAGACTTTCACTTAGAAGAAGTTCGCTCCACAGCAAGCACTGAGCCCTTTGAACCTTTCATGAAGAGCTCAGTAGTAACCAACATATTCATAAGTTCAACCAAGGTATTTTGAAGTTTATGCATATGATAGTTCATGATGAACTGCCCATATGCACCAGTCAAAGACTGTAGAACTATATCAAGCTACAGATCTTGATCTAACTTGACATCGAACTTCTCAAGCTCTTCTAAGTTCTTGATCATCATCAAACAATGATCTTGGACCGACTGTCCATCATGCATCTAAGCCTTAAAAAGTCTTTTAGTGACTTCATATTTGGTTACATGACTCTGTTCACCAAACAACTCTTGTAGGTGAGCTAACATTTGGCAGCTAGTCTTAATGTTTTCATGTTAGCGCTAGAGCTCATCAGACATCGAGCCCAATATATAATATCTGGCATTGTTATCTTCATCTATCCATTTTTTCAGAGATGCTCTTTGATCAGCAGATAGACATGCTAGTAAATTAGGAGGATCCTGTACCAACACATGAGTTAACTTCTTGGAACTCAAAATAATTTTAAAGTTCTAGAGCTAATCCTCATAGTTGGGTTCGATCAGTCTATGGGTATCCAGGATATGGGCTAGTGGATTGGACGCAGATATTTTCTTGTAGAGAATTAAAGTTTCTAGTTAAATTTTGTAATTAGAGTTAAACCAACTTGTTTAGGGGTTTCATTTATAAACAAATTAGGCTCCCACTATTTACTTGGATCCCTACACTCTCTTGGCATAGATGCAAAAATTTCTATGATTATTGATTTCTAATGGATGGTGCAGTCCCACCAATTGGCTCACCACCTCATCTTACGGTTATTGATGATGGATCAACTGATGAGTGGACAACTTTTGTCCAATGATTCTCTAATCATGGTGCATCAAAACCTGATCTCTAACTCATGAAGCTAACTGTGCCCAAAATATTGCTCCACTCCTTAGTTAAGTCAGACCCACCATTTGTATGAATTGGATTCCTGATTGAGTCTCTCACTGTATCTAAAATATTGAGCCCAACCCATCCTCCAATCCGTAGCATCCAATGCCTAATAGATATGGTTGTGTTCTCTCGATGCAACTAAAACATTATATCCAATCGAGAATAATCAATCCCGAAAAGGGCTCGTAGATCTCTAATGGTGGAAGATCTTAGACTTAATATTTTCTTAGAAAGATTTAATTTAGGTCTCTTTAAACTTGACTTGACTTAGTCATAATAATTATGACTAATCTAGTGGCATGGGTTGGCTCGAATTGTTAGCCACCTCAAATCAAAACTGGATCGACATAAATGGCTAGGTAAGTAAGATCGATGGAAAGGATATGCCATTAAGTCAACAAGAATGCATTCAGGTCGAGTAGCTCTCAATTAAAAACTAGTCGATCATATCTGTTAGACTTATCTTAGACATCAAATTATCGAATTAGAACTAATCGGATTAGCCTACAATCCAAGCTTCAATCATGGAGCTAAATTTGGTCTTGACTTGATCGAGTCACATCTCAATGTGATTCAATCTTGATCCAAACTTAATCCTATTAGGCTGATCAATTCTAAGCTTTCTTTGATCCAACCTAACCAACTCTTGATTCGGTTTGATCAACCGCTAGACCTAATTGAGCTACCCAAGCCCGAATCCAATTTTATGAAGATGTCTTAGATTTGAAAATTTATAATTTTTAGATCTAATTAATTTCATAATCTTAATTCTTAATTAAATTTTGGATTCATGAACAAAGCATGTAACAAACTTCTAGGATTTCAGGATATAGGATTTTGTAGAAAATAAGTTTTAATTTTTAATTAAGGATGAACGCATAGCATCCCTACACATCATAAGAACATCCCATCGAATGGAAGGATAGGGCCTTTAAATTTTACTTTGTTCTTATGACTGGACGGCCAAGGAGAATGTCTTAATTAGAAATATATTTTCTAAAATAGACTACTTAGATCTAAATCATATATCACATATACAAAAGATCTAACCTATATATGTCTTGCATACATCTTATGTATCATAACTCAAAAAATAATGCATGCTTTCAAATCTGAAATATCACATATTAAATCTAAAAAAGTAAAATTTTAAATTTGATCACATCAAAAATAAAATTATTCTAGATATTTTATAGAACTATTCTATAACTAGTCTAAGCATGCATCTTTCATATCTCATATGAATAAACTAAAAATTTAAAACTATATTTTTTATTTTTTAGATCTGACTATAATAATTATGACATAAGAAGAATAGAAATAAAATAGATTTAAAATTATATTTAATTAAATTAATAATATGATCATACTAGACTACACATAGAACTATTCTATTCCTAGTCCTGTCATGCATGTCATACATTATAGATCTAAATCATATAATTTTTAATTTTTTGATTTTAGATCTAATCAAATCTAATGTGACATATAAAATTCTTCAATATTATATAATAAATAAAAATTAAATTAGATCTAAAATAGATCTGAAGAACTCCTAACGTAGCTCTGATACTAGTTGAAGAAAAATCTAATTTTCCACCGCAGGATCGTCCAGATCTAAGGTAGAATTTTCTATAAAAAAAATTATAATTTAATCAAATCTAAGAGTTCTCATATTTGAATATGGTGATCTAATATTAAAAATTAAAAAAAAATTAAATTAGATTTAATTTCAAGTACCTAATTGGGTAATCTAATTATCCTGCAATGATCTGATCGTTCCTGAGGTTCTGGAAGGAGCCATGCACGCGCCTGGCCTCTACCAGTATCCACTCAGGCAAGATCTGAATGTCTTCTCCTCATGAATCTCTCTTCTAAAGATCAGATCTGAATTTGATCTATAGATCCTTCAAAATAATTTTTGAAGATAGCCCATCCGTCTCACGAACACCATCGCGTAGATCCTGAATCTTATGCCAAAAGCATTGGACCTTCTACTCAGATTTGTGCCTAACTTTTTAAGTGTGTAAAAGAGAGGGAGAGAGAGGATAAAGGTAGTGTGGGATATGGTATGGGTTACAATGCTTGGGCATGGAAATTATTTTCATGCGATGGCATAATGGCATGAGAAAGGTTTCTTAATCCCTATGTCACATAGAGTCCCTCTTTGACAAAATAACCAATTTATTTTATCATTGGGACTCTAGGATTTATTCTCCACATGAAACCACTAGATTTTATCTAGTTTTATCACCAAAAATGATTCAAAAGGTGGGAAACAAGAGCAGATAAGGAAGAGTCCATTGCACCTAGGACTCTTCCCTCAAGAGTTTAATGCAAATCAAACTCTATCAAAACCTAGTCAAAACTCCACCATAAATCACAAATTTTAGTACACCCATAGCATGACTCGAGTCCTATCACATAGCTAAAAATCAAATTAAAATAATTTCTATAAAATTTTCATGAAGCATCTGATCAGGTAACCCTCAATTCTCTCAATTACGTCAACTTTTGATCCTAGTCCAATTGCACTAGGAATGGATTTAATTTCTACAATTAATCTGACTTGGACTAGTTCTAGTTAGATAAAAATAAATCCATTCAAGATACAAGAATGAGTCAAATTAAATTTAACTCGATTGTGATGAATCAGAAAGATTACAGAAGGAAAAAGCCAGGCTCAATCGTGTGCTAGCACGATTATCTTGAACCTGATTGGATCTAATCCAAATCAATCAAACTATGTTAGCTTAATTGATGATATCCAGATCTAATGTCTTATTTGTGTGAACTAGTTAGATTTAATTTTGTATGGTAATGAGACATGTCGTGATCTCTATCATCGACAATATCGAAACACCTTTTGATAGATCAGAACTTTTCTGATTCATACAATTAGAATAATCGATCATCAAAATTATTCTAATTGCTTCCAAAATCCATCAGTGATACCTAACAGTATATGGTGGCAATCCATCAAAACTATAAGTGAACCTCTTGGTGCAGCTACCTATGTGCTTGGGTTCTTCTATCTTGAGTCCCGATAGGATTAGGGTTAAGGTGAACTCGTCAAACTTAACATCCGTCATATGAATTAATCATTCGATTCGAGTCCAATGTGAAATCCTAATAGAAACTCTTTATATCATCTTCACTCTACCATGGCCATGGGCTTAAAAACTCAATCTCATGATTATCATAGGACTATTCCTCATCTACCGAGGTAGATAGATCCTCTATTGGTTTAATCCAATTTCTACAATAAATATGCTATAGCCAACATACACCTCAAGAATTCGAATGGCTAGGAGATTGAGTTATGGTGTAGTCAAACTATAATACATTCAAGGTGAAATACTGATGCACCTCAGATTAAAGAACCAGACACACCACTATAGCATCAAGCCAATCATCGATGAGAAGGTAGACTTTCTTATGATTGCTCGAGATGGTCACGCTCAGTGCCCTCGTTCTCTAATAAGTATCTGTATTCTCACTCTGGTATCTCTGCACCATAGACTCAAGATACATCTATCCTAAGAAAGCGATCGTACACTAACCTTTTAGATTGTTCACCATCCTCATGATGATCCTACAGTCGGGAGCAGTTTGAGTTAATTATAAAAATTCATGTCTTAAACTTTCAACTCTTGAAAATATGAATTATCATTACCGTCAACTTCGAGTTCTCCATCCCAGCATGAACAACTCGCTAACAGACATAGAAGTCTCCAACCTTCCATCCGAACTCTAAATAAAACTCAACCATCTATAAGTCATGATAAACGACAGTCCACTCTCCATAACAAACTCTATGTGGTCCGAACAGCCTAATAACATTCTGTTAAAGCTGTCACTTTCATTCTATTATAGGCTCTATCTATATAAGAAATCCTCTAAATATGTTTTCCTCTCTGAGCTCTCATCTTCACTTACATTCTCTTGAGTACTCTATTCTTGTTGGTCAGAAAACTAACTTGACTATCGAAGGATCCTATCGAAGCCATCCACCTCCAATCTGGACTTCGTCTTGTAGGTCTCATCGATGACCTCATCTTATCCAACTCCAGTAAACTCTGGCATCGACACCATTTTCTATACCAATAGATTTATTTATGCATCATGACATATCATAGATCCTTGATGTAGGTGTTTAGTGATTTGATCACATGCAATAATTATTAATTAGATTAATTTAAGTTTTTCGCTATGTAGTTTTTTGAAAAAAATTTGAAAAACATGTATGAAATCCTGCATAGTTTTTCTTTAGTAGTATTAAAGCCTAGGTTCTTTTATGACATGATCATGTATATATTAAAAATAAATATTAAAATAATATTTAAAGATCATACATATTGATTATAAGATTATCTTGTTATAAGATTAACCCCTTACAATGAAAGGATAGTCCTAATATGTGCTGATCTGAAAATCTGAATCATGAATAAGTTAGATAAGATCTAAGTAGATTTATGATTTATTTTTTGATTTTAAATCTAAATTAAATAAATTTTTGATCTATTTTAGATTATTTAAATTAAATATAAATAATGTTAAGATCGCATGTATTGATTATAAGGTTGTCTTGCTATAAGGTTTATTCCTTACAGTGGAGAGGTTGTCCTAGTATGTGTTGATCTGAAAAATTTAAATTATAAATAAGTTACATAAGGTCTAAATTAATTCATGATTTATTTTTATATTTTAAATATAAAATTTATTGATTTATGATTTGATTTATGATTATTTAGATAAAATCTATATGATGTGTTTCATGTTTTAGATCTAGATCCTCTTGTTGCATATGTTGGACTTTTAGCTTTAATTTGAATCTAAAATTTATATATGTGATATAAATTTTTTATAGAATTTAAATTCAAAACATACTTTCTACAAAAGACAAGATTCAAAATCCTAGGATATGATCTAAACATTAAAATAATTTAGATCTAAAACATAAAATTGAATATGATTAAATGTAAACTATTTACAAAATTTGAAAATGTTTTAAAACCATGAAATTAGAAACTAGTTCTAAGATTCCGAATCTCAACCCATCAGCCTTGTAATTAATTAAGAATTAAGTGATTATTTAGAATCTAGGTTTGTGATTGGAAGATCCTAAGTCAATTTTATAACTCATGGGTTAATGGGTCAATGGATTAGCTTTGATCATGTCATTAACTGAGTTAGACCTAGGATTAGAATCAAATATGGACTAAGTTAAGAAAATGATCAAACATAATTTATAGTTAATTAAGAGTAGGTCATTTCTTCTCTATAGATCAGTTCAATAGTTATAGTTAATCATAATCCATACTTTTGATTTTATCAAATGGACCTAATCATGGCTCAGTGGTTGAGCCCAAGTCTTCAAGCAGACCAAATTGAAACTAATAAACTAATTGGTATCTAAGATAAGTCTGGCATTTTCAGGCTGGTGGTCTTTAATTGGCAGCCCGCTTACCTGACTATTTTTTATGATGTCTAAGGCAAGCTTTAGCAGACCCTCCCACCAATTTAACTTACCTAACCAATGCAATTAGTCTGCTTTTGATTAAGTTGCTTATTGATTCGTGCTAACCCATGTCATATAGAAAAATCAGTATAACTGATCTTGTTTAGTGAGACTGATATAGGTGCCCATGGATCGAAATTGATCCTAGTCCTCATCAACAACTCGATGAAGTCAATGGAAGAATTTGACTTGATGATGTCAGTGGAAGCAATTTGATCCATGTCTTCTCTATCTTCAAATTATAAATAATTAAATTCTCTAAATTATTAAATCCTTAAAATGATAAAGTTATGGGGATAACTAAGTCATAGCCTCACATTAAGGTGGATGGTAATAGGTCCAATAGTCTGGGTGGACATTGGAGGCACCTTATGCTTGGTGTTCATCGAGATATTAAAATTATCATTCATCATATGATGATTAGATCACACTCTCTAAATGACGATTAGGTTGGCCAGAGCATTTCTCGAGCCTGATCATCATTCATGTGATGTACCAAACTCAATCATGTTAATGGTTGGACCTAACTAGACCTTTCAGTGGAGGCCAAAGCCTACTAAAAAGGATCCTTCGAAAAAACCTAATACTAAAAATTGATTAGAAAAATAATTGGTTAAGAACCTACCCATGTATGCACATGGGTTGTTCAAAGATTTTCTCGGGCCTATATATAATTTGTGTAGATTCTAGTACCTGCTAGAAAATTAAAGTAATTTCTTGAATTGGAGGTAGAGGCTACCAATTCGTATAAAATAGTAGAAGGACCTTTAGACTAAAGTTCAAGTCTTTAGGCTTAAAATAATTTATATGCTAATAAGTCTTTGTTCTCTTTTTTTTAGGTAAAGGCTAAACCTAAATTGCTCCATTTATTGTTAGATAGTGATATACTTATGGGATAGAACTTCGATAGTAAGTATTATAAGTTGAATATGGTTTAGCAGCATGAGGAGATTCATACTGCATCTGAGTCTAGTCAAAATAATAGGTCCAAGACTAATCAAAATTAGATAGAATGCTTCTACTGTAAGAAGTAGGATCATAGAAAGAACAATTGTCCTTAATATCTTGCTTCTATTGACCCCAACAGGCTGAATAAGAAAAAGAAGCAAGGAGTTTCTTATCAAGGTTGTTATATGATAACACCTTATAATTTCTCAATTTGTGATTCTATTAGGGTAGATCCATCAACTATGGAACATGGATCACCCATCGAAGAACACCTATAGAAGATATGGCTCCACTTGTTGCTATGAAAAAATAGGAGACAAATAAACACAACCATATACGTGGTCTGGTCCAAGTGCCTACATCAATAGGACATGTAATGCTTCACTACCGAGAAAGAACAATAGAAGAGATACAATCTCAACTCACCAACCCTCTCTCTCAATCCAGAAGCACTTATCCATACAATGCTCTTAAAGTAATCCTAAGAAGATCCCCTTCATAGATCTATCAGTCCAGGATTCTCGACATCCCTAGGTACTCTGTGATCCTCTCAGCCTCTACATCAAGCCCCAGCCTCTGTCCTTAGGCAACCCCACCATTTTAGGATACTCCCAGCTTTCTTAATGCTCTTAGCACATCCTAAGAATGTCCTAGCACTCTTTGTTGAGATATTCTCCTTGGCTACTGTAACGTCAAGTCTCTCTCAACCCTTGTGCCTCCAGGGAGGTGCTACTGTAGCATTCCAATGCTCCCTGCCTCATCTCTGCACCTCCTGAGAAGTTATTTCCAAGACTCCCTAACTCCTTAGGTCATTAGGCTTTTCTATAAGCTCTAATCATTCCAATAGCCATCCGATCAGCTCCAGCATGCTCTCCTGACCGTTGGATAGCACAACAGCTCCATAGACCCTATGAATAGACCTAGTCTATGAGTTAGGGGCTGTAGACCCCATCAAAATGCTTTTGCTTGTGTGCCCGTGTGCTATTCGCCATCTTGCTATTCACCTCCATCATGCCGGCTCCATCAAAAGTCAAGCTGGCTTGACTATGTCTTATCCGAGCACTGGTTTCTGTCTGTCTGAGAGAGTTGGCTCGAATCTGCCTCGAGCTGGCTCGATCTCACCCCAACCCAACTCGACTGTGTATTCGAACTAGCCTGACTGTATGTTGACTGATCTTTCTCATAGCTCCTAAACTTCATTCTTGGCTTATCGTGGATTGAATCTTAAGGTGCCAGATTTCAACATTCTCCACCTCGACCTGATATTTGGCTCTACCTCAAATCTGAGAGCTTCCTGTATGATACCGCTCCCATGTCCTAGGGCTACCGCCTGCTACTCATGGATCGACAAACATGGGAGTCGAGCTAGGCCACTCGATCCCAAATTGAGTCACATACCCAATCCATCTCCACCTGGAGCTCCACCTCACACTGAGCTCCATCTGACTTCTTCTTGTACATAAGAGCATCCACCTTGATTGTGCCCTTCTTCTAACTTGATCCCCACCACAACAACCCTTGGAACAACTTGACTCCTCTTGGCTTTGATACCACTATTAGGATAGATCTGTTAATTATCGAACATGGATCACCTTCCCTAGATCATCTATAGGAGATATGGCACCACCTATTGCCATGAAAAGATAGAAGAAGATCAACAAACACAACCATATACATAGTTTTGCTCAAGTGCCTACATCCACAGGATATGCAATGCTTCACTATCGAGAAAGAATAATAGAGGAGATACAATCTAAACTCACCAACCCTTCCTCTCAATCTAGAAGCACTCATCCATACAATTCTCTCAAAGTAATCCCAAGAAGATCCCCTTCATAGATCTACCGATCCAGGGTCATCGACATCCCTGGACACTCTGTGATTCTCTCAGCCTCTATAATAAGCCCTAGTCTCTATCCTTAGACAATCCCATCGTTTAAGGGCACTCCCAACTTTCTTGATGCTCTTGGCATGTCTTGAGAAGCCTGTGGTACTCTCTACTGAGATACCCTCATCGACTGCTGCACCGTTGAGCCTCTCTTAGCCCCTGTGCCTTAAGGAAGGTGCTACTGCAGCACTCCAGTGCTTCTTGCCTCATCTGCACTGCTTGAGAAGTTTCCCCGAGACTCCAACTTCTTAGGTCGTCAGGCCTTCTTATAAATCCTAATCATTCTAATAGTCATCCGATCAGCTCCTGCATGCTCTCCTAACCGTTGGATAGCACAATAGCTCCATAGATCCCATGAATAGACCTAGTCTATGAGTTAGGGGCTGTAGACCCCATCAAAAGGCTTTCTCTCATGTGCTCGTGCACTGTTCACCATCGTGATGTTTGCCTCTATTGAGCCAGCTCCATTAGAAGCCGAGCTGGCTTGACTACATCTTACCTAAGCACTAGTTTCTGTCTGCCTGAGAGAGCCAACTTGAATCTACCCTAAGCCGACTCAACTACGTATCTGAGCCAGCCCAACTGTATGTTGGCTGATCTTTCTCATGGCTCCTGAATCTCATTCTTGGCTTACTATGGATCGAATCTTGAGGTGCCAGATTTTAATAGATTCTGCTACCTACGTATTGGATATCAGTAGTCTTATATATATTTGCAATTCATTGCAACGACTATAGGTAGGTAGAAAATTTAAAAATGATGAGAAATTTTGGAATGTTAGGGATGAAAGTCCTATTCCAGTCCTAGCTTTAGGAATTATCGAACTTAGTTTTCAATATAAATATTATCATTTTAAGTGATTGTCACTATTATCCATCATTTATCATGAATGTAATCTCTATTGTTCTTTTGGCCAAAGATGGTTATCATTTATCAGTAATGAAAGATTATTGTGATATCATTATGAGTGATGTTATAATAGTGTGTGGACTATAATGAAATGGCATTTATATTTCATCATAACCTGTTAGTGTAATATACACATTTAATAAATATCCTAAGTTAGGTAATGTCATGAATGCCTATCTTTAGCATTATAGGCTTGGTCATATTAACAAGAATAGGATAAATAGGTTAACCAAAGAAAAATTCTCAACATCAATGATTGTGAATCATTGCTGATCTATAAGTCCTGTCTTCTTGGAAAGATGACAAAGTCATCTTTTACTAAAAAAGATGAAAGAGTCGGTGAAGTTCTAAATCTCATACATAGTGATGTATGTGGACCTATGAATACAAGTGCCAGAGGAGGATATCAATATTTCATTATATTTATAGATGATCAATTTAGGTATGGGTACATCTATATTATGAAATATAAGTTTGAATCATTTGAAATGTTCAAATATTCCATAATGAAGTAGAAAAATAAACTAAAAAAGTATTAAAACACTTCGATCAGATTGAGAAAATGAATACTTATCTAGTAAGTCTCTAACATATCTAGGAGAGAATGGGATTCTCTTATAGTGAACTCCTTCCGGGATACCATAGTATAATGGTGTATCAGAAAGGAGGAATCAAACTTTGTTAGACATGGTTCGATCCATGATGGACTTTACTAGTCTGCATGTTTTATTTTGGGGTTATGCTCTTGAGATTATTTATTTTATTTTGAATAGTATTTTAAGTAAATCTATCATAAATATCCATATGAGATATAGATCGAGAATAAATCTAGACTCTCTCACCTTTAGATTTGGGATTGTCCAGCATATGTCAAATGTTTGCATATAGATAACCTTAGACCCTGGTCTGATAGGTGTATATTTATAAGATATCTTAAGAAAATTAGGGGTTATTATTTCTACCATGCTGAAGAACAAAAAGTGTTCATTAGCAATAGTGCATTCTTTTTAGAAAAAAAAAATTTTAGAAAAAGAACTGATGCCACTAAAGTTGAACTTAAGGAAGTTCGATCGATAGAAGAACCAATATAAACTAGTGAACCTATAGATCTGATTTGATTAGATCAAATCTAGAGCTCATTAAAGAAGCACCTTTAAGGAGATCTAGTAGAGTACCACATCAACTAGACAAATACTATATTTTCTTGATCAAGGATGGTGATCTTGTTGAGCTCGATGAAAATATGAGGATCCGATCACCTATATAGATGCAATGTAGAGGTCTGACTCTGAGAAGTGGCTTGAGGTCATGAAATCCAAAATAGAGTCCATGAAGATCAATAGTGTGTAAACACTAGTTGATCTACCTAAAGGGATAAAATTCATTGGATGTAAGTGGATCTTCAAAAAGAAAAAATGGTGCAGATGAGAAGATGGAGATCTATGAAGCCCGTTTAGCTATCATCTCAAAGTTGGAACATGTATTTTGAACATATGGCTTCATTACAAATAAAGAAGAACCCTACATCTATAAATGGATAAATGGTTCTATAGTAGTATTCCTTGAGTTGCATATGGATGATATTTTCTTAATCGAAAATAACATTCCAACATTGCAAGGAATAAAGATTTGGATGCCATCTCAATTCTTCATGAAGGATTTAGAAGAAGCATCCTACATCCTAGAGATGAAGATCTATAGAGGTAGATTTAAAAGAATGCTTGGGTTGTCCCAATCTATACATGAGACTAGATATAGCATACTTACTAGGGATAGTGAGTAGATACTAGTCTGATCCGAGTGAGAACCACTGGAAGGTTGTAAAGAAAATCCTTAAGTATTTGAGAAATACTAAAGATCAGTGGCTCAAATTTGAAGATACTAACTTAAAACTTGTAGGATACACTGATTCTAGTTCTCAATCAGATCATGACGATAAAGAGAGTGTGTCGGATTATATTTTTATCTTATATTGGAGAGCAATCTACTGAAAAAGTTCTAAGTAGAACACTATAGCCAATTCTATTTGTGAGGTAGAATACATCGCGATATCTGATGCTACCTTGGAGGCTTTGTGATTGCAAAAGTTCATTAGTGAGTTGAAAGTGGCACCCTTCATTAATGATCTAGTCATACTATATTGTAATAGTGCTGGAGCCATAGCTCAGGCTAAAGAATCGAAGGCAGACCACTGGATCAACATATTCTGCATCGCTATCACATTATCTGAGAGATTGTGGATTGGAGTGATGTCGACCCTCAGAAGATCGACAAAAAGAAGAACTTGGCCAACCCATTTGCTAAATCCTTGGAATGAAGGAGTTTGATGAACTTAAGTGAAAGATAGGTATTTGATATTGTTCTAATTGACTTTAGCTCAAGTGGGAGTTGTTAGAAAATATATCCTAAAGCCAATCATCTAAATTATAGATGATTATAATTTATATATGAATTATCAATTAATAAAAAATATTTGGCTTAATAATCATAAATTATTTATCTTTCTTAAATGAACTTTTATGTAATGATGAAGTCTTTAGAACCATAATCAATCAATAAAGAAGGATTTAATGGATGATTCCTAAAATTATTCATGACGATAGGTTATTAATTAGAATGATAACTTATCGAGAATAGATCACTATATGTCATATGCATTGGTTGTCCTTATAATCAAGTAGTGTGGAGGCACTGGTATGGCATCCAAGTGAGATGTAGGAGTACATTTATACTGAACGTGGCCAATATAGTACTCTGTTGTCAAGAATAGCTAGCAAAAGCTTATGGGTATAAGTATCCCTCTAACCTGAGATCACCACGGTGACTTACAAGCAACTCATTATACTTTGGTGCTGGATTACTTGTATTTCTAATATAGTGATGGAAGTTTTTTGAGTACAATCAAGTACTTGTAGAGTTAGTGTCTGAGTCAAGATGGGATTGACCACTTTCAGTTAATCTCAGAAGCAAATGTCTCGCTGTGTTTTAATTGAGCAAAATCTAGGTCTGGATAATCCTCATGAGGAGTGAGGAGATTTATAAGATTGAGACACAATATGGATGAACTATTTGAATATTGATAGCTAACTCAAAGTCATCCTGAGCATTAAGGATCAAAAGGATGAATTATATAGTAACCATAGCTTAGGATTCTAAGAATGTTGTTTTAAATATATTCAACCTATCCGAACATTGTGCACTATTGCTAGATGGTCATTTCGATTGGTACAAAAATTTATTTCTATGTTACTGGCTTAGGTTCAAACCTATGAGATTACATGCATAAAAAATTTCTATTTGATCAGATGGTTGATCAATGATTAAGAATCATTCAGCGATCGAATCATCAATACAATTGATGATTGATCAAGTGCAAGTATTGTAGGAGAATCAATTAGCAATTAGATTACTAATTGGCTCAATTTGATTGAGCATTAGGGCTAAGATTGAGTCTAATTGAATTAGATTCAATTAGATTTATTTTAGACTTGATTAGGTCAAGTCTAATTGGTTTATGAGATAAGCCAATTATAAGGGAAGTCAATCTCCTGTTTGATTAGGACTTGAGTGCACTGAATTTCTAATTGATTTAGGATATAAACTAGATTTAAATATGATTTAATCTGATTTAATTTGGCTCCTAGTTGGACTAGGATCATCCTTAAATTAGGTTGCATCAATCTTAATTTAAAAGCACTTTAGATTAGGTTTGACCTAGTCAAAATTGGAGAGTCCCAATTGAACTGAGATTCTCCCTCCTTTCTTGCGCTATGTTCCAAAAACCCCATGCCAATTTTTAGATCTTTGCTTGAGCTTTCTCATGCCCAGAGAGACCCTGTGCATGCCCTTTGTTAGTGGTTTTGGAAATTAGTTTGACTAGGTCAAAACAAGAAAGTTGTTTTGACCTAGGACTTTATTTGATAGAGTTTCATGACTTCAAAACTCCTCCTCTCTCTTTTGGAATTTAATCCCACATCCACCTATTTTTGTCACCAACTTTTCTCATGAATTTTGGCATTGCCTTTTGTTTCTCTATGCTTAAGGAAACTGGGGTGGCATCCAAGAGTTGGATGCCCCCAAGTTCCCTACTTTGACTTCTTCCTTTCTTTAGGTATTTGACATAAAGAAGGACACCTTGAGGCACCTTAATCAAATCAGATGGGATCTAATTTTTGGTGAGATAGGAAGGATGTTATGCATGCTTTTTAGGTATCCCATGCCCAAGAGAGAATAGGAGGTGCCAAAGGTTGGTCGCCCCCTATAATTGCCTCATATTGACTTATTCCAACTTAGGTTTTTGACCCTAACTGAGATTCCTTGGGGCACCACATTTTAAGGAGGCCTTGGCATGAGAAACCTTTAGGATTTCACTATAAAACGTAGAAAAGATAGAGAGGGGGTGTGGGAAGTTATGCACCAAGTCTCTTGGGGGCATGGGTTCTTTTAGGACATCAAATGTTCATTTCCTATTGAGAGAGAAAGAAGAGAAAAGGGGTCTTCTCTTAGGATTTCTCTCTGAGCCTTCTCTTCTCCATATTTTGAGAGATTGGAGAATAGATTCTCTCCTTCAATCCTCCACCTGTTCTTCATCTTTTGGAGAGTCCAAGAAGATTTGAAGAAAGGCAATCAGATCAACCATCAAGAGGGATTCATAAGAAGCTAGAACTTCGTATGAATCTTTGTTCGACAAATAGCATAGAAGCCTCATGTGGACAATTTGTAGAGGTTGGATACCATGCGTAGCTCCGAGAAATGAAGACAACCATGAAAATCAGCAACAATGTTCTCAACCCTATTGCCCAAGGATAGGTACCCAAGAGGGGGGGTGAATTGGGTATTTAGAAATTTAAAGTATAAATATGCTGAATTTTAATGCTATGTGATTGGTGAAATAAAGTAAAACACAAGTATAGATGAAGAACAATAGAAATGAGACTACACAAATACAAACACCAAGCTTTTATAGTGGTTCGACATCAAACTTGGCACCTAAGTCCGCTCCCCAAGTAATCTACTTGAGAATTCAACTATAATCACTAAATTGATTACAGTTCGATTATTTTTCTTGGGTTCACAATTCAATCCGATTGGTTTTGACCTAGGCTCATCAATTACAACCTTTACAATGATTATTTTTTGGGCTCACAATCAATCCAGTTGATTTTTTTTGGATCACCAACCAAAATCATACAAGATTGTTTTTCTCTAGACTAACAATCAACCCCGATTTGTTTTAACCTTGACTCACCAATCAAACCACTATAATGTCCAACTCTAGGCTTAGACCAACCCAAGTTTTTCATCACAAGAAACTTGAAATAAAATATAAAAATATAAAGGTTAAGTTTAGAAAATAAAAACTCTTTGAAGAATCAGAAGAAGTTCAAATGATGATAGTTGAATGCTTGACTTTTCCTTGAATACTTGAGTGATGATGAGGTGAAGGAGAAAACCTATTTTTCAGGTTAGGTTCGTTCAGATCTGATTGGATCAGGAAAGATATTTAAAAAAAAAATTTTCTAAAATTCTAATCAAATCTGAGACTCCTCAAATTTGATCTTATTGATCTAATAATAAAAATAAAATTAAAATAAAAATTAAATCTAATTTAATTATATCTTTATTTTGGATAATCCAATTATCTTATGATGATCTCGATGTTTGCCTGAGGTTCTGGATATAGCCACGCAAGCGCCTGGCCTCTACCAGTATCCACTCGAGCAAGATTTAGAGATTTTTTCTCAATCAATTCTTCAAAAATTAGATCTAGATATGATCTTGAAGATCTTCAAAACTGCTTTTGAAGAACAGTCGTTGTCTCTTGTAGCAGTGCTGCCTTCTTCCTTTCCTGGCGCCTTTCACTTGCTTGGATCGCACCTTGTTCATGCCCAAAAGCCCTTGGGTGTGGAGAGGAGAGAGAGGACCAGAGGGTGGCATGGAGAAGGAGGGAGAGAGGCTTTGTGGCATGGGCTAAAGGTAGAAGCATTAAAACCTAGGCACGGACATGATTTATATAGATCCAGCTGCACCATGTAGTGCCACATCATCTCGACCAATCATGGCCCTTTGAGCAATCAGATCTAAATCTGATTGCTGGGATGACATCATCTAATCCAATCAGATGAGAGACCCTCAAATCCCTCCTAAGGTGGTGCCAAGACTGGATCAAACAAGACTTCTTGGTGCCACATAGTTTAATCCCCTGAAGCAACCTTGGAGTCCCATCTGTATGGGACTCCAGCTTTATCCTCATTGAGGCATGCACCCTCTTCTTGTCTACATTTTAGCAGAGGGACAAGTCCCCAGGTACTATCCTATGGGTGCATGACACATGCGCAGATGTCTAAGTGTCCAGGGTCAACATTTAACCAATGTCCGAAAATAAGATTTAGCAAGTGACCAAAAATGGCAGGTGTTGTTTTAAATTTATCTCATAAATTAAGACAATCCTTTTCTAATCTGGACTAGCTCTAGTCAGACCAAGTAAAAATTCCTGAGTGAGCCCAAATACATTTGGCTCAGTCGAGACAAGCTTTAATGATTGTTAAAGGAGAACATTAGGCTCAATCATGTGCTAGCACGATTTTCTTGAACCTAATTGAATCTTGTTCAAATCAATTGAACTGGGTTAGTTTAATTGATGACATCCAAATCTAAACCCTTGTTTGTATGATCTAGTTAGGTTCAATTCCATATGGTAATGCGATATGTCGCGATCTTTATCATCGATATCATCGAAACATCTTTCGATGGATCAGAACTTTTCTGATTCAGACAACTAGTATGATCGATCATCCTAATCATTCTAATTACTCCCAAAATCACCAGTGACACCTAGCATCATATGGTGGCAATCCATTAGAACTAAAAGCAAACCTCTTGGTGCAGTTATCTATGTGATTAGGTTCCTCTATCTTAAGCCCCGACCGAATTAGGGTTAAGGTGATCTCGTCAAACCCTAATTTCCATCATATGAATTAATCATTTAATTCAAGTCTAATATGAAAACCCTAATAGAAACTCTTTCTATTATTTCACTGTGCCATGGCCATGGGCTTATGGACTTGATTCTTATGATCATCATAGGGCTGCTCCTCATCTACCAAGGTAGATAGATCTCCTATTGGTGCAATCCAATTTCTACAACGAACATGCTATAGCCAACATACACCTCAGGATTCTGAATGGCTAGGAGATCGAGTTATGGTATAGTCAAACTATAACACCCTCAAGGTGAATTACGAATGCACCTCAGATCAAAGAACCAGACATACCACTACAGCTTCAAACCAGTCATCAACGAGAAGGTAGACTTTGTCACGACTGCTCGAGGTGGTCATGCTCAGTGCCCTCGTTCTCTAACGAGTACCTGTACTTTGGATCCGATGTCTCTACACCATAGACTTAAGACTCATCTATCCTAAAGAAGAGATCATACACCAACCTTCTAGATCAATCACCATCCTCATGATGATCCTATGGTCGGAAGCATTTTATGAGTTAATAATAAAAATTCATGTCTTAAATTTTCAACTCTTGAAAATATGAACTATCATTATCATTAACTTAAAGGATGTATCACAGACACTTTCAAAATACACACTATGATAGAAAATAATCCATTTTATTATTTATAGTCAAATTTATAATTTTGCCCTTAGAAGTGTATTACAAGTGTCAGCCAATCTGGCTTCTAGGGCACATATATCTAACATGAGGCTCTTTGATTCTTGATTTGATTGCTTCATCACTTTAATTCACTCTTGCTCTCACTTATTTGAGGATGATTTATAGTGGAAGGATAAAGGTTAACTTTAAAATCAACTCTTTCTCTTCTCTTTTTAGCTCACTTCTTTGGCTTTCTTCAATGAATACTCAATGAAACTCTCAAAAAATATCTCTTTAATGCTCAAAATATTTTCTTATATATCCTTAAGATTTTTGACCATTTTAATTTATTTTGGAGGTCTTTAGAAGTGATCTGGCCATTAGAAATATGAAAATTATCATGGAAAAAAAGTTGGGATTGAAAAAGTGTAGCTCTAGAAAAACTAGCTATTATAGTAAACTTAGTCGACTAAGTTTCTTTGAGTCAACTAAGTCTTAGTTTGCTCAATCTAACTTAGTCTACTAAGTGGACAAAGCTTGAAAATCTACCTTTCTGTCCTACTGCTGTTCTCTGAGATTGAGTCGACTAACTATCTGACTTAGTCGACTAAGTCCCCAAGATCCTGAATTTTGATCTTTCTATGCTTTCTATCTTTTTTATCCTCTAAGATTTGAGTCGACTAACTCCTGACTTAGTCGATTAAGTTGCGTGCTAAGTGTGCCATAAGATTTTTAGCAGCTTTTCTTCTTTGAATTTATTTGTAGGCTAGACAAGCTTTTTAAACTTAATTTAACTCTGATTAACCATCCTTTTTAAGGTGTGTCAAGTCTAATTTTTCTTCAATGACCTCTTAATTGGTGGTTCTCTATTTAATTGATGAAAATCACTTAAATTATTTTAAGCACTTAGAATTTAAACTACACATTCTCAAAAATAATATTAATAATATAATAAATTATACTCAAAACTCTTTGTCATCATCAAAATTAATCTTTAGGTCAATAATCTCTTCCTTTTTGATGATGACAAAACTTTTGAGTATATGCAAAATAATATATAGTGAGTTTCTAAAAAATTATATATTTAAAAGATATAAAACTACTAAACAATAAAAATATACTACATTCTAGTTAAGCTTAAGCATATACTCAATAATAACTCTTTCTCTTTTTGATAGCATCAAAAAGCTCATGGGAAGGATAAAAGAGTAATCATCAAAATTAATAAGATATGAAAATTTATCATCAAAGTTTCCTTTGAAAAACTTGTCTTTTGATTTAAAACATGTTTAAAGTATTTTCAGTTTCAGAAATTAGCTTGAATTCAAATATCAAAGGCTCTTCTTCTTTTTTTTTTGAATGAATATGATCTTTTTAATTAGATTTTCAAGTATATACTTTTAAGCTTTAAGAGGAATAGCACTTTTCAAAAGATTTGAATATGAAATCAAGCATCATATGTATTTTAATATTCAATCTTTTTTTTTAAAAAAAAATTTAGTCAATTAAATTCAAAAAAGGTATGTATCAAAAATGTATCAAGCAAGTCAATGATAGTATCAGAGCAAAAATAATTTTACAATAATTTCTAAATGCACATTCAAAGTTCTATATTATATTTAGATTTTCAAATGAGTTTCAAAAATTAATTTAAAAGTTTATTTTGACTCCAACTAATTATCCAAAAATAATATTGAGTAATCAAATCATGTAAGTCAAATTTGATGATTACATGAAAGCTTAAATTAAAAATACTATAAAGTAATTGGTTGAGAATTTAAGATCATCATCTAATTTTCTTAATTTTCAATCAAAGCTAGATAATATTCAACAAATATCTTTCTCCCTATTTTTAAGAGTAAATGTTAGAAAATTCATCATAAAATATTTTTTCCTTTTAAATAGTAGGTGAATAAAAAATATTTCTCCCCTTTTTCTTTCAAGTTAAGAACCTTTAGTTGATACCAAATTAATCTTTAACTATTACTAATTTAGTAATTAATTCATCTTAAATGAATTCTCTCTCTTATCTTTGCAAATAAAGACATTTTCAATTAAATGATCTTTTAAGATCAAATTATTTTCTTAAGTATTTTCTCTTTTTCTTGCAAAAATACAATGTGGGTTTTATATTCAAATTCAGATCAAGAAATATATTCAATGTGAGCAGTAATAAATCATCAAAATTAATTAGTTATTCTAAATAAATTCTAAAAATATTGATAGTATGATGTAGAGAAAAGTTT
Organism: Cocos nucifera; assembly: GCA_006176705.1. Classification (NCBI taxonomy): domain Eukaryota; kingdom Viridiplantae; phylum Streptophyta; class Magnoliopsida; order Arecales; family Arecaceae; genus Cocos; species Cocos nucifera. The sequence goes on along the minus strand of QRFJ01000795.1, from coordinate 66,597 downwards.
AGCTTTTACCAAACAACATCATCCATCCACTTTCATTTTTAAGGCATCCATCAAAAGAATTTATTTTTCATTCCATTGGATCCTCGGTGTACCTGTGTATAAATCAGTTTGCAATTCTTGGTACCCAAGCTTTTTTAGATCCATTAAAGTTAGTGCTAAAGGTTTCTTTTGAAATCCAAATTTGCTTAACTAAAGTATGGCCAATTTTTTTAAAATTACATTCTAAAATTTTATGGCCTACTTTGTTACATTTAAGGCATTTAATAGAATGATTTTTAGTTGAAGCTTTTTTAAATATATTCTTAATAAATTTTTATTTTCTTAAGAGATTAAAACCAGTTTCAGCTTTGTGGAAAATAGATTTTTTATTTTTCATCATTGATTGAAGCTTTTCAAAACTAAATGTGAAGTTTTTAGCAATTGGATTCAATATCTTAATCTCTTTTCTTAGTTTTGAGTTTCTTCTATAAGAAACTTTTTAGAATTTAAATGACTTTCTTTTTCTTCAACAAATAAATTATTTTCTTTCATGAAATCTTCTTTTTTAATTAAGAGTTTATTCTTTCCTTCAACTAAAAATTTTTCGAATTTGAGATGTTCTTCTTTTTATTTAGCTAAAGCATTCTTTTCTCTTAAGATATCTTCTTTTTCATTCAATAATTTACTCTTTTCATTATCCAAAAGAAGATTAGACATTTTGAGCTCTTTATTCTTTAGCTTTATCTTTTTGAATTCAATCATTAAATCATTAAAAGTTTCATATAATTCATCAAAGATAAAATTGAAAGAGTTGTTAATGTTTACCTCATCGTCATTGGCCATGAGGCAAGGATTTACAATACATTCTTCTTCTTCATCCATCAAGTATGATTTATCTACTTTTTGCTCTTCTCTTTCATCTTTCTTTTTTTTGCTTTGCTTTCCTTTAATTAAAGCTTTCTTCTTTCTTTGTTTCTTGTTCTTCTTCTTCTTTTCATTCTCATGAGCTATGAGATAAAAATTAGGGTGAGCTTCCTTCTCTTCTTGGAAATTTAATTCTTCTTTTTGATTTGCTCCATCAAAGGTTATTTCCAATTTTTTCCATACTTTTTTGGCTGAAATGCAAGAAGAAATCAAGTTAAATTCATTTATGTCCAATGAATAATAAAAAATATTCATAGCTTTAGCATTTAGTTGATTCATTTCTTTATTATGCTCAAGTAATGCATTTGAGGTGTGCGAGCCATCAATTATAATCATCCATAAGTTATAATCATATGCTTGTATGAAGATGTGCATACGTGCTTTTCAATAACTATAATTTGATCCATTAAGCATTGAGGATCGATCAATGGAATCGCCTTTATTAAAATAAGATTTCATTTTGGATTGCCAATATCTTTAGCTCTTGACCGTTAGGTCAACAACTAATAACAGAGCACCTGCTCTAATACCAATTATTGTTCAAGGATGGCTACCCAAGAGAAGGGATGAGTTGGATATTTTAAAATTTAAACTATAAACATGCTAAATTTTAATATTATGTGCTCGATGAAATAAAGTAAAATATGAGTATAGATAAAGAACAATAGAAATAAAACTATACAAATACAAACACCAAGCTTTTATAATGATTTCGCATCAAACTCGGCACCTACATCCACTTCCTAAGTAACCTACTTGGAAATTCAACTATAATCACTTAATTGATTATAGTTCAATTATTTTTCTTGGGTTCATAATCCAATCCGATTGGTTTTGACCTAGGCTCACCAACTGCAATCTTTATAATGATTATTTTTTGAGCTCACAATCAGTCCAGTTGATTTTTCTAAATCACCAACCAAAATCATACAAGATTATTTTTCTCCAGGCTAATAATCAATCTTGATTAGTTTTAACTTTGGCTCACCAATCAAACTATTACAACGTCCAACTCTAGGCTTGGACCAATCCAAGTTTCTCACCCTAAAAAATTTGAAATAAAATATAAAAATATAAAGATTAAGTTCAAAAAAATAAAAACTCTTGGAAGAATCAGAAGAAGTCCAAATGATGATAGTTGAATGCTTGACTTCTTCTTGAATGCTTGAGTGATGATAAGGCTCCTTGATTCTTGACTTGATTTCTTTCTCACTTCAATTCACTCTTGCTCTCACTTTCTTGAGGATGATTTATAGTGAAAGGACAAAGGTTAACTTTAAAATCAACTTCTTCTCTTCTCTTTTCAGCTCACTTCTTTGACTTTCTTCAATGAATACTTAATGAAACTCTCAAAAAATATCTCTTTAATGCTCAAAATATTTTTTTATATATCCTTAAGATTTTTATCATTTTAATTCATTTTGAAGAAGTGATCTAGCCATTAGAAATAAGAAAATAGCCATTAGAAAAAAGTTAGGACTGAAAAAGTGTAGTTCTGAGAAAACTAGCCATTATAATGAACTTAGTCGACTAAGTTTTTTTGAGTCAACTAAGTTATAGTCTGCTCAATCTGACTTAATCTGCTAAGTGGATAAAGCTTGAAAATCTATCTTTCTACTGTTCTTTGAGACTGAGTCGACTAACTTTCTGACTTAGTTGACTAAGTCTCCTAGGTCTTAAATTTTAATCTTTTTATGCTTTTTGTCTTCTTTATCCTCTAAGACTGAGTCGACTAACTCCTAGCTTAGTCGGCTAAGTTGATGCCAAGCATGCCATGAGATTTTTAGCAGCTTTTCTTCTTCGAGTTTATTTGTAGGCTGACTTGCTTTCTAAACTTGATTTAACTCTCATTTACCATCCTTTGTAAGATGTGTCAAGTTTAATTTTCCTTTAATGACCTCTTGATTAGTGGTACTCTATTTAATTGATGAAAATCACTTAAATCATAGTGAGCAATTAAAATTTAAACTACATATTCTCAAAAATAATATTAGTAACATAATAAATTATACTCAAAACTCTTTATCATCATCAAAATTAATGTTTAGGTCAACAGACCCATGCAAAGGTAAAGAGATCCTATCTCTTTTACATCTAAATTTGATCTAGAATTTGCTAGATGTGGTCTAGGATATTGATATGATCAATATCAATTTATTTTTATTTTAGATTTATTTTTGCATCATGACATGTCATAGATCCTAAATGTAGGTATTTAGTGATTTGATCACATGCAATAATTGATTAATTAGATTAATCTAAGTCTTCCACTGTATAATTTTTTGAAAAAGTTTTAAAATAATGCATGAAACCCTGTATAGTTTTTCTTCAATCAATTCATAGAAAATAGTGGGAGGACCTTTAGACTAAAGTCCAACTCTTTAAGGTTAAATAATTTATATACTAATAAGATCTTTTATTTTTCTTTCAATTAAATAGAATGGCTAGTGTTTTATCACTACGTTCATTGTTGGACAATGATATGCTTATAGGACCTAATTTTGATAATTAGTATAAAAAATTATGGTTATACAAGAATATGAGTAGATCCTGTATGTTCTTATAGATCCAGCACCTAAGGAGCCTGCTCTAAATGGTCATGATGTAATTCAAGATACTTACTTGAAGTGGCTCAATGATCGTACCATGGTGTATTGCATTATGCGGGCAGTGATGAACAAGGAGTCAGTCACAAGTTTTAAGATGCTGAGCTAGAGAAAATGATTCAAGTATTGAATGAGTTTTTTGACACTTCATGCTTATTGTTACAGTAATAAATAAAAATTTAAGTTGATCTTTCCATAGATTAGAATAGTGGTGAGTCAGATGTCAATTTTATCGATTAAAAGTTAAGTTGCATTTAATTTTAATTAAAAATAAAATTTTAAATTAATTTATAAAATAAAAATTAAATAAGCAAATTAAAGAAAATTAATTAAGATTTATAATAAAAGAAAGTAAATAATAAATAAACTAGGATTTTGAAATTAATTAAAGATAAAAAAAAATTATCTAGGGTTTTAGTTCGATCTTTCAATATTCAAGTTTATAATTGATTCATGCAATCTTTTTATTATCAACATGTAATCTTATGAGATATATGTTTTCTTGATCCAATTTCAATATAACCTATTCTACCGAGTATAGATTATTTAAATCATGCAATCAAAAAAATAAATATAAATCTAATTAATTCTTATAATTCATCCTAATTTAAGCACAGTCTGTATCTTTTTGCGATCATGATCTATCTTCTTAGTATAAAGTGTAAGAAAAATAAATATTAAAGTATAAATAAGAAAAGCATGTAAAAGATAAATAAATTTTGTTGCTCAATAAAAGGATAAATAGATTTCAAATTATAAAATCTCATGATTAGAAGACTATCTTTATTCCCAAGACACAAGACCTAATCGTACATGATTTTGATCCTCCTAGCTTTCGACATCTTTAAACTCCTTGGATAAAGAAAAAGGAAAGAAAAAGAAAGAAGGAAGAAGAAGAATAAAAGAGAAGAGAGGAGAGAGAGAAGGGCTGAGAGGGTGAAGAAGGCTAATCCCCCATAGGGGAGGGTCTCACCGGCTTTTGGCATAATAGGGGATTAAATAGAGGGAAAATAGGAAGTTTTAGAATTATCTTCAAAGTCAATTTTGAGTTTGGCTCGAACTCATCCTGCTGTTTGAATTATGGTTGTCAAATTAAGATCTAATGCTCTAAATTCCATCAAAAACCACCATTAATAGCTAGATCAACCCCTTGATTGATTTTGGATCGTTCAATCACATGATTGGATGAATTCAGATAATTGGATCATGCATGCAAAGCCTGAAGGAGTCCTAATCAAAATTGGTGATGTTCCTATCCATTGGATCATGCCTTGCAATAGATTTCGGCCATCCGATAGCGTAAATTGCCTCCATCCTCGCTTGTGCGCTTGATGGAGCTAATTCAGAATAGGAAGTCATGTTTGTTATTGGATTTTGATTGGTGACACTGAGAGCCATATGATCATGCCATTACTATTCCTATGAACTAGCTGAACCGAGCTTGCTGAGGACCACAACCAATAGAAGCTTGCCACTTCTTCTAAAATTACCAAAATACCCTCCTATGCTGCGTAACAATTTTTGTGGACCATCTTCCACATCACCACCGGTCCACCATGGACCATACAATCTTGTGATTTCTTAGTGATGTCATGGCTGGAAGGGGTTGGGTCGGATACGGGTGCTCGGGCTAGGCTGACGTGACGGTAGGCTGGTGTAGGTGTTGGTGTTCGTGCATTGCGGGCTAGGCCATAGTCGGTTTGAGCTACTATTGATGTCAATCGATCAGTTCTTCTGAGCTAGTTCAAACTGAATTGGTTCCCCTTTTTTTTAATTTAAATCTTCTAGTCTTCATTTCTTCTCTATTTTAGTTTTGATTTATGTCAAATTTGATTCGTTTAAACCCATAAATCAAGCTCTTTGCATTGATGAGCTTATTTCCTACAAAATATAAATAAAAATATCAATTTATTAAAATAAATATTAATTATTATTTATTTTAATATTTTTATTTATAAATTTATGATAGTTATCAGCACTCCTAGAGAAATTTGCATCGTGTTGGGGTGTCTCAATCCCTACAGAATGAGAAGTCTATTTCTAACCCAAGTTAGGTAGATTGGAAGAGAAATTATCCTCTTAACCCATAGATGCTAATCAGGAGAAAGCAACAAGTAGATGCTGGTCAAGATTATTATATGATAATATCTTATAATTTTTCTATTTGTGATACTATGTTGACCTCTGAATTGATTTTAATGATAAAAAAAGTATTTGAGTTTAATTTGTTAAGTTATTAATATTATTTTTAAGAATGTATAGTATAAATTGTAAGTGCTCATAATATTTAAAATGATATTCATCAATTAAATGGAGTACCACCAATCAAGAGGTCATTGAAGAAAAATTAGACTTGACATATCTTAAAAAGGATGGTTAATGAGAGTTAAATAAAGTTTAGAAAATAAGTCTAGCCTACAAATGAATTTAGAGAGGAAAGGCTACTAAAAATCTCACGGCATGCTTGGCACGCAGTCTTAGTCTTAAGCCAGAAGTTAGTCAACTCAGTCTAAGAAGATAGCAGAAGCTAGAAAGCACAAAAAAAATAAAAATTCAGAACCCAGGAGACTCAGTAGACTAAGTTAGAAAGTTCGTCATCTCAATCTCAGATGATAGCAACCATTAACTTGATTGAGTTTGGTGCATCAAATGAATGATAACTAGGCTCGAGGAAAGCTCTGGCTAACCTAGTCACCATTTAAAGAGTATGACCTAATCATCATATGATGAATGATAATCCCAATATCTCAATGATGACTAGGCATAAGGCACCTCCAATGTCCATCCAGACTATTGGACCCATTATCATCAATCATAATGGAAGGTTATGATATCTAGTTACCATCTTAACTATTTTATTTTTAGGATCTAATAATTTTAGAGGATTTAATTAATTTGATTTGAGAGAAGAGAGTTCGATGAACTAGCTAATCATGATCCTTCCACTGACTTCACCAAGTCAGATTAATGAAGACAATAGATAGGCTAGTCTAGGAGCCCCTAAATCAATCACACTGATTTACCTAGTTGACATGGGTCAGCTTAAATTATCAAGTGATCTGGTCAAAACATAACTTTATCAAGAAAGCCAGGTAAGTGAGATCGATGGGAGGGTCTGCCAAAGCTTGCCTTAGATACCATCAAAAATAGCTAAGTAAGCAGGCTGCCAATTAAAGATCACTAGTCTGGATTGCCATACTTACCTTAGATACCAACTGGTTAATTAGTTTTGATTGGATTAACCTAATAGTTCAGGCTAGACTGTGTAGCCAAGAATCAAGTCCATTTTGGTTCTTGTTAAAGATATGGTCTTTGTAAGAAAAACCTAATTTTTCGTGATAGGATCGATTTGATCTGATTAAATCTATAGCAAAATTTTAAAAAAAATTCTATAAAATCTGATTAGATCTGAGAGTTCTCAGATATGATCATAATGATCTAACATTAAAATCTAAAATTAAACTTAGATTAGGAATAACTTTTGTTACCTTTCAAGGCTATACTATTATCCTAATGATGATCTGCTGCACCCAAAGTTCTAGATCTAGCCGTGCAAGTGCCCAGCCTCTATCACAATCCACTCAAGTTGGTTCTAGATGCCTTCTCCTTTTAGATCTGATCTCTAAAGATTAGATCAAATCTAGATCTGTGAAGCCTTCAAATGAATCTTTGAAGACAGCACCTTGTCATTTGACGTAGAAACTCGATCTTTGATCTTTGCTTCAGCTTTGCTCAATAATTGATTGCTAAACCAACACCCAACCAGGTATAGGCATAGAGAAGTGAGAGAGGAGCAATAGGGGAGGCATGGAGATGGATTTGGTAGTAGCACTTTGGCATGGGTTTCTCAGAGTCGATATCTGATATCGCCTCATCACAGATTTTGGGATCATCACCATAAATCTCATTTTCTATGACGAATATTTTCTCTACATCCTCCAAAATGGTATCTAAGTATCTCTCAAGAGGATGAAAAATTCTACTTAATCTACGAGATCGAGGAGGTTGTGTTTGGACTGGCTGAGACTGATTGGGTTCCAAAGGTTCATTAGCTCATTGTTGTTCGGAGACTTTCTCCTCGAGCCTAATCTATCCTCCAATGCCACAATCTTGAATAAACTATTTTTCAAGAAAAATGATGTGTCAACTCATAATCATATTGTAGTCTTTCAGAAGATAGAAATAATATCCTAACGACTCTTTAGGTATTCGATAAATCAAGCTCTAAAGGACCTAGACTCTAATTTGTCCGTCTGCTGTTTCTTAACATGAGCTGGACAATCGAAAATTCTAAGTGACTTAGACTTAGTTTCTTACCATGTCATATCTCATACAGTGTGGTAGGAATGATTTTAGAGAAAACCATATTTAGTGGGTATATTGCTGTTAATAAGCTATATCCCCAAAGAAACTCAGAGAGGTCCGTAAAGCTCATCATAGATCAGACCATATTCAATAGGATCCAGTTTCTCCATTCTGAAATCCCATTGAGTTGAGGCATTCCAAGTGGAGTCCATTAAGAGACTATGTCATTGTCCTTAAGATAGTCCAAAATTTTTTGACTAAGGTATTCACCTCCTCGATCTGATGGAAGGATCTTAATGGGTTTTTTGATTTATTTTTCTACTTCTAGTTTGAATTTCTTAAAATTTTCAAAGGCTTCAGACTTGTGTTGTATCAAATATACATACCCATACCAAGATAGATCATTGATAAAGGTGATGAAGTAAACGTAGTTGCCTTCAGCTGGCACATCAATTGGGTCTCACACCTCAGTATGTACTAGGGCAAGTAGATCTGTGGCCCTTTCCCTATGCCCTACAAAAGAGAGCTTGGTCATTTTACCTTGAAGGCATGATTCACAAATCGGATATGACTCAAAAGTCAATGGACCTATTAGTCTGGATTTCTCCAATTTGTTGATCCTGTCTCTGCTATATGATCTAGCTTAAGAAGCCATAGATACCTTTTGTTTAGACTATCCCTAGGATGTTTTGATTCTACATCATTCATGTTTTACTCGACATTAAATATAGAGACATCAATATGCAACTGATAGAGATCATTGATTAAGAAACCACTTGCAATTTTATTTTTTTCAAAAGGAATAGTACTAGGTCCTTAAGAAAGCTAATTACATAACCTTCTTATGCTAAACAAAAAATAGAAATCAAATTCTTACTTACTGTAGGCACATAAAAACAATCCCTAAGTACTAAATCTAAAGCTGACGGTAGTCAAAAAAATAGGTTCTCACAACCATAGCAACAACTCTTACTCCATTTTCGACTTGCAGGATCATCTCACTATCCCTTAGCCTCCTGCTCTCCTCAAGACCCTACATAGAAGTCCACCAGTGAGTACTAGAACCAAAGTCAAGCACCCAACTGATTGCAGAAGAAATCGTTAGATTTAATTATGAGCATACCTCCAGAACGACCTACTTCCTTCTTATTCTTTAGGTTGGCTAGGTATAAATGGTAGTTCCACTTTCAATGGCCATCGGCATTGTAATGAAAATACTTTCTCTTGTCAGTAGCCTTCTTCTTTGGTTCTTCCTTCTTTTTCTTCCTACATTCTATCTTTTGCTTCTTCGTAGACTTCCTTTTCTTTCCAAATTTTATTTTTTGAAGAAGATCTGCTCCACAACAAGTACTGAGCACTTTGAACCTTTCATAGAAAGCTCAGCAGTAATTTGCATGTTCATAAGTACGCTAAGGTACATTATAGTTTATGTATATGAAAGTTCATTATAGACTGCCCATATGCATCAATCAAGGAATGCAGGATAACATCAATCTGTAGATCTTTGTCTAACACGACATCGAGCTTCTCAAGCTCCTCCAAATTCTTGATCATTGTCAAATAATGTTCTTGGACCGACTGCCCATCATGCATCTAGGCCTTAAAAAGTCTTTAAGAGACTTGATATCGGGCTACGCAATTCTGCTCACTGAATAACTCTTGCAGGTGAGCCAATATTTGACGAGCAATTTTGATGTCTTCATGTTGACACTACAATTAATTTGACATTGAGTCCAACATATAGTACCTAGCTTTGTTATCATCGTCCGTCCACTTCTCTAGTGACGCTCTCTATTCAATGGTTGGATGGGATGGTAAGATGGAGGGTCCTAATCCAAAACGTAGGTCCACTTCTTAGAACCCAAAATAATTTTGAAGTTCCTCAGCCAATCTTTGTAATTGGGTTCGATCGGTATATGGGTGTCTAGGATTCGAGCTAGTGAATTTGACGCAGGCGTTTTTCTGTAGAGAGTCAAAGTTTCTAGTTAGACTTTGTAATTAGACTTAACTAATTTACTTAAATTTTTTTTTTAAAATGAATTAGGCTCTCAATATTTTCTTTGATTCCTACATTTTTTTAGTAGAAATATGAAAATCTCCACAATCATAAATTTTTAGTGGGTGGTGCAGTCCCACCGACTGGCTCATCACCACACCTAACTGTTATTGATGATGGATCAACCAATAAGTGGACAACTCTTGGCCAATAATTTTCTAATCATGGTGCACCAAAATCTAATCTCTAATTCATGAAGCTCACCATGCTCGAAATATTGCATCACTTCTTAGTTAAGTTAGATTCACTATTTACATGAATTGGATTCCTGATTTGATCCCTCATCGTATCCGAAATATCGAGCTCAACCCATCCTCCAACTTATAGCATCCAATGCCTAATAGACATGGTTGCATCTTTCCAGTGCAACTAAATCATTTTAACTAATCGAGAACAATCAATCCTAGGAAGAGCCCGCACATCTATAATGGTGGAAGATCTATGATTTAATATTTTCTTAGGAAGATTTGATTTAGATCTCTTGGACATAACTTGACTTTATCATAATAATTATGACTAATCTAGTATCATTGATTAGCTCGAATCGTTAGCCACCTCAAACCAGAACTGGGTCGACCCAAATGGTCAGATAAGTGAGATTGGTGGAAGGGATATGCCATTAACTTGACAAAAATGTATTCAGATCGAGTAGCTCCTAATTAAAAACTAGTCGATCATATCTACCAAACTTATCTTAGATACTAAATTATTGAACTAGAACTGATTGAGTTAGCGTACAATCCAGACTCGAACCATGGAGCCAAACTAGATTCTAACTTGATCGACCATATGTGACTATGAGTCGACCTTGATCCAGACTTAATCTTATTAGGCTAGTCAAATCTAAGCATTCTTGATCCTACCTAACCAACTCTTGATTCGATTTGATCAACCGCTAGATCTAATTGAGCTACTGACACCCGAATCCAAATTTATGAAGGTGTCTTAGATCTAAAAATTTATAATTTTTAGATCTAATTGATTTCATAAATTTAATTCTTAATTAAGTTAGGGTTTATAAATAAAATATACATAAAAATCTTAAAATTTTAGGATCTAGGATTTTGCAGAAAAGTAAATTTTGATTTCTGATTAAGGATAAAGATGCAGTACCCCTACATGCCTTATGAGCACCCTATTGAATGGAAAGAGAGGGTCTTTAATCCCTTCTTACTCTTATGACCAGATGGTCAAGGAAAATGCCTTAATCAAAAATAATAATTATACTATAAAACTATTGCATCTATAATATATATCACATATAAAATTAAATATCTAACTATGCATGCTTTGTATACATCTTATGTATCAAAATTTAAACCTAACATATGCATGTTTTCAGATCTGATATATCTAATATAATATCTATAAAATAAAATTTAAATGATCATATCACATAAAATTCTATTCTAGATAATTCATAGAACAATTCTATCAACCAAGTGTAGGCATGCATCAAATATATCTCATATATTAATTAAAATTTTAATCTACTAATTTTAGATCTAATCACATCTAATGTGACATCTAAAATCATTAATATTAGATCATAAATAAATTAAAAATTAGATCTAAAGTATATCTGAAGAACTGCAAACCTAGCTCTGATACCAATTGTAGGAAAAATCAAGTTTTTTACTGTAGGATCGATTTGATCTAATCAGATGTGTAGTGAAATTTCAAAAAAAAATTTACAAAATCTAATTAAATTTAAGAGTTCTTAGATCTGATCCTAATGATCTAATATTAAAATCTAAAATTAAAATTAGATTAGGAACAACTTTTGTTACCTTTCAAGGATATACTGTTATCCTGATGATGATCTATCGCACCCGAATTCTGGATCTAGCTGTGCAAGTGCCTGGCATCTACCATTGTGCACTCAGGCTGGTTCTAGATGCTTTCTCCTTTCAGATTTGATCTCCAAAGATCAGATCAAATCTAGATCTGTGAAGTCTTCAAACAAATCTTCAAAGGCAGCACCTTGTCACTTGATGTAGAAACCTGGTCTTTGATCTTTGCTTCAACTTTGCTCAATAGTTGATTGTTGAACCAACACCCAACCTAAGCGAGAGAGGAGCAGTAGGGGAGGTGTGGAGATGGGTTTGGTGGTAGCACTTTGGGATGGGAGAGAATGGCTTACAAACCCTAGGGCGTAGGGTCTTTAAATAGACTTTGCGCCAACTCAAGAGTCCCAGAGATCAAGCAATCTAATTGCTTGATTAATTCTTATTTTAATCTAAAACTCCACACCAATCACCAGGACTTTACTTGGTTTTGTCACCCAAAAAATCTCCAAAAGTGCTGCACAAAATAGATAGGGAGGAAGGGTGGCACAAGCAACTAATCTCTAGAGTCTTTGATCTCATCAAGACTCTTTGATCTGGTCAAATCTAATTTGATTGGGTCAACACCCTAATCCATATGGGTGCATGCCTAGGAGGATGTGTGCCCTCTCCTTTCTCATGAGAACACTTGGAGGTGTGTGCCCCTAGAAATTCTCCAGGGGGTGCTTGCCCCCTATCCCTTCTTTCCAGCATCCGAGTCAACCTTATGACCCTTGTCCTGAAAGTTTCAGGAATGAGCAAATCTTGTCCTGTTTCCATCTGATGGATTAGGACAAGCCTAGTTTAAGTTAGGATAATACTTTTCTGACTTGGACAAGCTCTAGTCAGACTAGGATAGGGTTCCTAAGTGAAACAAATCCAATTTAACTTGAACAAAAAGACTATAGAAGGAGAATGTTAGGCTTAATCGTGTGCTACCATGATTTTCTTAAACCTAATTAGATCTAATTCAAATCAATTGAACTGGGTTAGCTTAATTGATGACATCCAAACCCAAACCCTTATTTGTGTGATCTATTTAGGTTTAATTTTGTATGGTAATGAGACATGTTATGATCTCTATCATTGACATCATCAAAATATTTTTCGATAGACCAAAACTCTTCTGATTCACTCACTTAGAATGATCGATCATCAAGATTATTCTAATTGCTCCCAAAATCCACCAGTGATACCTAGCAGTATATGGTGGCAATCCATCATAATCGAATGCAAACCTCTCGATGTAGCTACCTGTGTGATTGAGTTCTTCTACCTTGAGTCTCGATAGGATTAGGGTTAAGGTGAAGTCATCAAATCCAACACCCTATCATATGATTGAATCATTCGATTCGAGTCCTATGTGAAATCCTAACAATTTTTTTTTTCTATTATATCACACTACCATGGACATGGGTTTAAGAACTCAATCTAATAATCATCATAGGACTACTCCTCTACTGAGTTTGACAAATTCCATCTTGGTATGATCCAGTTGCTACAATGAACATGCTATAGCCAATATACACCATAGGATTTCAAATGGCTAGGAGACTAAGTTATGGTGTAGTCGAACTATAACACACTCAAGGTGAACTATCAAAGTACCTCAGATCTAAGAATCAGATACACAACTACAACATCGAGCTTAGTCATCGATAAGAAGGTAGACACCCTTATGATTGCTCGAGGTGGTCACGCTCAGTGCCCTCATTCTCAACGAGTACCTATACTCCTACTTTGGTGTCTACACACCATAGACTAAAAATTTATCTATCCTTAGAAAGCGATCATATACTAATCTTCCAAATCGATCATCATTCTCTTGATGATCCTACAATCGAGTGGTATTTATAAGTTAATTATGAAATTATATGTCTTTAATTTTCAACTCTTAAGAACATATATTATCATTTTCATTAACTCAGTGGATGTATCACAAATACTTTACATATAATGTGATAGAAAAAAATATTTTTTCATTAATTTTAAATCAAAATTATAAAAATTCTTCTAGAAAGTGTATTACGGGTGTCAGCCAATCTGACTTTTAGGGCACTCATATAACAAACTTGACCAACTACAACTATTATAATTGATCTAGAGAATCCTTGATCTAATCTAAGATAACTATTGATTAGATTTAGTCAATTCTCTAATTAAGTCCATTCTTTAATCTAACTTTAGGTCTAACCCAATTAATGAACCTAATTTCTTCTAACCCATTAACTCAAGTATTATGATTTGTGTCTTAGGATTCATAATCCTAGATTCTAATAAAATAACTCTTAATTCTTAATTAAGTTTTGGGCTGAGGGTTGGAATTCGATATTTCACAAATGGTTTTCATATTTATAAAATATTTTTACAATATGATTCTACCAACCAGTTGCTAAAAATTATATCCTAAAGCCAATCATCTAGGTTATAGATGGTTGAGCTAAATATAATTTATACTTAAATTATAAATAAATAAAATTATTATTCTAGCATTTTATCATATTTGTGCATCTTCTTATAATGAACTCTGTTGTGATGAAGTTCTTAGGACTATTTAGACTTGATAAAGGAGGAGTTATCATTTAGTCCTTAAACCTGATCATGACTAAATGATATGTTATTATCTAAGACTACAACAATTATCGAGTGTAGGTCGTTGCATACTATATGGGTTGGTTGTCCTCTTAATCAAGAAGTTTGGAGATACTGGTTGGCATGTAGGTAAAATATAGGGATACATTTTATTGAATGTGGCCCAACTATGGAGCTTTTTGCTGCCAAGAGTTGCTCATCAAAGATATGGGTATAAGTATCCCTTAGACCTGAGATTACCATGATGACTTGCAAGCAACTCACTGCACTTTGGTACCGAACTATCTAAATTTTTAATTCAGTGATGGAAGGCTATTGGATGTAGTCAAGTACTTATTTAGTCAGTGTGTGAGTCAAGATGGGGTTGGTCCCTCCAAGTGTTGGAGCATATGCATCATTGTATTTTAATTTAGCAAAACCTCTACCGAGATGGTCCATTCGATGGACACTAAATTTTAAAATACAATATGGATGGATTTTTAGGATTGGCAGTAAACCCTAAGTCATCCTTTGAGCATTGAGGTCAAGAGGATGAATTATGTAGTAACCATATGCCACAGGTTCATGGATGTTGCGATATGACTATTCGATCTATCCGAACATTGGGTACCATTGCTAGATGGTCATATCGATTGATATAAAAAAATTAGTTTCTATGCTACTAGCTTAGGATTCAAACCTTTTGGGTTACACACAATAGAAGTTTCTACCAAATCTAATGGTTGATTATGAGTCTCAATGGTCTAGGACTTTGTGGTCAAGAGTACCACAGGATTGGGACTCTATGATTAGGAGTCCCACTAGTCTGGGACTCTATGGTCAAGAGTTCCATTGGATTGGAACTCTATGATCAAGAGTTTCACTACACTAAAACTCTAAGTCCCACTTACCTAGGACTCTATGATCAAGAGTTTCACTGATTTTGGACTCTATGATCATGAGTTTCATTCGTTTGGGATACTTTGACTAAGAGTTTCACTAGTTTAGGACTCTTCAATCAAGAGTTTCATGTAGATGGGACTCTATTGCCCAGACACCCATCCGATTGGAACTCTACATTTATTAGAAGATTAATTAATAATTTGACTACTAATTAGCTCAATTTGATTGAGCGATAAGGATTTGATCACATCCGATTGAATTTGATTCGATTGAATTTGATCCGATTAGGTTATGAGATAACCTAACTGCTATGAAAAATTTGATCCTGATTTGATCAAGATCGGACTCAATTAATTTTTAATTTGATTAGAATTTAATTGAGTTAGTTTAAGCCTAAATTTTTTAGGTTTATGTTGAACCTCCTAAGTGATTTTGATGATGACCAAATATTAAAGCAAATGATTACTAATATATTTTATTTTAAGTGTTTCAATGTTAGAAGAAAGAGAACTCTTTGACCAAAACAAGGAAGACATAAAGTAGAATTCAAATAAAAATTAAATCTCCTTGATTGGTGCAAAAATTTCCTCAAAATTGCCTTGGAGCAGTCTTCAAGACATCTCAAAATTTTTTTGAGAGCTCTCAAGTGGACTGGCATGCCCCAAACATAGTTCTAGTTTGATTTTGAGAGGTCTTGAGTGAATCTCGAGAGCTCTCGATCTCAAACGATAGAAATTCAGTTTTTGTGCTTTGAGAGTGAGAGGTTTCATAGGATTTTTGAGAGGTCTCGCGGTTCCAGCGAGATGTCTCGTTCAGAGCCGAGAGGTCTCGATCTCAAGCAAGCCATTTTTTTTAGAAAAATAATTTTTCATGCGACTGAAGGTGAGAGCTCTCCTGATCAAACTGAGAGGCCTCATAACTAGGCGAGATGTCTTGAGACAAATTAAGAGGTCTCGAGACTTGATGACAACCTTTTGACGGGGCATTCTAGATCGATTTTTTTTGGTTCCAAGTTCCAATGGCTAGTTGCTGCTCTCTAATGATCAGATTTCACTTTTTCTGAGCTCCAATCATCATAAGAAGAGAGAGAATGCTATAGATATAGAAGAAAGAAGGCTTAGTTTTAATTGATTGGAAAAAAATGAGAGAAAGTGAAGTATGCTCTATTCTTGAACCAATACCCAATCTCCAATCAATCGATTCTCTCAAGCTTTGAAGAACCCTCAAGTGCATTAACTCCACGTAGTCAAAGAGGCTTTCAACAAACTACAAGGATAACTTTTCTGCTCATTCAAAGGGGCATTTCAAGTTGTAAAATTTTTTTTCCTCTTTTTATATACTTGGTTTTAGTAGGGGCTGAAATTTGGGTTTTGGGATTTTTCTTCCCTCTGTTTATTTATATTGGTTTGTCTGATCCTTATAAGGATTGTGGTTAGTGAACCTAGGAAAAAACCAACTAGATTTTTGGATAGTGAGCTCAAAAAAACTATCCAATTATAATCTTGCAGGATTATAGTAAAATTCTCAAGAGTTTGCTTAGGGAGTAGACGTAGGTGCTAAGAGAGCACCAAACCACTATAAAATTTTCTTGTTTGTATGTGTGCTCTTGATTATATCTTCTATTTGCTCTCATTTTTGATTTACTTAGAATATAATCATTTATCACCACACATATCTACTTTAAATTTTTGAAAATCCAATTCACCCCCCCCCCCCCTCTTGGGTTGTCTATTTGGGCAATAATTGGTATCAGGGTCAAGTTCTCTACTAATTATTGAGTTTTTCAACTAGAGACAAAGATCATGTCAACCCAACTAGGAGGTTCACTTATCGAAGGGCAATCCACAAATAGGCCACCTCTTTTTAATGGATCCAACTATACCAACCGAAAAGCTCGCATGCATATTTTTATTCAAGCCCTTGACTATGATATATGGAGTGTCATTATCAATGGTTCACACACATCCACAGTCATTGTCAATGGCACATCCTCTCATAAGCCGAAGAAGTATTGGGATAAAATGGATGAGAAACTTGTCCAATTAAATACCAAGACAATGAATGTACTCTATTATACCCTTGATGCAAATGAGTTTAACCAAATCTCTACTTACAATTCTGCAAAAAAAAATTAGGATAGACTTGAGGTAACACATGAAGGGACAAATCAAGTAAAAGAAACTAAAATTAACATGCTAGTTCACCAATATGAGTTATTTAAAATGGACTCCATTGAATCTATTACTAGCATGTACACAAGATTCACTGATATTATAAATAGTTTAAAAAAATTTGATAAAGTTTACACTAATAGTGAATTGGTGAGAAAGATCCTCAAGTCTTTGCCTAGTTCATGGAAAGCCAAAGCAACAGCCATCCAGGAGGCAAAAGATCTAAATACACTACCTCTAGAGGAATTCATTGGATCCTTGATGACACATGAGCTTGCCATGAGTCGGCACCATGAAGAAGACAACAACAAGAAGAAAAAAATAATGCTAAAATTGATGGCTGACGAAGAAGAAGATGATCTATCCACTAGTGAGGAAAATGATGAAGACATGGCCCTAGTGATCAAAAAATTCAAGAAATTTATGGGAAGAAGAAGATAAGGATTCAAGAAGAGGAGCTTCGTTAGAGGAGAAGCCAACAGCGAGAAAGCAAAAAAAAAAGAGAGGGATCAGCCCACTTGCTTTGAATGTAAGAAGTCAGGATATTTTAGAACTGAATGTCCTCTATTGAAGAAGGAACCAAAAAGAATAAAAAAGAAAGCCATGTTAGCAACTTGGAGCGACAGCAACGAGTCAAGCTCAGAGGAAGAAAACCAAAATGAAGCAAACTTATATTTCATGGCACAAGATGATCAGGTATCCTCCACTCTTGATTTAGATTTTATCTTTGATGATCTTCAAGATACTTTTTATGACTTGATGAAAGATTTCAAAAAGATAGGCTCAAAAAATAGAAATCTTAAGAAAATATCTCAAACACTCTTGAAAGAAAAAGAAGAGGTAATTAGTAGCCATAATAAGTTAAAAGAAGAAAATAAAATCCTAAAGGATGAATTGGATAAATGAAAGCCTTTAGTTAATAAATTTACTTGTAGTTCTAAAAAATTGCAAATGATTTTAAATAATCAAAGAGGAGTTTATGATAAGGCTGGACTAGGATATAAATCTAAAGTTAAAAATAAGTTTCTAAAAAATTTCTTCATTGCACCCATCTCTAATAGCACTTCTCATACCATTTGCTTTAGATGCAAAAAGGTCGGACACAAGGCTTTTGAATGCAATACTAGAAAGTTTAATGAAAAGCATGTTAAAAGCATTTGGGTTCCGAAAGAAACCATGTCTACTAATCCTAAAAGACCTAAAAAGACTTGGATACTATTGGGAATATGCACTCTTTCCATACGGATCGGTGTGGCCACTGGTGATTAGCCAAGCAACTAGAAAATACTTCTTAGAGATTTCTATGGAAGCATGATCAAATAAATCAAGGAATAGAGAAGAAGAGAAGAAAAGATTTTCAAGAGAAAGGAGCTTTTATTTAGTATATTTTAGTAATATGGTATCGGTGCTTGTGATGTCAAGGATGATTGACGTTCGAGCGATATCATGGGTCTATAATTTGGTATCAGAGCTAGGTGATCTCTGAAATGCTATGGATGATAATATGGTATCAGAGCCAGATTTCATAGCATGATGGTGCATAGAAGAAAAGGAGAAGTCATACAAGGTGAAATCAAAAATCTGCACAAGAATTTCATGGTATGTCTCAAATCTATCTTATTGTTGCTGTGGTTTGGCCAATCAGGAGTAGTGAGTTCAAGGTGGAGGTTGAGAGGATTAGTGAAAAAGAATTTTTTTAGGGTGGAAGAATTTGGTGCATGATTTGCTGATCGATCTTGATGGAAAGGTCGGTGTGTATGATGGTTATGTAACAACAAGGAGCGTTGGAGTGCTGCAGTAGCGCTTCCTTGGAGATGCAGGGCTGAGAGAGGCTCGATGATGCAGCAGTCGAGGAAGGTATCTCAGTAGAGAGCATCAGGGTTCTCTAGGAAGATGGGCAGTGTAGGACTATTGAAGAAAGGTTTTTCAAGAGATAATGGTCAAAGAAAGGCTGATGAAGTGACTATACATCTTCGGTGTCTAGAAGGCGAGAAGTAGTTAGAGATGTATTCAGTGGTTTGATCAGAGCATAGATTTGCAAAGCCTTGGGTGTGATGGAGATGGATGATCCATGGAGGTCTAGCAATTTTGGGCTGGAGGACTGTAGAGCAGCATAGAGATGAGTCAGGGAGCATTGGAGTGCTGCAGTAGCACTTTCCTTGAGGCATGGGGCTGAGAGAGGCTCGATGGTGCAACAGTCGAGGATTGTATCTCAGTAGAGAGTGTCACTGGTATCTCAGGGAGATCGGATGCAGGTCTTAGGGAGAGCCAAGGGATCTCAAGGATTGCCAGGAGGTCTCTAGCAGTTGGAAGTATCATGGATCATATTTCTTCTACAGGAGCAACATAGAGAGTCACGATTCAGGTGGAGGATGGTTCTCTGAGTACAACTAAAGCGATGGTTGGTATAGGTGCAGAAGAAAGGACTAGGATGAAATTCCCTAGGGTTCAGTTACTGGATTTAGAAGAGTTGGATGAGCTCTTGGATTTTGAAGGTGCTCGTAGGTTGTGGAGGTATCCGAGATGGTTTTGGATAGGTTTGTGAAGTACAGAGGATCCGAAGTGGTAGGACGGTGTTCGAGGTGCAGCGGCAGGCTCAGCAGTGCAGCATTGAGTTGTTGACCTCGAGGAACTCAATGATAGAGTCGACTTCTATGGCATCAGGTGGACTTCGAATATAGGTAAAGCTCCATACTGGTGGCTTCACAATTGGAGAGAAATTTGACATGAGTTCAGAGCAAAGGGGTGCGGGAGGATCGATATTCTAGCACCAGCATCGGTGATGCACTGTTCTAGATGGAGCGGCATGTGCAGGAGAGCAGGCATAGTTTTGAGGAGACCATGTCAGGGTTTGCAGCGAGTGTCGGTGTAGGAACATTGCAGGTTCTTCAGGAAAGTCTAGAAAAAGTGATGCAGCTACTAAGTAGAAGAGATCCTACAATTCTAGGATGGTACAGAGGTGCAAGCCAAGGTCTTCAGCAGTGGAGGAGGTCATCCCAAAGGCCTCAAGGGTACACAATAGCTGAAGAGGATTGGCGGAGGCAATGATTACAAAAGGGGCTATCGAGTGCACAGGGATAGCGGGATCGTGCAGGAGGTCATTGTCGAGAGGTTTGCTGAGGCTTGAGAGCACCAAGGTGGAGATTATGAGGATTTATGGTGATCCCAAGCCTTGGGAGGCCATGGAAGGGGTCATGATGTTGGCTCTAGGGATTTTAGGGACTTGGTTGGTGCTTCGAAGATCTTGGATATAAGATAAAGCAAGAAACCAAAGTCGGAGAATCAAGACTGCAAAAAGAAGATTTTCTGTAGGTTAGCCAACTCAGTCCAAAACTAGGTCAGTTAAGTCTTAGTGCATAGGCAAAATAGAGAGCTGCGCGTTCGAAACTGCTGGCATGGCATAGGATTGGGTCGGCTCAGTTTTAGACTGAGCTAACACAGTGGAACTTAGCTGGCTCAGTGCTGAGACTGAGCTGGCTCAATACCCGGGCAGAGTTACGTGAGAGTCTATTTTGGGCTAGGGTTTGGAATGATCCTAGGGATCTTAAGACTTGGTTTGAGAGGTCTTAAGGAGGCTAATTCATATATGGGTCGGGTCTAGATCCTGAGGATGAGAGCATGGGAGACATGGATGTACATGGGCTTGGTGAGTGCTTTTATGTATTGGGTTAGCTAGAAAAGTTTTTGATCGGGCCTAATGGCTATGTATAAATACATAGATTGTATTAGGATTTCATTATGCTATGGAATACAAACCTTTTTTCCCTCAACTGTCTTCTTCTCTTCTCTCTAGAGTTGCCATCCTAGGGTTCTTGAAGAAGCCCTACAGAAGGGGGCATCTCCCTCAAGCCTAAGGAGGGAGGTGCCCCATCATAGATCTAGGTGGAGGATCGATGGTTTGCTACCCATAGAGAATGTCATAGGTTCCTTTAGGTCCGTGCTAAAGATCAGGAGCTTCCCCAACATGGTATTGGAGCTTGTGATGCCAAGGATGATTAGCATTCGAGTGATATCATGGGTCCATAATTTGGTATCAGAGCTAGGTGATGCCTAAAACATTATGGACGATAATAGATACCTAAAACTATAACTTGATTATTTGTGCAGGAATTACTTGCAACCCAAGGATCAAAATGGGAGTGGTATTTAGATAGCAGCTACTCAAGGCATATGTTGGGTGACAAGCAATAATTCATCATCCTAGAAAGAAAGGAAGGGAGAGTAGTCACCTTTGGTGATAATAGCAAAGGTAAAATAATCGGCTATGATAAAATTCAGATTACTCCTACCATCTTTATAGATAATGTATTGTTAGTTGATAATTTAAAACATAACTTGCTTAGTATTAGTCAACTTTGTGATAGAGATTTTAAAGTCTCTTTTGAATCTTCTTTGTGCAAAGTATCTTGTTCCTTGGATGATAGCTTAAAATTTATTGGATTTAGTCATGGAAACATCTATATGGTGAATCTTGATGAAATTGCCATGAAGAGTGGCCAATGCCTAGTTATAATGAATGCTAACATAAAAAAAACTAGTTGACTTTGGCATCGAAGATTAGGTCATGCTAGCATGCGTACTCTTTATAAATTGCATAATAATGATTTAGTTAAGTGGCTACCAAAACTAAATTACAAAGTTGATCATGTTTGTGATTCTTGTCAATTTAAAAAATAAACTAGGAGGAATTTCAAATCCAAAAATATGATTTCAACTTTTAGGCCTCTTGAATTGATTCATATGGATTTATTTGGACCTACTAGGACCACAAGCCTAGGAGGAAAGAAGTATGGTCTAGTAATTGTTGACGATTATTCTCATTTTACTTGGATTCTATTTTTAGCTCATGAAGATGAAGCATTTTCAATATTTTCAAAGTTTTACAAGAAAATAATAAATGAAAAGAACTCTACTGTGGTATGTATCCATAGTGATCATGGTACAGAATTTAAAAATAAATACTTTGAAGAATTTTGCAATGAACATAGCATAGAACATAATTTTTTAGCACCTAGAATCTCTCAACAAAAGAGAGTTATTGAAAGAAAGAATAAAACCTTAGTTGATATGGCCCGTACCATATTGTGTGAAGAAAATCTACCTAAATACTTTTAGGCTGAAGCCATTAACACAGCATGTTATATTTTAAATAGAGTTTCTATTTGCTCGATCTTAAAGAAAACCCCCTATGAGCTTTGAAAAGGAAAAAGATCTAATATTAATTATTATCATATTTTTGGTTGCAAATATTTTATTCATAATAATGGTAAAGATAATCTAGGCAAATTGGATGCTAAGACAGATGAGGATATATTCCTTGGATATTCTACATCTAGCAAAGCATATAGAGTTTTCAACAAACACTCTTTAGTTGTTGAAGAATCTATACATGTTATCTTTGATGATGCTAACAATCAATCTTTGAGAAAGAAAGACATTTTTGATGATAATACAGGAATTCTCAAAGATGGAATGAAGGATCTAAACTTGAAGGATAATAACATTCAAGATAAAGATAAACCAACAACAATCTTAGAACAAAGCAATGATGGTGAGAATGAAGCATCTAATGATCATAGAGATCTATCCAAGGAGTGGAGGTATGCAAACAATCATCCATGAGAATTTATATTAGGTGACCCTTCGCAAGGGGTAAGAACTAGATCCTCTTTTAAGGATATATTTGATTGGCTTACTTTTGTTTCTCAAATAGAACCTAAAAACATAGAACAAGCTGAACAAAACTCTAATTAGATGCTAGCCATGCAAGATGAACTAAACCAATTTAAAAAAAATAATGTATAGACTCTTGTAAACAGACCCATAGATCATCCTATAATTTGTACAAAATGGGTATTTATGAATAAATTAGATGAACATGGTAATGCTGTAAAAGATAAAGCTAGATTAGTTGCTAAAGGATATAATCAAGAAGAAGGAATTGACTTTGATGAAATATATGCAGCAGTAGCAAGATTAGAGGATATTTAGATTGTTACTTGCTTTTGCCTGTTATATGAATTTTAAATTATTTCAAATAGATGTGAAAAGCATCTTTTTGAATGGTTATATTGATGAAGAAGTATTTGTAGAACAACCATCCAAATTTGAAAATTACTTACTTTTCAATCATGTATATAAGTTAAATAAAGCACTCTATGGACTTAAACAAGCATCTAGAGCATGGTAGAAGAGATTGAGCAAATTTTCATTATAAAATAATTTTATTACAGGCAGTATAGACACTACACTATTTTTGAAAAAGAAAAATAATGACCTTCCTGTAGTTCACATATATGTGGATGAGATCATATTCAAAGCTACTGATGAAATTCTTTGTCAATAGTTTACTAAGTTGATGTAGAGTGAATTTAAAATGAGCATGATGGGGGAGCTGAATTTCTTTCTTGGACTACAAGTCAAACAATCAAAGAAAAGCATTTTCATTAGCCAAATAAAGTACATTAAGGAGATGCTCAAGAAGTTTGGCATGGAAAATGGAAAGGAGATCGGCACACCCATTAGCCCCTCATGCAAATTTGACAAAGATGAAAATGGTAAGAATGTAATGAAAAGCTCTATAGAGTTATGATAGGATCCCTACTTTACTTAACTGCAAGTAGGCCTGATATATTATTTAGTGTATACATGTGTGCTAGATTTCAATCTAACCCTAAAGAATCACACTTACTAGCTGTTAAGAGAATTTTTAGATATTTGATCTACACACACAACTTAGGGCTTTGGTACTCAAAACAATCTTTCATTGAATTGATTAGATACACTGATGTAGACTATGGAGGATGTAGAATTGATAGAAAGAGTATCAGTGGCACCCGCCAATTTCTAAGGTTAAACTTGATCTCTTGGTATAGCAAAAAGCAAAACTCTGTAGCACTATCAATGGCCGAGGCCGAATATGTTGCTGTGGGGAGTTGCTATGCTCAAATACTTTGGATCAAATAACAACTTAAGGACTTTGGAATTAAGCAAAATAAGATACCTATTAGATGTAATAACACTAGTGCCATAAACTTGATAAAAAATTCTATTCAATATTCAAGAACCAAACACATTGAAATTAGACATCATTTTATTAGATATCCTATTCAAAATAATAACATTATGCTTGAATTTGTTTCAACTAAAAATCAACTAGCTGACATTTTTATAAAATCTCTAAGTGAAGATAGATTATCAAAAATTCAGGGTGAACTTAGTATTTGTGATCCACTTTGAAAATGTTTAATCTTGAATTTATTGGATAATTTTTGATCGCCTTCCATCATCCTTAACACCCCTAATCCCATCTTAAAAAATTCGCAAAAAAATCAGCTTGAAATTCCTCCTTTATTTTGATTTCTTCCCCCAGTTATCGAGAAGTCTCGACTTATTCATGAGACCTCTCGACTGAATTTTGAGACCTCTCATGCTAAACGCGAGAGATCTCAAAGTTTTCAAGACGTCTCGTCTTTAAGATGAGAGTTGTCAATTCTTGCAGGCTCTCTTTTTAATCGGTCTATGAGAGGTCCCCTATTTTATTCATTCATTCTGTTATTCCAAGATCTCTCCTCCAAACTCTCCAAAACTCCCCTCCTCTCCTCAAAAATCTTCCAAATCACCTTCTCTTATCCATTCCCTCCAAATCTTAGATCCTAATGGCTCCGAAGAAGAGATCCCTCGCCACACAATGACCTTCCATCATGCCATCGACTAAAGCTATGGCTAAGCGATAGTGGGACTTGGCTCAATCGTCTCCATTTGCTTCTTCATCTCATGCTCATCTCGTTGTTGCTACTAGGACTATTCCAATCGGCCGCTATGTGGACATTGAATACCTAGATCGGGAATACTTCTATATTGGATCTTGGATCCGACAGCAATGATGGAAAAGGTTGTGTACCCTAGAGGTAAATGTTTATCCAAACTTGATAAGAGAATTTTTTGTCAACATTAGCTTTGAGCATGGATCAAAGGCAGAGTCCATTATGAAAGGAGTGCACATATCCTTAGATAAGAGAAAAATAGGGCAGCTTCTCGAAGTGCCTAGGATAGGGATTAGCAACTAAACTTGTTTGACAAAACTAAAGCTCTCAAGTGCATCTTAGAAAGGAAGAATGTTGATGAAATTCTACAATTAGTCTCACATCTTCTCTCGATTAAGATGAGATTACTGCACTCTTTTGTTAGTCACATAGTTTTCTCTAAGGTAGGAAGACATGACTGGATTAGAAAGAGAGAATTAGGTATCATATTCTTTATGCTGACTGAAACTCCCATCAGCTTTTCCTCTCTTATTCTTCAACAACTGAAGGATACCGCCAGCAAAAGCAAGGCTTGTTTACCCTATGGAATGATCTTCACCTTAATCTTCAAGGACATTCAAATTAATTTAGAAGGTGAAGACTTCAAAAAGCTGGCTCACATAGACTTCATCAATGAAGGAACATTAAACTGGATGAAGTTTGTAAAAAAGGATGATAGATGGATGAGGGAAGATGAACATGCTGCAAATGAGCCCGAAGAACATAGATCTCCACCCCCTCCACCATCACCATCTACTGCTGAACCCTCTTTCACTACATCAGGGTCCCCACACTCTCCTCAGGTGCCTCCTTGTCCTGCACCAGCATTTCTCTCAGCTTTTGATCAAGATCTTTTAATTGAAAGGATGGTAGAAGAAGTGGTTCAGAAAGTATCTGAAAGGTTTATGGATATACCATCCAATATGAGGCATCAACTCTTTGTAAGCATTGAAGAACAAAGAATATCTACTGAAGGTCAAACAGAAATGCTTAGCCAACAAATTAGTGGATTGTTCTAAAGGCTAAAAATTTTAGAGAAGGAGCAATATAAGGCATCAGCTCAGATTGAACTACTCCTATCCGAGAATGCCAAGAATTACACAGAGACTTGAAGAGAACATCACTATTCAGTGCACCATGGTTGAAGTCCTTATTTTCATCCTATGGTAGATTTTGGATCGGGCTTCATCCTCTTCTAGACCATCATCTTCTTTTAGACCATCACCTTCTCCTAGACCTGCTCCTCACTTGTCCTCTACTAGACCCAAATCTTCCTCTAAACACATCATTGAGTTCTTCTCTATCTATGTATTGTTACATCTTGCAATGAAATCAATCCTATTTCTGTTGTTGCCTTTTTATGATCCTCTCATTATTATGATTTTGATGCTGACAAAAAGGAAAAGAAATATTAAGAAGAAATATGCAAATGTATAATTAATTTAAGCAAATGTATAATTAATTCAAACTAAAATACAAACGTATAATCAAGTCAAACTAACATACACAAAAAGAGACTTTTAGAAAATGAAATGATTGAAATGAATAAATACAAAATGAAAAGAACATTATTCAAATCCTATTTATTTCATGAGAGCATACATTAAGGGGCAGCTTTAGCACAAAAATTTTGCATTCATTAGTTCATGATATACATATTGCATACACTCCTTTTATGGCTTACTTAATGTTTTGTCACCATCAAAAAGGGAGAGATTGTTGAACCTCTCAAGTGATTTTGATGATGATCAAACATTAAAACAAATGATTACTAATATTTTATTTTTAAGTGATCCAATATTAGAAGAAAGGGAGCTCTTTGAGTAAAATAAGAAAGGCATAAAGTAGAATTCAAATAAAAGTCGAATTTCCTTGATTGGTGTAAAATTTTCCTCAAAATTGCCTTAGAGCAGTCTTCGAGATATCTCGAAATTTTTTGAGAGCTCTCGAGTCGACTAGCATGTCCCAAATGTAGTTCTGGCTCGATTTTGAGAGGTCTCGAGAGCTCTCGATCTTAAGTGATAGAAACCTAGTTTCTATTCTCTGAGAGAAAGAGGTCTTGCAAGATTTTCGAGAGGTCTCATATTTCCAGCGAGACATCTCATTCAGAATCGAGAGGTCTCGATCTCAGACGAGCAATTTTTTTTAGAAAGTTGATTCTTCATGCGATTGAAGGCGAGAGCTCTCCCGATCAAACTTAGAGGCCTCGTAACCAGACGAGACATCTTGAGACAAATCGAGAGGTCTCGAGACTCGGTGATAATCTTTTGATGGGGCATTCCAGATCGAATTTTTTCGATCCTAATGGCTAGTTGCTACTCTCCAATGATCGAATTTCACTTTTTTTAAGCTCCAATCATCACCACAAGAGAGAGAATGCTGTAGATATAAAAGAAAGAAGGCTTATTTTTAATTGATCGAAGAAAAATGAGAGAAAGCGAAGCATGCTCTGTTCTTGAATGAATATCCAATCTCTAATTAATCAGTTCTCTCAAGCTTTGAAGAGCCCTCAAGTGCATTAACTCTATGTATTCAAAGAGGATTTCAACAAACTACAAGGACAACTTTTCTGCTCATTCAAAGAGATGTTTTGAGTTGTAAAATTTTTTCCCTCTTTTTGTGTACTTGATTTCGGTAGGGGATGAAACTTGAGTTTTGGAGTTTTTCTCCCCTCTATTTATTCAGATTGATTTGTCTGATCCTTGTAAGGATTGTGTTTGGTGAAACAGGAGAAAACCAACTAGATTTTTGGATAGTAAGTCCAGAAAAACTATCTGGCTATAATCTTATGGGATTATAGTAAAATTCTCAAGGATTTGCTTAGAGAGTGGACGTAGATGTTGGAAGAGCACCGAACCACTATAAAATTCTCTTGTTTGTGTGTGTGCTCTTGATTGTGTCTTCTATTTGCTCTCATATTTGATTTACTTAGGATTTAATCATTTATCACCGCACATATCTGCTTTAAATTTTTGAAAACCCAATTCACCCCCTTCTCTTAGGTTGTCTATCTGGGAAACAGTTTAATTTAGATTAATTGGGTTGGACAAATTAGTTTGGATGAAACCAATTTGAACAAGTTCAATTTGAATTTCAAATCTCCCTCTGCCACCTTTTGACCCATGCCCTCTTCCATATACTTTTGTAAAATTTGCATGAGAGTTTCCCTTGCTAGAAAGATATCTGCACCTCCTCTCCTTTGGACCTTTGACCTGGTCTAAGGGTTGGATTGGTTCAAAGAAAATTGAATTTTGAATTCAACTAAAGGAAGTTAGAGGTTGGAACCACCTCTGCTTATGTTTTCTCCACGCCCTCCCATTTGTTTTGTCATATTTTTTTTTGAGAAAATCAGAATGTGCACCCATAGAAGGAGAGTCCTTCTATGTATTAAACACTAGGGTGGGTGTTGGAATGGGATAAGAAGTCTATTTGAATTTTGAATTCAAGTGGATTGTTGTAACTCCCTAACCATTTCTCTCTTATCCTTTCATACATAAATTCCACTAGAATCGCCCATTTAAAAAGAGGTTTTCTCTGGGCATGCGTGGGGATGAATGAGATATTAGAGAGGTGCGTGAGGGGTTTCTTAGAGAGAGAATATTGGAGTGGGGCACATCCTTTTTGGCATGGAAATTTCAAATTAAGAATGTTTCCTATGCCACTTTGGTTTTTCTTATCTAGTGGAACACTTTAAATTGTTTAAAGTGGGTGCATATCTTCTATCTAAGAAAAGGATTCTCAGTCAAATAGAGTGTGCATGAGAACTTCCTGGGCATGAGTTTCTCATGAGGGTGAGGTCTTTTGCTGGTCACATAAGCCCTGAGAGTGTGACTCAAGGGTTTTGGGTATGGGAGGTCCTAGGATTTTGACTCAGGGTTTGGGTGGTGAGTGTGAGCACTGTGAGTACCCATTCTCCACGAAACCTTCCACACTACCTTATCATCCTCCGAAGTTTGTCATCCAATTTTTTGGTGCATTTGGGAGACTGAGAAGAAGGTGGTCGATCAGATCGATCGGAATGAACTATCAAAGGCTTCGACGGGGAGCTAGCACTTCGGTGGAGCTGGTCGGCATTAGGAGCTCCATGTGGACTCACCATAGGGGCTGAATGATTGTGCGGATATAGCATGATGTGAGAGCTTCTTTTTGTGATATCAGATTGTGGAGATCATCTATCCGTGCATAGATATTATTTCTAAATATAAATCGATCAGCAAATATGATTTACAAATCGAATGCATTAAAATTTTTAATTACATATCAACATGTCTAGATCCTAGTGTATGGTTACGATATGACCATAGCATGTAAAATTGTTGTTAGATTAATTTTTACTTCCACTATGCACACAAAATTCAAAAAAGTTTCAAATTGGATTCTTTAAATCCTGTATGAAGAGTCCCACTGAACTGGGACTCTTCGACCAAGAGTCCTACTGGTCTAGAACTCTGAGTCCTACCTGTCTGAGACTCTATGATTAAAAGTTTCACTGGTTTGGAACTCTATGATCATGAGTTCCACTAATTTGAAACATCTGGAGCAAGAGTCTAACTAGTTTAGAAATCTTCGATCAAGAGTTTCATTTTGATGGGACTCTATTGCCCAAACATCCAGCAAATTTAGATTCTATATTTATGAGAGATTTAATAAATGATTTGATCATTAATTAACTTAATTTAATTGAATAATAATTTTTGGTTAAAGTGTAATTGAATTGGATTTAGTTGAGTTTGACCTGATTAGGTTATGAGATGATCTAATCGTCGAGGAGGTTTAATCTCTGATTTAATTAGGGATCGGGCTTGATCAATTTTTGATTTTATTAAGATTTAATTGAGCCCAATTAAGCCTAAATTAGTTGTCTAACCTGGTCTAATTGAGCCTAACCAATTTGATTGGATTGGGTTCAATTGGATAAGATTTAAATTGAAACTAGTTTGACAAGTCTTCCCTTCTTGCACCACCTCACTTCTGAGCCCATTTAAAATTCATGAGAAAGGTTCTCATGAGTTTTCTTCCATGCACAAGGGGATTCGCGCCCCCTTTCTCTCACCCCACATGGATAAGTGCTAGGTTGTTTTAGTTGAAATACTAGTGAGATTTGAATTTGAACCTTTAAACACCTCATCCTTATCTAGCACCACATCCTTTTGTGCACCTATGTTTTTGATAGAAAACATGCAGGGTTTCATGCATAGATTTTAAAACTTTTTGAAACAAAGAGCAGCGGAAGATATCGATTAAACTATTTAATCTACAATATGCATATAATCAAATTACAAAATCCTACATCAAGGATCTATAACATGTTATGATGCAAATATAAATCAAAAATTAAATTAATCATTAGTGGTATTGATCGTATCAATACCTAGATCTAGAATAATTCAAGATCTAACCCTAGATCACATCTAGATCACCAAGAGATCAGATCTCTTACCTTTACATGGGTCGAGAACTTCGTGGTTGAATCCATTATTGCCTTTGGAGCCGCACATGCATCTGGCCTCTATAAGTGATCCAGACAAATCTGCAACATAGATCGGAGGTTCATCGAACGAAGACATATGTGTCTAGCCGCACATGCATCTGGCCTCTAAAAGTGCTAGCTTCTCGAGGATCCCTCTCGATGGTTAATCAAAGACATGTTCTTCAGATCTCCTAGACAATCCAAGAGATGAAGAACATGAGGAGGAATGAGGGAAGAATCCAATCTCTGGATCTCCCATAAAATAGAAATAAAAAGATATATGAAAAAAACCTAGGAGAAGATAAATCTACTCCTTCAAGATGTCAATGGTTGATGTCTTAAAAATATCTATTATACTAGATTCAGAGGAGACCTTCTTCTCTGGATTTTTTCTTAATTTTCTAGATATCACACCCTCAGATTTATCGCATAAAAATCTCAAAAATAAAATTAAGAAGAAGGGCTCTCAAGAAAACCCTAAGAGAAGACCTTCTTCTATTCTTCTTCTCACATCAAGACATGATCAGATCATGTCCAAAAATGATCACCATGCCCCATCACCTTGAAGCATAGATTCCATGCCCTCTTCCTCTCTCTCTCTCTCAGATGTTTGTGACATCAACGATTGATGTCCAGATGAAGACCTTTTGTCTAAGTAACTTGGCACCATCTTTCCTCAAGCCCTTCCTATCTCTCTCTCTCAAATTTTTGTCATATAAAAATCACAAATAAAATAAGAAGAGAGAAACATAAAAGAAAAATATAAGAGAAGACAATCTTCTCTAACCTTGTCTCTTCAAGACATCAACTTTTGATGTCCTAATTGAGGGCTTTTCTACATGAATCTTGACACCATAAATCGTCCATGCCTTCTGATCCTTCTCCTCTAATTTTTAATGATTTTTCTAGTATTTTTAACATCCTCTATGGTCAAAGAAAGAGGCATCCCCTTTATATTGCAAAACTAGGTCAAAACCTAGTCAAAGGAGGACTTCTATGGGGCGTCCAACTCTTGGACGCCCCTCCCTTAATTTTTGGTGTGTGAAATAGAAAACCAATGCCCTAAAGAAAGAAAGAAAGAGTAGAAATAATATTGATGGCATGGGGAAAGTGGGCACGCAAGAGGAGGGAAGAATTTTGGTCAAAGAGGACTCTTCTAAGTAGGAAATAATTTCTAACTTCCTTCTAATTTTGATCAAATCAAATTGAAATCTAATTTCTGAGATAATGAGGAGTGAGAAATCATTTCTTAGGTGTGGAAATCATAAAAAAAAATTTAGAATTAAAATATGGCATGGGCTATCATAGGTGCAAGTGAAAGAGAGAGAGTCCCAGTCCAATTGGGACTCCTCTTATTTGACTAGGTCAAAATTATTTTAAATCTAATTTAAATCTTATTTAAACTAGATTAAATATAACCTAATTAAAGATGATCCTAGTCCAACTAGAAGTCTAATTAAATTATATTAAATTAATATTTAAATCTAATTTAAATCTTAAGTCAATCAGGTGCATCCAAGTTCTAGTCAAACAAGAAATTGTTCTTCCCTTGCAATTGGCTTATCCAATAAATCAATTAGACTTAATCTAATTAAATTCAAAGTAATTTTAATTAAATCTAATTTAATTAGACTTGATCTTAGCCTGATTGCTTAATCAAATTCAGTCAATTCGCAATCCAATTGCTAATCGATCCTTCTACAACACTTGCATTAGGTCAAACATCAATCGCATTAAATGTTTGACCTCGAAATGATTCTCAATCATCGATTAACCGTTCAATCAGATTATAAGCTCTAATGTGTGTGACCTCATTGGTTTGAACCTAAGCCGATAGCATAGAAATCAATTCCTGTACCAATTCAAGTTACCTTCTAGTAGTAGTTTCCGACGTTCGGATAGGTTGAATATATGCAAAGCAACATTCTTAGAACTCTGGCCCATGGTTACCATATAATTCATCCCTATGACTAATAATGCTGAAGATGACTTTGAGTATGCTATCAAATACTCATATAAGTCATCTCTATTATGTCTCAAAATTTTGCAAATCTCATGACACCTAACGAGGCTTACCCAGGCCTAGGTTTCGCTAAATTGAAACACAGCGAGACATTCTTTTTCTGAAGTTAATTAGGAGTGGTCAATCCTATCTTGACTCACACACTAACTCTATAAGTACTTGACTATACCCAAAAATCTTTTGTCATCTATATTATAAATACAGGCAGTCCAGCACCAAAATACAGTGAGTTGCTCGTAAGTCACCATGGTGATCTCAGGTCGGAGGGATACTTATATCAATTGGCCTTAGCAAGCTATTCTTGATAGTAGAGTGCTATATTGATCACGTTTAGCACAGATGTACTCCTACATCTCACCTAGAAGCCATACTAGTGTCTCCACACTACTTGGTTACGAGGACAACCAATGCATATGGCATATGACAACCTACACTCGATAAGTTATCATCCTTCTTAATAACTTATCATTTGATCGTGAACAATTTAATAACCATCCGATAAATTCTTCTTTATCGATTGATTATGGTTTTAAGAACTTCATCATAATTTAAGAGTTCATTTAAGAAAGATAGAACATTTATGATAAAATAGCTAAATTACTATTATAATTAGATAATTCATATACTAATTCTAATCATCTACTACTTAGATGATAGTCTTTAGGACACATTTTCTAACAACTCCCACTTCGACTAAAGTTAATCATAACGATATCAAATATCCTATCTTCTACTCAAGTTCGTAGAACTCCTTAGTTTCGAGGCCTTAGCAAATGGGTCGATTAAGTTCTCCTTTTACATCGATCTTCTAAAGATCGACATCACCCAAATCAAATATCTAAGATAAAAATAGTGCAGAATATGCTGGTCCTTCGATTCTTTAGCCTGAGCTATGGCTCTACTGCTATGATAGGATTGGACCATGGGTGGAGGGTGCCAGTCCCAACCTACTAATGAATCTCAGTAACTACACAACTTATATGACAGCATCATATGCCACGATGTACTCTACATCACTAACTGAATAGGCTAAAGTATCCTACTTGGAATCTTTCCAACAGATTGCTCCTATAATTAGGGTATGAATCAACATTCTGTTGTTATCAGCTTGTTCTGGCTGAAATCAAAACATCCATATGTTTTAAGTAAGTACTTCCATATTTGAGTCATTGGACTTTAGTATTTTCCAAATACTTAGGGATTGTCTATACAATCCTCTAGTGGCTCTTACTTGGATTAGACTAGTATCTGCTCACTACCTCTAGTGAGTATACCATGTCTAATCTCGTACATGGATAAATAAGATGACAGCTAAATTTTTATTCCTTGCAATGTTGGAATGCTATTTTGGATTAAGAGAATTTCATCCTCAAACATCACATGTAATAACACTACAAAACATTTTGCCCAATAATAAGTGTAGGGTTTGTCTTTATTCATAATTAAGATATACGTTCAGAACGTATGTTCAAACTTTAAGATGATACTCAAATGGGCTTTATAAGTCCTTACCTTCCCATCCGCGCTACTCTAATCCTATTAAAAATCCATTCACACCTAATCGATTTTATCCCTTCAAGTGATCAACTTGTGTCCATACACTATTGATTTTGATAGACTTCAATTTGGATCATATGGCTCCAAGCCACTTCTCAGAATTAGGCCACTATACTGTATCCTTATAGGTGATCGGATCCTTGTTGTTCTCATCATGCTCAACATGATCACCATCCCAAACGTAGATACTGAAGTATCTGTCCGGCTAATACAGTACTCTATCAGATCTCCTTAAAGGTGACACTTTAATGGGCTCAGGATTTGATCTGATCAAATCCGATTTTGTAGGTTTATCAGATAACGTCGGTTCTTTTCTACCAGTCAAACTTTTATAAGTTCAACTTGATAGGCATCATTTCCTTTTCTAAGAAACTTCTTTCCAAAAGGAATGCCCTATTGTTGATGAACATCATATGTTCTGTAGCATAGCAGAATTAATAACCCTTAAACACTTATTCGATCAGGATCCAAGTTTATTTGTGTGTAAATATATGACATAGGCTAATCAACACCAAATCCGAAAGTGAGAGAGTCTAGGTCCACGCCCGATCCATATCCCATATGGAGTCAATGCAACAGATTAACCTGGTATAAATTTTCAGTGTAAAAAAATAGTCACAGGAGCACAACCCTACAATAGGTAGACAAATATATCCTATTATGGATTTAACCATGTCTAACAAAGTTCAATTTCTCCTTTTAGATACACTTTGTTTCAAAAAGGAATCCACTGAGAGAGAATCCTATTCTCTTCATAATATGACATAAACTCACTGGATATGTATTTGCCTCCTCGATCTAATCGAAGAGTTTTAATATCTTATCCAGTTTATTTTTTTTTCCATTATTGAATCATTTGAACATTTCAAATGATTCATCCCAGACATACCCATGCCTAGATAGGTCATCTATAATGAAATATTAATGTCTTCCTTTGGCAGTTAAGTTCAAGGTCCACATACATCATTACGTATGAGACTTAGAACTTTATGGGCTCCTTCATCCTTTTTAGTAAAAGGTGACTTTGTCATCTTCCTAAGAAGACAAGATTCATAGGCTATCAATGATTCACAATCATTGATATCAAGATATCGAGGTTTTTCTCTCAAGCTAACCCATTTATCCTATTCTTGTTAATATGACTAAGCCTGTAATGCCAAACATAGACATCCATGATATAATCTAACTAAGGGCGTGTACATTCAACTTACCTTAAGTCCTTGCAACGAATTGCATAAGACCACTGATATCTAATACCCAGGTAGTAGAATTACATATAGAAAATTTTTTTAAGGTGTTATCATATAACGATCTTTAATGAGCAATTCTCTTGTTCTGCCTGTTATGGTCAACGGGAAGCAAGACAAAGCTTCTTCCTATGATCCTATTTCTGACATCAAAAGTACTATGCTTGATTTGGATTAATCTTGGACTAATTATTTTGATTGGGCTCAGAAACCCTAATATGAACCCATTCATACTGCTGAACCAATATTTAACTTTCGATACTGATTATCGAAGTTGGGTCCATAAGTCTTCACTTGTCTAACAGTGATAGGAGCAATTAGGATTTAGCCTTAATAGAGAACAATGACCTATTGTATATGAATCATTTTAAGCCTAAATACTTGGACTTTAGTCTAAAGGTTCTCCCACTATTTTATTCAAATTGGTAGCCTCTACCTCCAATTCGATGATAATCTTTTGATGGGGCATTCCAAATTGGAATTTTTTTGATCCCAATGGCTAGTTGCTAATCTCCAACGATCAGGATTTCACTTTTTTTAAGCTCCAATCATCTCCATAAAGAGAGAGAATGCTGTAGTTATAAAAGAAAGAAGGCTTATTTTTAATTGATCGGAGAAAAATGAGAGAAAGCGAAGCATGCTCTGTTCTTTGAATGAATATCCAATCTCCAATTATTCAATTCTCTCTAGCTTTGAAGAGCCCTCAAGTGCATTAACTCTATGTATTCAAAGAGGCTTTCAACAAAGTGCAAGGACAACTTTTCTGCTCATTCAAAGAGATATTTTGAGTTGTAAAATTTTTTCCCTCTTTTCATGTACTTGATTTCAGTAGGGGCTGAATCTTGAGTTTTGGAATTTTTCTCTCCTCTGTTTATTCAGATTGATTTGTCTGATCCTTGTAAGGATTGTGTCTGGTGAAACTAAGAGAAAATCAACTAGATTTTTGGATAGTAAGTCCAGAAAAACTATCTGACTATAATCTTATGGGATTATAGTAAAATTCCCAAGGATTTGCTTGGAGAGTGGACGTAGATGTTAGAAGAGCACCGAACCACTATAAAATTCTCTTGTTTGTGTGTGTGCTCTTGATTGTGTCTTCTATTTGCTCTCATATTTGATTTACTTAGGATTTAATAATTTATCACCGCACATATCTGCTTTAAATTTTTGAAAACCCAATTCACCCCCTCCTCTTGGATTTTCTATTTGGGCAATAGTTTAATTTAGATTAATTGGGTTGGACAAATTGGTTTGGATGAAACCAACTTGAACAAGTTCAATTTGAATTTCAAATCTCCCTCTACCACCTTTTGACCCATGCCCTCTTCCATATACTTTTGTAAAATTTGCATGAGTGTTTCCCTTGCCAGAAAGATATCTGCACCTCCTCTCCTTTGTACCTTTGACCTGGTCCAAGTGTTGAACTGGTTCAAAGAAAATTGAATTTTGAATTCAACTAAAGGAAGTTAGAGGTTGGAACCACCTCTGCTTATGTTTTCTCCACGCCCTCCCATTTGTTTTGTCATATTTTTTTTTGAGAAAATCAGAATGTGCACCCATAGAAGGAGAGTCCTTCTATGTATTAAACACTAGGGTGGGCATTGGAATGGGATAAGAAGTCTATTTGAATTTTGAATTCAAGTGGATTGTTGTAACTCCCTAACCATTTCTCTCTTATCCTTTCATACGTAAATTCCACTAGAATCGCCCATTTAAAAAGAGTTTTCTCTGGGCATGCATGGGGATACATGAGAAATTAGAGAGGAGCATGAGCGGTTTCTTAGAGAGAGAATATTAGAGTGGGGCACATCCTTTTTGGCAAGGAAATTTCAAACTTAAGAATGTTTCCTATGCCACTTTGGTTTTTCCTATCTAATGGAACACTTTAAATTGTTTAAAGTGGGTGCATATCTTCTGTCTAAGAAAAGGATTCTCAGTCAAATAGAGTGTGCATGAGAACTTCCTGGGCATGAGTTTCTCACGAGGGTGAGGTCTTTTGCTGGTCACATAAACCCTGAGAGTGTGACTCAAGGGTTTTGGGTATGGGAGGTCCTAGGATTTTGACTCAGGGTTCGGGTGGTGAGTGTGAGCACTGTAAGCACCCATTCTCCACGAAACCTTCCACACTACCTTATCATCCTCCGAAGTTTGTCATCCAATTTTTTAGAGCATTTGGGAGATTGAGAAGAAGGTGGTCGATCAGATCGACCGGAATGAACTATCACAGGCTTCGATGGGGAGCCAGCACTTCGGTGGAGCTGGTCAGCATTAGGAACTCCATGTGGACTCACCATAGGAGCCAAATGATTGTGCGGATATAGCATGATGCGAGAGCTTCTTTTTGTGATATCAGATGGTGGAGATCATCTATCCGTGCACAAGTATTGTATTCTGAATATAAATCGATCAACAAATATGATTTACTGATCGAATGCATTAAAATTTTTAATTACATATCAACATGTCTAGATCCTAGTGTATGGTTACGATATGACCATAGCATGTAAAATTATTGTTAGATTAATTTTTACTTCCACTATACACACAAAATTCAAAAAAGTTTCGAATTGCATTCTTTAAATCCTGTATGATAGAGTCCCATTGGACTTGGACTCTTCGACCAAGAGTCCTACTAGTCTAGAACTCTGAGTCCTACCTATCTGAGACTCTATGATTAAAAGTTTCACTAGTTTGGAACTCTATGATCATGAGTTCCACTTATTTGGAACATCGGAAACAAGAGTCCCACTAGTTTAGAAATCTTCGATCAAGAGTTTCATTTTGATGGGACTCTATTGCCCGAACATCCAGCAAATTTAGATTCTATATTTATGAGAGATTTAATAAATGATTTGATCACTAATTAACTTAATTTAATTAAATAATAATTTTTGGTTAAAGTGCAATTGAATTGGATTAAGTTCAGTTTGACTCGATTAAGTTATGAGATGACCTAATCGTCGAGGAAGATTAATCTCTGATTTAATTAGGGATCGGGCTTGATCAATTTTTGATTTTATTAAGATTTAATT
This sequence comes from Cocos nucifera, assembly GCA_006176705.1. Taxonomy (NCBI): domain Eukaryota; kingdom Viridiplantae; phylum Streptophyta; class Magnoliopsida; order Arecales; family Arecaceae; genus Cocos; species Cocos nucifera. The sequence continues at coordinate 28,122 of QRFJ01000795.1, read as the reverse complement.
GAGCCCAATCAAGCCCAAATTAGTTGTGTCTAACCTGGTCTAATTGAGCCTAACCAATTTGATTGGATTGGGTTCAATTGGATAAGACTTAAATTGAAACTAGTTTGATAGGTCTTCCCTTCCTGCACCACCTCACTTCTGCGCCCATTTAAAATTCATGAGAAAGGTTCTCATGACTTTTCTTCCATGCACAAGGGGGTTCATGCCCCCTTTCTGTCACCCCACATGGATAAGTGCTGGGTTGTTTTAGTTGAAATTCCAGTGAGATTTGAATTTGAACCTTTAAACACCTCATCCTTATCTAGCGCCACATCCTTTTGTGCACCTAACTTTTTGATAGAAAACATGCAGGGTTTCATGCATAGATTTTAAAACTTTTTTGAAATAAAGAGCAGCGGAAGATATCGATTAAACTATTTAATCTATAACATGCATATAATTACATTACAAAATCCTACATGAAGAATCTATAACATGTTATAATGCAAATATAAATCAAAAATTAAATTAATCATAAGTGGTATTGATCATATCAATACCTAGATCTAGAATAATTCAAGATCTAACCCTAGATCACATCTAGATTACCAGGAAATCAGATCTCTTACCTTTGCATGGGTCGAGAACTTCGTGGTTGAATCCATTATTACCTTTGGAGCCGCGCATGCATCTGGCCTCTATAAGTGATCCACACGAACTTGCTACATAGATCAGAGGTTCGTCGAACAAAGACATATGTGACTAGCTGCACATGCATCCGACCTCTAAATGTGCTAGCTTCTCGCGGATCCCTTCTGATGGTTAATCAAATACATGTTCTTCGGATCTCTTAGACAATCCAAGAGATGAAGAACATGAGGAGGAATGAGGAAAGAATCCAATCCTTGGATCTCCCATAAAACAAAAATAAAAAGACATATGAAAAAAACCTAGGAGAAGATAGATCTTCTCCTTCAAGATGTCAATGGTTGATGTCTTAAAAATATCTATTATACTAGATTTAGAGGAGACCTTCTTCTCTAGATTTTTTCCTAATTCTCTAGATATCACACCCTCAGATTTATCGCATAAAAATCTCAAAAATAAAATTAAGAAGAAGGGCTCTCAAGAAAACCCTAAGAGAAGACCTTCTTCTATTCTTCTTCTCGCATCAAGACATGATCAGATCATGTCCAAAAATGACCACCATGCCCCATCACCTTGAAGCATAGATTCCATGCCCTCTTTCTCTCTCTCTCTCAGATGTTTGTGACATTAACGATTGATGTCCAGATGAAGACCTTTTGTCAAAGTAACTTGGCACCATCTTTCCTCAAGCCCTTCCTATCTCTCTCTCTCAAATTTTTGTCATATAAAAATCATAAATAAAATAAGAAGAGAGAAACATAAAAGAAAAATATAAGAGAAGACAATCTTCTCTTACCTTGTCTCTTCAAGACATCAACTTTTGATGTCTTAATTGAGGGCTTTTCTGCATGAATCTTGACACCATAAATCCTCCATGCCTTCTGCTCCTTCTCCTCTAATTTTTCATGATTTTTTTAGGATTTTTAACATCCTCTATGGTCAAAGAAAGAGGCATCCCCTTTATATTGCAAAACTAGGTCAAAACCTAGTCAAAGGAGGACTTCTATGTGGCGTCCAACTCTTGGACGCCCCTCCCTTGATTTTTGGTGTGTGAAATAGAAAACCAATGCCCTAAAGGAAGAAAGAAAGAGCAAAAATAATATTGAAGGCATGGGGAAAGTGGGCGCGCAAGAGGAGGTAAGAGTTTAGATCAAAGAGGACTCTTCCAAGTAGGAAATAATTTCCAACTTCTAATTTTGACCAAATCAAATTTAAATCTAATTTCTAAGATAATGAGGTGTGAGAAAATATTTCTTAGGTGTGGAAATCATAGAAAAAAATTTAGGATTAAAATATGGCATGGGCTTTCATAGGCACAAGTGAAAGAGAGAGAGTCCCAGTCCAACTGGGACTCCTCTTATTCAGAATCAAATAAGAGGAGTCCTATTCAGAATCAAATAAGAGGAGTCCAACTAATTTCTTATTTGACTTGCAATGAAAATAATGCAAAATATGCTGGTCCTTCGATTCTTTAGCCTGAGCTATGGCTCTACTGCTGTGATAGGATTGGACCATGGGTGGAGGGTGCCACTCCCAACCTACTAATGAATCTCAGTAACTACACAGCTTATATGGCAGCATCATATGCCACGATGTACTCTACATCACTAATTGAATAGGCTAAAGTATCCTACTTAGAATCTTTCCAGCAGATTGCTCCTATAATTAGGATATGAATCGACACTCTCTTGTTGTCATCTTGTTCTGGCTGAAATCAAAACATCCATATGTTTTAAGTAAGTACTTCCATATCTGAGTCACTGGACTTTAGTATTTTCCAAATACTTAGAGATTGTCTATACAATCCTCCAATGGCTCTTACTTGGATTAGACTAGTATCTGCTCACTTCCTCGAGTGAGTATACCATGTCTAATCTCGTACATGGATAAATAAGATGACAGCTAAATTTTTATTCCTTGCAATGTTGGAATGCTATTTTGGATTAAGAGAATTTCATCCTCAAACATCACATGTAATAACGCTACAAAACATTTTTCCCAATAATAAGTGTTGGGTTTGTCTTTATTCATAACTAAGATATACATTCAGAACGTATGTTCAAACTTTAAGATGATACTCAGATGGGCTTTATAAGTCCTTACCTTCCCGTCTGCACTACTCTGATCCTATTAAAAATCCATTCACACCTAATAGATTTTATCCCTTCAAGTGATCAACTTGTGTCCATACGCTATTGATTTTGATAGACTTCAATTTGGATCATATGGCTCCAAGCCACTTCTCCGAATCAAGCCACTATACTGTATCCTTATAGGTGATTGGATCCTTGTTGTTCTCATCAAGCTCAACATGATCACCATCCCGAATGTAGACACTGAAGTATCTGTCCGGCTAATATAGTACTCTATCAGATCTCCTTAAAGGTGACACTTTAATGGGCTCAGGATTTCATCTAATCAAATCTGATTTTGTAGGTTTATCAGATAACGTCGGTTCTTTTCTACCAGTCAAACTTTTATAAGTTCAACTTGATAGGCATCATTTCCTTTTCTAAGAAACTTCTTTCCAAAAGGAATGCCCTATTGTTGATGAACATCATATGTTCTGTAGCATAGCAGAATTAATAACCCTTAAACGCTTATTGGACTAGGATCCAAGTTTATTTGTGTGCAAATATATGACATAGGCTAATCAACACCAAATCTAAATGTGAGAGAGTCTAGGTCTATGCTCGATCCATATCCCATATGGAGTCAATGCAACAGATTAACTTGGTATAAATTTTTAGTGTAAAAAAATAGTCACAAGAGCACAACCCTGCAACAAGTAGACAAATATATCCTATTATGGATTTAACCATGTCTAACAAAGTTCAATTTCTCCTATTAGATATACTTTGTTTCAAAAAGAAAATCACTGAGAGAGAATCCTATTCTCTTCTAAATATGTCATAAACTCACTGGATATGTATTTGCCTCCTCGATCTAATCGAAGAGTTTTAATATCTTATCCAGTTTATTTTTCTCTTTCCATTATTGAATCACTTGAATATTTCAAATGATTCATCTTAGACATACCCATGCCAAGATAGGTCATCTATAATGAAATATTAATGTCTTCCTTTGGCACTTAAGTTCAAGGTCCACATACATCATTATGTATGAGACTTAGAACTTTATTGGCTCCTTCATCTTTTTCAGTAAAAGGTGACTTTGTCATCTTCCTAAGAAGACAAGATTCATAGGCTATCAATGAGTCATAATCATTGATATCGAGGTTTTTCTCTCAAGCTAACCCGTTTATCCTATTCTTGTTAATATGACTAAGCCTGTAATGCCAAACATAGACATCCATGACATAATCTAACTAGGGTGTGTACATTCAACTTACCTTAAGTCCTTGCAATGAATTGCATAAGACCCCTGATATCTAATACCCAGGTAGTAGAATTACATATAGAAAACTTTTAATGTGTTATCATATAACATCTTTAATGAGCAACTTTTGCTCCTTTCTCTTGTTCTACCTATTATGGTCAAGGGAAGCAAGACAAATCTTCTTCCTATGACCCTGTTTCTGACATTAGAAGTACTATGCTTGATTTGGATTAATCTTGGACTAATTATTTTGATTGGAATCAAAAACCCTAATATGAACCCATTCATACTGCTGAACCAATATTCAACTTTTGATACTAATTATCGAAGTTGGGTCCATAAGTCTTCTCTGTCTAACAGTGATAGGAGCAATTAGGATTTAGCCTTAATAGAGAATAATGACCTATTGTATATGAATCATTTTAAGCCTAAATACTTGGACTTTAGTCTAAAGATTCACCTACTATTTTATTCAAATTGATTGCCTCTACCTTTAATTTGAGGAATTACTTTAATTTTCTAGTAGGTACTAGAATCCACATAGACCGCACATGAGCCCAACTTTGGTTGGCCCACCCATGTACATCTAATGATAGGTTCATAACCAATTATTTTTTTAAATAATTTTTAGTAATTTTAATTTTGCCCTAGGCCCTGATCAGTTGGCTTTGGCCTTCTCATAAAAGGGTCTAGTTAGGTCCAACTATTGACATGACCATACTTGGCCCATCCAACCAATAAATGATCAGGCCCAACTTTGGTTGGCCAATCCAACCACCATTAGAGAGACACATCCAAGTCGTCATATAATTGATGATAATTTCATTAGTTAATAAGCACCAGGCCTTTGGGCCTCCGATGATTATTGAGTTAATGGACCCATTATCAAACATCTTAATGGAAGGCTATGACTCCATTATCCCCATAACTTTATCATTTTAAGGACCTAATACTTTTAAAGGATTTAAATTATTAGTGATTTAAAGATAGAAAGGACATGGACTAATTTGCTCCCACTGACTTCACCAAGTCCAGTCCTCCCACTGACTTCGTAAGTCACTGATGAGGACTAGGATCAATTACAGTCCATGGGCACCTAAATCAGTCTCATTGAATAAAATCAGTCTTACTAATTTTTTATGTGACATGGGTTAGCATGAATCAATGAGCAACCTAATCAAAAACTTGATTAACCACGTTGGCCAGGTAAGTGAGATCGATGGAAGGGTCTGCCAAGTCTTGCCTTAGACACCATCAAAAATGACTAGGTAAGTAGGTTATCAATTAAAAACCATCGATCTGGGATGCCAGACTTATCTTAGATATCAATTGGTTTGTCAGTTTTGATTTGGTCTGCCTAAAGACTCGAGCTCGACCACTGAGCCATGATCAGCATTCATTTGTTAGATGTATGGACTTTGATCAACTACAACTATTGAAGTGATCTATAGAAATGACCTAATCCTAATTAACTATTAATTAGGTTTGATCAATTTTTTAACTATGTCCATATTTAATCTAACCATAGGTCTAACCCAATTAAGGACCAGATCAAAGCTAACCCATCTCCCTTTAATCCATGTTTTATGAAATTATATTAGGATTTTCAAATCACAAACCTAGATCCTAAACAATCACTTAATTCTCAATTATGTTCAAGTCTTATAGGTTTAGATTTATGGAGTCTGAGAACTAGTTTCTAATTTTATTGTTCGAAACATTTTTAAATTATATTGAATCATATTTAATATATAGTTTTAGATTTGATTTATTTTATTATTTAGATCATGTACTAAGATTTCAAATCTAGGATTTTACAGAAAGTAAGTTTGTGATTTAATTTTTATAAAATAAATATGTCATACATATACATTCTAGATTCAAAATAAAAATTATATATCAACATATGCAATAAGAGGATTAGATCTAAACATAAAATAGATCATATGGATCAGATCATAAATTATTTAAAATTAGATTTAAAATATAAAAATAAATCATAAATTACTTTAGATCTCATCTAACATATTTATGATTTAAGTTTCTCAGATCAGCACATACTAGGACAACCTTTCCATTGTAAGGGATAAACCTTAAAATAGGACAACCTTATGGTAGTATGTGCAATCCTGATATTATTTAAATTTAATGTAAATAATCTAAAATAGATCTAATATTTATTAAATTTTATATTTAAATTAAAAAAATAAATCATAAATTTTCTTAGATCTAATCTAAATAATTCATGATTTTGATTTAGATCAGCATATACTAGGACAACCTTTTCATTGTAAGGCGTTAACCTTACAACAGGACAATCTTATGGCAGTATGTATGATCTTTAATTAACTTTAATTTTTAGATTTAATCTAAAGCATACATAAATATGTTATAATAAAATCTAGATGCTTTGATACCACTAATAGAAAACTTGCAAGGTTTCATGCATAGATTTCAAAACTTTCTTGAAATAAAGAGCAGCGAAAGACATAGATTAAACTATTTAATCTACAACATGCGTATAATCAAATTACAAAACCTTACATCAAGAATCTATAACATGTTATGATATAAATATAAATCTAAAATTAAATTAATTATAAGTGGGATTGATCATATCAATACCTAGATATAGAACAATTCTAGATCTAACCCTAGATCACATCTAGGTCACCAAGAGAATAGATCGCTTACCTTTGCACGGGTCGAAAACTTCATGATTGAATCCGTTGTTGCCTTTAGAGCCACACATACGTTCGATATCTACAGGTGATCCACACAAATCCGCAACATAGATCGGAGGTTCATCGAATGAAGATCCGCTCGAAGTGCTAGCTTCTCATGGATTTCTCCTGATGGTTAATCAATTACATGTTCTTTGAATCTCTTAGACAATCCAAGAGATAAAGAACAAGATGAGGAATGAGGGAGGAATCCAACCCTTGGATCTCCCATAAAATAGTAATAAAAAGACATATAAAAAAAACCTAGGAGAAGACAAATCCTCTCCTTTAGGATGTCAATGGTTGATGTCCCGAAAATATCTATTATGCTAGGTTCAAAGGAGACCTTCTCCTCTGGACCTTTTTCTAATTTTTTAGATATCACACCCTCAGATTTTTCTCTTAAAAATCTCATAAATAAAATTGAGAAGAAGGGTTCTCAAGGAAACCCTAAGAGAAGACCTTCTTCTCTTTTTCTTCTCATATCAGGATATGATCAGATCATGTCTAAAAATGATCACCATGCCCCATCACCTTGGAGCATAGATTTCATGCCCTCTTTTGCTCTCTCTCTCAAACTTTGTGCCTTCATGACATCACTGATTGATGTCCAGATGAAGACCTTTTCTCTAAGAATCTTGGCACCATCTTGTCTCAAGCCCTTCCACTCTCTCTCTAAAATTTTTATCATATAAAAATCATAAATAAAATAGGAAGAGAGAAATATAAAAGAAAAATATAAGAGAAGACAATCTTCTCTTACCTTGTCTCTTCAAGACATCAACCTTTGATGTCTTAATTGAGGGAATTTCTTCATGAATCTAGGCACCACAAATTCTCCATGCCTTCTCCTCCTTCTCCTCTGATTTTTCATGATTTTTATAAGATTTTTTATGTCCTCTATGTTCAAAGAAAGAGGTGTCCTCTTTATATTACAAAACTAGGTCAAAACCTAGTCAAAGGAGGACTTCTATGGGGCGTCCAACTCTTGGATGCCCCTCCCTTGATTTTTGGTGTGTGAAATAGAAAACCAATGCCCTAAAGAAAGAAAGAAAGAAAGAGCAGAAATAATATTGAAGGCATGGGGAAAGTGGGCGTGCAAGAGGAGGGAAGAGTTTAGGTCAAAGAGGACTCTTCCAAGTAGGAAACAATTTCCAACTTCCTTCTAATTTTGACCAAATCAAATTTAAATCCAATTCCTAAGATAATGGGGTATGGGAAATCATTTCTTAGGTGTGGAAATTATAGAAAAAAATTTGGAACAAAATATGGCATGGGCTTTCTTAGGCGCAAGTGAAAGAGAGAGAGTCCCAGTCTAACTAAAACTCCTCTTATTTGACTAGATTAAAATTATTTTAAATCTAATTTAAATTTTATTTAAACTAAATTAAATATAATCTAATTAAGGATAATCTTAGTCCAACTAGAAGCTCAATTAAATTAGATTAAATCAAGATTTAAATCTGATTTAAGTTCTAAGTCAATCAGGTGCACCCAAGTCCTAGTCAAACAAGAAATTATTCTTTCCTAGTAATTGGCTTATCCAATAAATTAATTAGACTTAATCTAATTAAATTTAAACTAATTTTAATTAAATTTAATTTAATTTGACTTGATCTCAGTATGATTGCTCAATCAAATTGAGCCAATTAGCAATCCAATTAATAATTGATCCTCCAACAATACTTGCATTAGGTGAAACATCAATCGCATTGAATGTTTGACCTCAAAACGATTCTCAATCATCGATTAACCTTTCGATCAGATTACAAGCTCTAATATGTATGACCCCATAAGTTTAAACCTAAGTCAGTAGCATAGGAATCAAATTTTGTACCAATCGAAGTCACCATCTAGCAATAGTTTCCGACGTTCGGATAGATCGAATGTATGCAAAGCAACATTCCTAGAATCCTGACCCATGGTTACTATATAATTCATCCCTATGATCAATAATGCTCAAGATGACTTTGAGTATGTTGTCAAATACTCATACAAGTCATGTCTATTGTATCTCAAAATTTTGCAAATCCTGTGACCTCTCACGAGGATTATCTAGGCCTAGGTTTTGCTAAATTGAAATACAGTGAGACATTCTCTTTCTGAAGTTAATTAGAAGTGGTCAATCCCATCTTAACTCACACACTAACTCTACAAGTACTTGACTATATCCAAAAAATTTTCATCACCTATATTAGAAATACAGACAGTCCAGCACCAAAGTATAGTGAGTTGCTCGCAAGTCACCATGGCGATCTCAAGTCAGAGGGACACTTATACCCATTGGTCTTAGCTAGTTATTCTTGATAGTAGAGTGCTATATTGATCACGTTTAGTGTAGATATACTCCTACATCTTATTTGGATGCTAAACCAGTGTTTTCACACCACTTGGTTATAAGGACAACCAACGCATATGGCATAAATAACCTACACTCGATAAGTTATCATCCTTATTAATAACTTATCATTTGATCATGAACAATTTAAGAACCATCCGATAAATCCTTCTTTATCGATTGATTATGGTTCTAAGGACTTCATCATAATTTAGAAATTTATTTAAGAAAGATAGAACTTTTATTATGAAACAGCCAAATTACTATTATTATTAGAGAATTCATATACTAATTCCAATCATCTACTACTTAGATGATTATCTTTAGGACACATTTTCCAATACTTTCTACATGAGAAAGAGTTCTCATCCTTTTTTCTCCACACACAGAGAGGGCATGCACTTGGCTTTCTCACACCCCAAGTAGATAAGAAGGGGTTGGATACCATTTGAATTCAAAATGAGTTTGAATTCAAATGGACAACCATTTCATTCTTATCCTTCCATGCATAGAAGACTCGATCTTGCATAAAAATATAATGAGATCTCTTCTAGGCATGCACACATCCTTCAGAGAGAGAAATAACATGCATGAGCCTTCCCCCGCTACATGGAAAATTCAAAAAATTTTGAGAGAAAAAATATAGAGAGAGGTGTGGGTGTAGGGTTTTCTGAGAGCATATCCTAGGATTTCGACCTAGGATTCAGAATTCCAGTTTGTGAGCTACGAGGGTCATGAGTCCACAAAACATGGTGGAGTGTCTCCTTTACCTCTCTTCTATGTCTACTAGTGATCTAGAGCATCCAAAGAGCTTGTGCACAAAGATCGAAGCTATTTGGTCGACATTAGCCATCAAAGGATTTCGACATCGAGCTGGCACTCAGGAGGAGCCGATCGGGATCAAGGCCTTATATGGATGATCTACGAAGGCTAGACATGCTGTGTGGCTATATCGTGATAAGTAGATTTCTCTAACAATGATCAAATTATGGAGTTCAGCTACCCACATAAGTATCATGTTCTGAACAAGTAGTGTAGTAGTAAATAGTTTATTGCTATTAATTTAGTTTTCAAATTCAAAGTATATATATCATATTTAGATCCTTAGTATAGGTGTAACATCCCGAACCAGCAAATGGAGAATTAAAAGATTTTTATTCAAGTATGTATGATTTTGATACATTGAAAGATATTCAAAGCAATATTAGTGGGTGTAATGATTTTGAAGCATAAATTATGACTATCTACCATTACGAGTCCTGAAAATTTTCTAAGTTTGAAAACTAGCACCTATAAGGGGGGCTATACAAAATATGTAATTTCTTGAAATAAAATGTCCCGGTAATTGATCCTTACATGTTGGTAAGTTGCAAAAAGATTTTTAATGAATGTTGCAGACTATTTAACCAGTTCGCCTTGAAGCAAGAAAGTTTTAAAAATTTCTAGTTTGGAGAATTTGAACTGATTTTTAATGATTGTTGCAGACTATTTAACCTATTCGCCTTGAAGCAAGAAAGTTTTAAAAATTTCTAGTTTGGAGAATTGGAACTAGAACCCAAATTTTGGATTCTTATTCTTAAGAATTTTGATTTTTCTGATATTTATATTGAATCCAAATAAGGGAGTATTCCTTATTTATATTTATGTTTTAAAGTTAATGGAGAGTAAAATAAATGAGGACATTTACATAAGTAAAATTCTTGAAATCCTAGTATCCGAGTTGACCTAAATTGGAATCAAGCCGGCCTGAGTCTTAGGCTATACAAGTGGATGTTCTATTTTTCTAAAGAGAGCTAGCTTCATTTGAGTTCGAGCTGACCCGGCTGATATTCGAGCTAATCCAATTTAGGGCTGAGCCAGCTCGATTAGCGGGAACTAAAAAGTGGTGCTAGCCATGAAGCTTTAAAAGTGATATTTTAAATAAATTTTTAGAAAAATAACTTAACAGCTGGCTTCTTTGAAGTGTGCCACATAATTAGAAGAGAGAGAGAGAGGTGTGTTGGCTTCTTGATTGGGTGACACCTAGCAAATTCTGTGTTTCTTCTAAAATAAAAAGCCACCGATTCTCTTTTCTTCTATTTTGGAGTTCTTAGGTTAGAACAGCCAGAAGAGAGAGGAAAAGGGCTAGAGAAGGAAGAGTTCTTAGTTAAAGGTTCGTAGCATTCAGCGGAAAAAAAGGAGATGGTTTGGGGATAAGCTGATTTGGCAGAAAAAAAGGGTTGCTGGCGATGGAAAAAGAAAGCAGTTGGTTCTTATGGTGCAGCAAGGTTTTGGCCATTTGAGGTAAGAAATTTAGTTTTTAGGTTAGACTTAATTCGAAGCATGATTTAGTTTCATTATGTTGAGGTTTTAGTTAAATGATTTAAAAGATTTTGAGATTGAATTGAAAAAGGAAAGGGCACTTAAAAATCGAAAAAGAAGTAGACTATTTTTCATTCTCAAAATATTTCTTAGTCATGTTAGCAAATAAGTGAACAATTGTGACTAGCCGAACTTAGAAAAGCTTATAAATAGAAGTTTCAGATGAATTGTCAAAAATCCTTAAGTTTATATCGAAGTTTAGTTAACCCTAAGTTAAAGCAAAACAAGCATAAAAGCAAGGTATATTTTATTTTCAAATATAGTGAAGTATGATATTGATATGTGTGTGTACTCATTTGATAGAGAAGGGAAAGAGCTCGAGAGGGTGTTTTGAATGATTCAAGTACCAAGATAAGAAAGATAGCTCAGTAGCAAGCCTGAGCTGAGGTGAGTGGGTTTTCTATCTAACTTTGGTTTTTTCTTTTGGTATTTATTAAGAAAGAGATGAGTTTTATAAAGTAAATAAGTTTACTTCCTGTTGTCTTTAGCTTATATGTTTATGCAAACAGAAAAATAGGAAATCAATTTTATATGAGTATATGAATGTGCTTTGAATAGCATGGCACTATATTTTGAAATATGTTAAAATAGTTTATTGACACTCATTTGAAAGTAAATTGTTCTCATTTATGTGGTATTGATTGTGTAACTGCAACTCTGGTGATGAAAGAGATTGTTATGGTTGACAAGTTATATATGCATGTTATGTGTGCATGTATATTCCTGTGGGAATAGCAAGGAAAGCTTTGAATAGAAGGTATTCCATTGAATTGGTTGTAATTGTCATGGTTGACAAGTTATATATATATGTTATGTGTATATATATTCCTATAGGAATAGCAAAGCAAACTTTGAGTAGAAAGTATTTTATTGAATTGATTTTCAGCAGGTGATCCATAGGAGTGATCAACCAATGGGGTGAATTATGATATTGCTTATGGGAAATGACATATCTAGCAGGCATCTGGTAGCAAAACATTACCTAGTGGGCCTTTATACTTTGCCCAGTGGGGCTCTATAATTAGATGGCACCTCCACAGTGAAACTTTCTTTGGTGGGGCTCTATACTAACAATGCCATATCGATTGCCCTTGGTAGGGGTGCGTTTGGGTGTAGTCGATGGCACTAACGAGCTGACACCTCTACAGTCTTATTTGATTTAGTAGTGACCGTATTGACTACCCTTGGTAGGGGTGCGCTGGGGTGTAGTTGGTGGTAGTTAGCATCTTGATGTTATTTAATTGGCTCTATGGTGGTATTTTTGTTCAAAAAGCAAAAGCTTCCTTGAATAGATTGTTGACAAGTGCTGTGTATGTGAGACATAGATCTCAAATGAATTAGTGATTTGTTATTATGCTTTAACCCGATGGGGTATATATTTCAACTTATGAAGCAGTAAAAATAGCTCTTATATTCTAGTGATTTGTTATTATGTTTTAATCTGGTGGGGTATATGTTTCATCTTTATGAAGCTCTTTAGTATTTTGCTTAATTCGGTAGGGTATATTTTAGCTTGGTGAAATTTTTTGGTATTTTGCCTAACCCGGTAGGGTATATTTCAGCTTTGTGAAGCTCTTTGGTATTTTGCTTAACCCAATGGGGTATATTTTTGCTTTGTGAAACTCTTTGGTATTTTGCCTAATTTGGTGGGATATATTTTAGCTTTGTAAAGCTCTTTGGTATTTTGCTTAATCCAGAAGGATATATTTCAGCTTTGTCAAGCTCTTTGGTATTTTGCTTAAGTCGGTAGGATATATTTCAGCTTTATGAAGCTCTTTGGTATTTTGCCTAATCTGGTAGGGTATATTTCAGCTATATGAAGCTCTTTGGTATTTTGCTTAATTCGGTAGGATATATTTCAGCTTTAAAAAAATCTTTGGTATTTTGCTTAATCCGACAGGATATATTTCAGCTTTGTGAAGCTCTTTGATATTTGCTTAATCTGGTAGGATATATTTTAGCTTTATTAAGCTCTTTCATATTTTGCTTAATCTGGCAGGGTTTATTTCTGCCTTGTGAAGCTTTTTGGAAGTTTGCTTAATCCAGTGGGATATATTTCAGCTTTATGAAGCTTCAAAAAAAATAAATAAATAATTCATGCATATCAATTTTTATTATGTATATTTTAGCTTTATGAGGCATAAAAAAAAAATAGTTCTTATATTTTAGTTGTTATTATTATATTGAATTACAAGATAAACATTTCTATTTTTCATTGGTAGATTGATTATTCACTCATTGAGACTTTTCCAAGTCTCACCCCTCACTCTTTTTACTTGTAGTTTTGGAAGTTACATAGCTTAAAGATATATTTCAGCCCATGTATCAGATGTATCAATGTCTTTTGTTGGAAAAGTTGTTTTTGGTGACAATGGCTTGTAAAGAAAATGTATTTTGAGATATATATATAGCTAAGATGTTTACATGTACATGTTTTAGTTTGTTTTAAGAAAAGTATGTATTAAAAAGATGGAATGTATATATAAAGTATGGTTTTGTAAATTAAAAATCCTGAGGTTAATTTTGTGTATGGAACCTTGGATTAGTTTATATAAATTATTGAGTTAAATTGAGCAATGTACTTGAGCAGAATAAGAGGTCAATTTAAATTATATATGTTAATTGAAGAAGTAATTGAAATAATTATTTGAAGTAGGTTTAAAAGTCATTTCAGCTTGGTTAAAGTTTAGCAATCTCCTTAACCTTTAGACTAGGGTGGGGTGTGGCACCATCACCCAGAATTAGGGATGGGATGTTACATGTTTGGTATCAGAGCAAAGGTTTAATGGTCTACAAAGATAAGCAAGGTTTAATTGATGATCGGAGCAAGATTTATGATTAGTAGAAATGAGTAAAGGATTGCAGTCAGTAAGGATAAGAAATAGTTTACGGTCATTAGGGACCAGTAAAAGTTTATTAGTAGGAATGGATCTAAATCAAAGCAAAGGTTTATGATTCATAGAGATGAGGTTAGGCAAATGAATCAAAGTCTAATGTCTTTACTAATGTACAAGCAAGGTAAGGACTAGTACCAGTGATCAAAATGGGTTAAAGTAAATAGGGTAGAAGGTGATGTAAGTTACCTTAAGATGAAGGAAATATGTATGAGTTAAATATTTTAGTTTGAATTCATTGATGTACAAGCCTAAGTTGGAGAACAAGAAATCAGTATTGAAATGCAATTACTTATGATGTTATGAATTGTTAGTAGTTTTATATCTTGGTTAATTGAGTAGTTGATTAATGAGCATGAGTTAAATGAGTATGTTTACAATATTGACAGCCTCTAAAATAAGTGAAGTATGTGCATTCTTATATTTCTTATTTGAGCTAAGCATTGCATTCTTGGTGAAGTATGTGTTGGTGTGTTTAATGAATAGTTATGAATTAAGAATTAGAAAGCAATTGGTAGGGATAATTTTATAGCAATGGTTGATTTGGAATGTTAATTGCAGATCATGAATGTAATTGAGATATCTTCAAAGCTTACTTTAACTAGAATTATAAGAGAATTGGAACTTCCAAATTTGGTTTATGGAGTGGAAGAAAGGGAAGGAAGGTATGTAAGAGCATATGTAGAAATAACGATAAATAGAGGGGAGCAGCAGTCTTATGAAACCTTCAGGTCAATGGGTCCTCAAGATGTAGAGCAAGAAAAATTGGAAGAGTAAGCGGTAGTCTATGCTCGAAATGATTTAAGGCATCATTTTAATTTTAAAGTTCAAGATGTAATTTATGAGGATATGAAAGAGTATAAGTATTTATTTCAAAGAACAAGATTAAAGTATAATACTGTAAGTGCAAAACTTCAGTAGTTAAGGTGGGAGTATGATATTATGAGGGACATGAATAGAAGAAGTCAGGATTAATGTTCTATCTTGGGGCAGAAAGTAAGGAGATTGAGAGAAGGACTTCCTCTAGATATAGAATCTACTTCTAGAGAAAATTTAAGTTAGGAGGAAACGGGAAGTCAACAAAGGTATGATTTAGTATTGCTTGAAACAAATATATTTGATAAGTGGTAATATTCTAATTTAAATTTATTTAAAAACTAGTTTATGTTGAAAATTCAAGGTAATATTTATGTTTATGGAAAATAGTATAGCTATGCATGTTGTGTTAGATATATGTGCCCTAGAAATCAGAATTCGCTGACACTTGTAATGCACTTCTAGGGGTAAAATTATAATTTTGACTAATATCAATAAAATGGGTTATTTTCTATCACATATGTGTATTTAGTGTCTGTGATACATCCTTTGAGTTAATGGTAATGATAATTCATATTTTCAAGAGTTGAAAATTTAAGACATTAATAATCATTGTTAACTCAAAAAATGCTCCCGACCATAGGATCATCATGAGGATGGTGATTGATCCGAAAGATTGGTGTACAATCGCTTCTCTTTAGTAGATGAGTCTTGAGTCTATGGTGTGGAGACACTGGAGCGAGAGTACAGGTACTCGTTAGAGAACGAGGGCACTGAGCGTGACCACCTCGAGTAGTCATTAGGGAGTCTACCTTCTCGTCAATGACTGACTCGATGCTGCAGTAGTGTGTCTGGTTCTTTGACCTGAGGTGCATCGGCAGTTCACCTTGAGGGTGTTATAGTTTGACTACACCATTACTCGATCTCCTAGCCATATGGAATCCTGAGGTGTATGTTGGCTATAGCATGTTCATTGTAGGAACTGGATAGCATCAAGATGGAATCTATCTACCTCGGTGGTAGAGGAGCAGCCCTATGATGATCATGAGAATCAAGTCCAGAAGTCCATGGCCATGGCAGAGTGAAATAATAGAAAGAGTTTCTATTTAGATTTTCACATCGGACTCAAATCGAATGATTACATCATATGACAGAAACTAGGGTTTGACGAGTTCACCTTAACCCTAATCTGATCGGGGCTCAAGATAGAAGAACTTAATCACACAGGTAGCTGCACCAAGAGGTTCGCATTCAGCTCTGATGGGTTGCCACCATATACTGCTAGGTGTCACTGGTGGATTTTGGGAGCAATTAGAATGATTTAGATGATCGATCATTCTAGCTGTTCGAATCAGAAGAGTTCTGATCCATCGAAAGGAGTTTCGATGATGTCGATGATAGAGATCATGACATATCCCATTACCATACAGAACTGAACCTAACTGGGTCACACAAATAAGGGTTTGAATCTGGTGATCATCAATTGAACTGATCCAGTTCAATTGATCTGAATGAGATTCAATTAGGTTCAAGAAAATCGTGCTAGCACTCGATTGAACCTAACGTTCTTCTTTTACTATCATAAATAAGTTGTCCTGACTGAGCCAAAGGAGTTTGTGCTCAATCAGAGGCCTTCATATGGTCTGACTGGAGGTTGTCCAAGTCAGAAAAGGTTGTCTTATTTTGTAAGACATTACCTGCCATTTTTGGTCACCTGCCATTTCTTGTTCTTTGACTTTGGTCAAAAGTCTACCTTTGACTGGTCAAATGTTGACCATTGATACTTTGACTTTTGACCACATGTCATGCACCTATTGGAGAGCTGGTGGGGGCTTGTCCCCCTGCCAGAACCTAGGCAAGAAAGAGGGCGCATGCCACCCTTGGCGTGTGCCCAAGTTGGAGGCGCCTAGGAGTCCCTGTTGGACAGGGACTCCATCTCCTTTTTGGATTCCAATTAGAGTTCTCCTAAGAACCAACTTTGACTGGTCTTAGGCATCCTCTAAGGAGGAATCCAGGGGACTCTATTCCCACCAATCAGATTTAGATCTGATTTCACAAAGAGTTGTGATTGGTTGGGAAGAAGAGAAGTTGGATCACAAAAAGTCTATAAATAAGACCCTACGCCCAACCCAGATTGTGATTGGAAGTGATTGGAAGGAATCACAATTCCCATGCCCCAAGGCTGCCTCTCCCCTCTTCCTCCATGCCAAACCACCTTCTCCCTCTCCTCTCCACATCCAAAAGGAGTTTTGGATTTTTGGTTGGTGCAATCCAGATCAAAGAAAGGCGACTGAAAGCTAGAAGGCTGCGCTGCTGCAAAGGACGACTGCTGATCTTCAAAAGGAGTTTTGAAGATCCTTCAGATCAGATCCAGATCTAATTTATGGAGATGTGATAGAGAAGAAGAGGCCAGGCGCTTGCGTGGCTAGATCCAGAACCTTCCGCTGCAAACAGGATCATCAATGGGTAATAAGATTACCCATATCAAGGTAAATTAAATTTGATTTAATTTATCTAGATTTTATTTTAATTTCTAAAATAATAATAATTAGATCTAAAATATCTTAGATCTCATCTAGATCAAAGAAAAAATTTTTTGAAATATATCTCTTGATCTGATCAGATCTGAACGAACCTGGTCCGGGAAATCAGGATTTCCCTTCAACTGGTATCAGAGCCAAGGTTCTAAAAGTATTTAGATCTAATTTTAAATTTATTTTAATTAAAAAATAAATGATTTTAGATGTCACATGAGATGTGATCAGATCTGAAATCAGAAAAAATTAAAATTAAATGATTTGGATCTAAGATTAGAAAATATGCATGACTAGTTCTAAAATAGAATAGTTCTATAGAATAGTCTTGCATGTTTTTGATTTAATCTGATTAAATCATATTTTAGATCTATTTATTTACTATTTTTTGATATTATAATGGTTATAATAATATCTAAAAAATAGTAAATAAAAATTATTTAATTTTAAATATCATATGAGATATGATTGATGCATGTCTAGACTAGTTGTAGAATAGTTCTACATAATTATCTAGATTAGAATTTATTTTGATTAGATCAATTTAAATCTAATTTTTTAGATTATTATGAGATAATTTAGATCTAAAAAATGCATGCATGATTCGATACATGAGATGTATGCAAAATATGCCATGATTAGATCTAATTTGTATATGAGATATATGATATAGATCTAAAACTGTTTTGTAGTATTGCATGTTCCTGATTAAGGCATTCCTCTTGGCCGTCCGGTCATAAGAATGAAGAAGGGTTTAAAGGCCCTCTCTTTTCATTCGATGGGGTGTTCTTATGATGTGTAGGGGTGCTGCGTGTTCGTCCTTAATCAGAAATCCAAAACTTACTTTCTGCAAAACCCTAGATCCTGAAACCCTAGGATTTATTGTGCATATTTTGTTTATGAACCCTACTTAATTAAAAATTAAGATTATGGAATATCAATTAGGTCTAAAATTGAGAATTTTAGATCTAAGACATATTCATAATACTGGGTTCGGGCTTGGGTAGCTCAATTAGGTCTAAGCGGTTGATCAAATCGAATCAAGAGTTGGTTAGATGGGATCAACAATGCTTAAATTGACCAGCCTAATAGGATTAAGTCTGGGTCAAGATCGAGTCACGATCAAGCAAGACCTAATTAGGCTCAGAGGTTAGAGTCTGGATTGTAGGCTAACCCAATTGGTTCTGGCTCAACAATTTGGTGTCTAAGGTAAGTTTGGCACATACGACCGACTGATTTTTAATTGGAAGCTACTCGACCTGAATGCATTCTTGTACGAGTTAATGGCATATTCCTTCCATCGATCTCACTTACCTGGCCATATCTGTTGACACAGTTCTGATCTGAGGTGGTCAATAATCCGAGCTAACCCATGCCACTAGGTTAGTCATAATTGTTATGACTATGACAAGTCTAGTTTAATGAGACCTGAATCAATTCTCCCTAAGAAAAGATTAAGTCTGAGGTCTTCCACCATTGTAGATGTGCGGGCCCTTTCCGGGGTTGATTGTTCTCGACTGGATACAGTGGCTCAGTTGCACCGGGAAGATGCAACCATGTCTATTAGGCATTGGATGCTATGGGCTGGAGGATGAGTTGGGCTCAATATTTTGGATACGGTGAGAGACTCAATTAGGAACCCATCTATGCAAATGGTGGGTCTGACTTAACTAAGGAGTGGATCAATATTCCGGATACGGTGAGATTCATGAATTAGAGACCAAGTTTGGGTGCACCATGATTAGAGAATCATTGAACAAGAGTTGTTCACTCATTGGCTAACCCATCACCAATAACTGTTAGGTGAGGTGATGAGTCAGTTGGTGAGACCGCACCACCCACTAGAAATCATTAATCATGGAGATTTTTGCATCTCTACAGAGGGAGTGTAGGGATCCAAGAAAATAGTGGGAGCTAATTTGTTTAAAAAATAAAATTTCTAAATAAATTGGTCAAGTCAAAATTACAATATCTAACTAGAATCTTTGACTCTCTACAGAAAAATGTCTGCGTCCAACCCATTGGCACGTATCCTGGACACACATAGACTGACTGGACCCAATTATAAAGATTGGCTCAGGAACTACAAAATAGTTTTGGGTTCCAAGAAGTTAACCCATGTACTGGACCAGGACCCTCCCACCTTACCAGCCCGTCCATCCATTGAACAGAGAGCATCTCTGGAGAAAATGGATAGATGAAGATAATAAGGCCAGATATTACATGTTGGGCTCGATGTCTGATGAGCTCCAGCACAAACATGAAGATATCGGGACTGCTCGCCAAATGTTGGCTCACCTGCAGGAGATGTTTGGTGAACAGAGTCGCGCAGCCAAATATCAAGTCACGAAATGACTTTTTAAGGCTAAGATGCGTGATGGGCAGTCAGTCCAAGATCACTATCTGACAATGATCAAGGACATGGAAGAGCTTGAGAAGCTCGGTGTGAAGTTAGACTTGGACCTGCAGAATGATATTATTCTGCAATCCTTGACTGATGCATATGGGCAATTCATCATGAATTACCACATGCATAAACTTCAAAATTCCTTGGCCGAATTAATGAATATGCTGGTTACCGCTGAGCTTTCTATGAAAGGTTCTAAAGGCTCAGTTCTTGCTATGGAACGGACTTCTTCCAAAAGAAAGTCTTATGGAAAGAAAAAAAAAGTCTGCGAAAAAAGCAGAAGGTGGAAGGAGCAAAGAAGAAGAAGGCAGAACCAAAGAAAAGGGCCGATGTCAAAGAAAAGTATTTCCATTGCAACAGCGACGGCCATTGGAAGCGAAACTGCCCTACTTACCTGGCCACCCTGAAGAACAAGAAGGAAGGTCCTTCTGGAGGTATGCTCGTTATTGAGTCTAACCTTACGATTTCTTCTGCATCCAGTTGGGTGCTTGACTCTGGTTCTAGTGCTCATCTGTGCACTTCCATGCAGGATCTTGAGGATAGCAGGAGGTTGAGGGATGGAGACATGATCCTATGCATCGGTAATGGAGCAAGAGTTGCTGCAGTAGCCGTGGGAACATACCCTCTTCGATTACCATCTGGTTTAGACTTAGTTTTGAAAGACTGTTATTATGTGCCTGCAGCTAGCAGGAATTTGATTTCTATTTCATGCTTAGCACTAGAAGGCTATGTGATTACTTTCTTTAAGGACCATTGTAACATTCTTTATGAAAGAAATAAAATTGCAAATGGTTTTCTTATTAATGGTCTTTATCAGCTACATATTGATGTACCTATTCTAACTATCGAGCAAAATGTGAATGCCAAACGACCTAGGGATAGTCCAAATGATAGATATCTATGGCACCTGAGATTAGGTCATATAGCAGAAGATAGGATCAACAAATTGAAGAAAAATGGACTATTGAGTCCATTGACTTTCGAGTCATATCCAACTTGTGAATCTTGTCTTCAAGGCAAAATGACCAAACTCCCTTTTGTTGGACATGGGGAGAGGGCCACAGATCTCCTTGCCCTAGTACATACTGATGTGTGCGGCCCATTTGATGTGCCGGCTAGAGGCAATTTTGTCTACTTCATTATCTTTACCGATGATCTGTCTAGGTATGGATATGTGTATCTTATGAGACACAAGTCTGAAGCTTTTGAAAAGTTCAAAGAATTCAGACATGAAGTAGAAAAATAAACTGAAAAAACCCATTAAGGTTCTTCGATCAGATCGAGGAGGTGAATACCTTAGCCGAGAATTCCTAGACTATCTTAAGAAAAATGGCATAGTCTCTCAATGGACTCCATCAAAGGAACATCCTCAACTCAACAGGGTTTCAGAACGGAGAAATCGGACCCTATTGGATATGGTTCGATCCATGATGAGCTTCACAGACCTCCCTGATTTCCTTTGGGGATACTCATTGTTAACTTCAATCTTATCTACTGAATAGGGTTCCCTCTAAAACCGTTCCTACCACACCGTATGAGATATGGCATGGTAAGAAACCAAGTCTGAGTCATCTCAAAATTTCAGGGTTGTCCAGCTCATGTCAAAAGACAACAAGCGGACAAGTTAGAGTTTAGGTCCTTCAGAGCTCGTTTCATAGGATATCCTAAAGAGTCATTAGGATACTATTTCTATATTTCAGAAGACCACAATGTGATTGTGAGTCAACATGCCATCTTTCTTGAAAAATAGTTTATTCAAGATAGCGGCATTGGAAGGCAGATCAAGCTTGATGAGAAAGTCTCACAAGTACAACGAGCTAAGGACCAATTGGAACCAAATCAGGTTGAGCCAATAAGAACACTACCTCCTCCACCTCGTAGATCGGAAAGAGTTTTCCATCCCCCTGAGAGATACTTAGGTATTATTTCAGAGAATGTAGAGGAAATATTCCTCATAGGCAATGGTGCTCATGGTGATGATCCCAAAACCTACAACGAGGTGATATCAGATATCGACTCCGAGAAATGACAAGAGGCAATGCAGTTAGAAATTGACTCGATGCACTCAAACCAAGTCTGGACCTTGGTAGATCCACCAGAAGGTATAGTACCTATTGGGTGTAAATGGATCTTCAAGAGAAAGATTGGTGCAGATGGGAATGTGGAGACATTCAAGGCTAGACTAGTGGCAAAAGGTTATAGTCAATGCGAAGGCATTGACTATCAGGATACCTTTTCCTTAGTGGCTATGCTAAAATCCATCTGCACATTGCTTGCCATTGCAGCCTATTTCGATTACGAAATATGGCAAATGGACGTGAAAATGATGTTCTTGAACGGATATCTTGAGGAAGATATCTATATGGAACAACCGCTAGGTTTCACATCCAGTGATACTGATCACAAGGTTTGCAAGCTGCAAAGGTCCATATATGGACTTAAGCAAGCATCTCGAAGCTGGAACACTCGTTTCAATGATGTGATCAAAACGTTTAGTTTCATCAAAAATGAAGAGGAACCATGTGTTTTCAAAAGAGTCAGTGGGAGCACTGTTGTCTTTCTCGTATTGTACGTGGATAACATCCTCCTTATTGGGAATGATATTCCCATGTTAACAACAGTCAAAATATGGTTGTCCAAGAAATTCTCCATGAAGAACCTAGGTGAAGCATCCTTTATTCTAGGAATTAAGGTCTATAGGGATAGACCAAATAGGATGCTAGGACTTTCACAGAAGATGTACATAGAGAAAGTACTAAAGAGGTTTAGTATGGAAAACTCTAAGAGGGGATTAATACCCTTCAGACATGGTATTCATCTTTCCAAGAAGATGTGCCCTAGCACACCTGAGGAAATAGAATGCATGAGCAAGATCCCTTATGCTTCTGCAATAGGGAGCCTCATGTATGCCATGCTATGTACACGACCTGATATAGCCCATGCTGTGAGTGTCACAAGCAGATATCAGTCAAATCTAGGTGAAGAACACTGGACTTCTGTGAAATGTATCCTTAAGTACTTAAGAAGAACTAAGGATATGATGTTGGTCTTTGGTAATGGAGAACTCCAAGTCCAGGGATACACAGACTCGGATTTCATGTCCGATATAGATGATCGAAAGTCGACATCTGGGAGTCTGTTTGTGTGCAATGGTGGTGCTATCAGCTGGAAGAGTTCCAAGCAAATGGTGATAGCAGATTCCACCATGGAAGCAGAATATATCGCTGCATCAGAGGCTGCGAAGGAAGCATTCTGGTACAAAAAGTTTGCTATAGAAATCGGAGTAATGCCATCAGATGCCATTCCTCTATACTGCGACAATAATGGTGCCATAGCCCTTGCTAAGGAGCCGAGGTCTCACCAAAAATCCAAGCATATTGAGCGGCGATACCACCTCATCCATGATTACCTCGAGAAGGGTTACATCGAGGTCAAGAGAGTCAACTCCACAGATAATGTGGCAGACCCACTTACAAAGCCGTTGGGCCAACAGAAGATCGAAGCCCACCTTGAGAAGATGGGACTTAGACTTGTAGCCAATTGGCTTTAGGACAAGTGGAAGATTGTTAGATATATGTGCCCTAGAAGCCAGAATTGGCTGACACTTGTAATACACTTCTAGGGGCAAAATTATAATTTTGACTAATATCAATAAAATGGATTATTTTCTATCACATATGTGTATTTAGTGTCTGTGATACATCCTTTGAGTTAATGGTAATGATAATTCATATTTTCAAGAGTTGAAAATTTAAGACATGAATAATCATTATTAACTCATAAAATGCTCCCGACCATAGGATCATCACGAGGATGGTGATTGATCTCGAAGGTTGGTGTACAATCGCTTCTCTTTAGTAGATGAGTCTTGAGTCTATGGTGTGGAGACATTGGAGAGAGAGTACAGGTACTCGTTAGAGAATGAGGGCACTGAGCGTGACCACCTCGAGTAGTCATTAGGGAGTCTACCTTCTCGTCAATGACTGACTCGATGCTGTAGTAGTGTGTCTGGTTCTTTGACCTGAGGTGCATCGGCAGTTCACCTTGAGGGTGTTATAGTTTGACTACACCATTACTCGATCTCCTAGCCATATGGAACCCTGAGGTGTATGTTGGCTATAGCATGTTCATTGTAGGAACTGGATAGCATCAAGATGGAATCTATCTACCTCGGTGGTAGAGGAGCAGCCCTATGATGATCATGAGAATCAAGTTCAGAAGTCCATGGCCATGGTAGACTGAAATAATAGAAAGAGTTTCTATTTAGATTTTCACATCGGACTCGAATCGAATGATTACATCATATGACAGAAACTAGGGTTTGACGAGTTCACCTTAACCCTAATCTGATCGGGGCTCAAGATAGAAGAACTTAATCACACAGGTAGCTGCACCAAGAGGTTCACATTCAGCTCTGATGGGTTGCCACCATATACTGCTAGGTGTCACTGGTGGATTTTGGGAGCAATTAGAATGATTTAGATGATCGATCATTCTAGCTGTTCGAATCAGAAGAGTTCTGATCCATCGAAAGGAGTTTCGATGATGTCGATGATAGAGATCATGACATATCCCATTACCATACAGAACTGAACCTAACTAGGGTCACACAAATAAGGATTTGAATCTGGTGATCATCAATTGAACTAGTCCAGTTCAATTGATCTGAATGAGATTCAATTAGGTTCAAAAAAATCATGCTAGCACTCGATTGAACCTAACGTTCTTCTTTTACTATCATAAATAAGTTGTCCTGCCTGAGCCAAAGGAGTTTGTGCTCAATCAAAGGCCTTCATATGGTTTGACTAGAGGTTGTCCAAGTCAAAAAAGGTTGTCTTATTTTATAAGACATTACCTACCATTTTTGGTCACCTACCATTTCTTATTCTTCGACTTTGGTCAAAAGTCTACCTTTGACTGGTCAAATGTTGACCATTAACATTTTGACTTTTGACCACATGTCATGCACCTATTGGAGAGATGGTGGGGGCTTGTCCTCTTGTCAGAACCTAGCAAGGAGGAGGGCGCATGCCACCCTAGGCATGTGCCCAAGTTGGAGGCGCCTAGGAGTCCCTATTGGATAGGGACTCCATCTCCTTTTTGGATTCCAATTAGAGTTCTCCTAAGAACCAACTTTGACTGGTCTTAGGCACCTTCTAAGGAGGAATCCAGGGGACTCTATTTCCATCAATCAGATTTAGATCTGATTTCACAAAGAGTTATGATTGGTTGGGAAGAAGAGAAGTTGGATCACAGACAGTCTATAAATAAGACCCTGTGCCCAACCTAGATTGTGATTGGAAGTGATTGAAAGGAATCACAATTCCCATGCCTAAGGCTGCCTCTCCCTTCTTCCTCCATGCCAAACTACCTTCTCCCTCTCCTCTCCACGTCCAAAAGGAGTTTTGGATTTTTGGTTGGTGCAATCCAGATCAAAGAAAGGCGACTGAAAGCTAGAAGGCTA
Source organism: Cocos nucifera (assembly GCA_006176705.1). Lineage (NCBI taxonomy): Eukaryota > Viridiplantae > Streptophyta > Magnoliopsida > Arecales > Arecaceae > Cocos > Cocos nucifera. Next base: position 2,619 of record QRFJ01000795.1, on the reverse strand, counting down.
CACTGCTGTAAAGGACGACTGCTGATCTTCAAAAGAAGTTTTGAAGATCCTCCAGATTAGATCCAGATCTGATTTATGGAGACGTGATAGAGAAGAAGAGGATCTCTAGATCCAGTCCAAGTGGATATCGATAGAGGCCAGGCACTTGCGTGGCTAGATCCAGAACCTTCCGCTGTATACAGGATCATCAATGGGTAATAGAATTACCCATATCAAGGTAAATTAAATTTAATTTAATTTATCTAGATTTTATTTAATTTTTAAAATAATAATAATCAGATCTGAAATATCTTATATCTAATTTAGATTAAAAATTTTTTTTTTTGAAATATATCTCTTGATCTGATCAGATCTGAACAAACATGGTCCGAAAAATTAGGATTTCCCTTCATGTTGTTATAAATAATTGGAATTATTTCGAAGAAGGATTGGAATATTGAGTATTTAATATTTTTGATTGAATATTAGTGATGCAAATATAGAATTGAAGATTCTTTGGGAAATAGCATGATTGATAGTAGATTTTAAAAAGTTGAACAGCTCATGAAGTATCAGGTAAAGATGTGGATATGGATATGTAAGAATCAAGTAATTATTCTTGAAGGAAGCTTATGATATTATGGTAAGAAGAAAACTAAAGTTATGCATGTAAACTTGTAAGTATGATAGGTAAAATTAAGGATGCTTTAGAACTCAAAAGAATGAATATTAAGATAATTGAGATGATCTGAAATTCAAAGAGTACTCAGAGTTGAAAGTACAAATTTTGGGGATGAAATTTATTTCAACGAGGCGGAAATGTAACATCCCGAACCAACAAATGGAGAATTAAAAGATTTTTATTTAAGTATGTAATGTATTAATACCTTGAAAGATATTCAAAGTAATATTAGTGGATGCAATTATTTTGAAGTATAAATTATGATTGTCTGTCATTGCGAGTCTTGAAAATTTAAGTCTGGAAACTAGTACCTACAAGGGGGGCTATACGAAATATGTAATTTCTTGAAATAAAAAGTTTCAGTAATTGATCCTTGCGTGTTGGTAAGTTGCAAAAAAATTTTTAATGAATGTTGTAGACTATTTAACCTATTTGTTTTGAAGCAAGAAAGTTTTAAAAGTTTCTAGTTTGGAGAATTTAAACTAGAATCCAAATTTTGAATTCTTATTCCTGAGGATTTTGATTTTTCTAATATTTTTATTGAATCCAAATAAGGTGGTGTTCCTTATTTATATTTATGTGTTAAAGTTAATGAAGAGTAAATAAGCTGAGTTTTGAGTAAAGCTGTGAGCAGAGTATGAAAAATAAAATTCCTAAAATCCTAGCATTTGAGCTAACCTGAATTGGAATCGAGCCGGCTTGAGTCTCAAGCTATACAAATGGGTGTTCTATTTTTCTGATAGAGCCAGCTCAATTTGAGTTCAAGCTAACCTGGTTGATATTCGAGTTGACCTGATTTGGGGCCAAGCTAGCTTGGTTAGCGGAAAATGAAGAGCAGTGCTGGTCGTGAAGCCTTAAAAGTGGTGTTTTAAATAAATTTTTAAAAAAGTAACTTAACAACTAGCTTCTTTGGAGTGTGCCATATAATTAGAAGAGAGAGGGAGAGGTATGTTGGCTTTTTGATTGGGTGACACCTAGCAAATTCTATGTTTCTTCTAAAACAAAAAGGCACCGATTCTCTTTTCTTCTATTTTGGAGTTCCTGGGTTAGAATAGCCAGAAGAGAGAGGAAGAGGGCTAGAGAAGGAAGAGTTCTTAGTTAAAGGTTTGTAGGATTCAATGGAAAAAAAAGGAGATGGTTTGGGGATAAGCTGATTTAGGGAAAAAAAAGGGTTGTTGGTGGTGGAAAAAGAAAGCAGTTGGTTCTTGTGGTGCAGCAAGGTTTTGGCCATTTGAGGTAAGAAATTTAGTTTTTAAGTTAGATTTAATTTGAAGCATGATTTAGTTTCATTAAGTTGAGGTTTTAGTTAAATTATTTAAGAGATTTTAAATGATTTAAAAGGTTGAGGTGCAGGCTTCAAATGTTGAATGACTCCTTTGGCATGCTTAACAACGTTGAAAGGCATAAGACAAGTTGTGCCATTTTCAATGCTCGAATGAGGGACGGGGCATCAGTTACCAATCATATATTGTACATGATCGAGATGATTGAGTGCTTGAGTAAGTTGGGCTTACCCTTACTTGAGTAGCTCGACAAGGATGCGATCTTGAATTCTTTGTCCAAGTCCTTCCTCCCCTTTCTTAGTTATTTTTGAATGACAAAGCCTACATTGAACTACCATGGCTTATTGAGATTGCTACAAAAATTTGAGAAGGATCACCAGCTCCATAAGGAGTTGGTGCATGTAGTGGGAGGGTCTTCTTCTGATCATCGACTCTTTAAGAAAGCGAAGAAGAACAAGAAGAAGAAGAATAAAAAGGTGCAGCCGCATGTTGGGACACCTGCGTAGGGTCAGAACAAGAAGCACAAGGCCAATCAGAGCCAAAAAGAGTGCTTCTTTTGCAAGAAGCAGGAGCACTGAAAGAGAAATTATCCTCAGTATATTGCCTCCCTAGATCCGAACAGGCCAAGAAAAAAGCATGCTATTGAAGCACCTTGCAAGATATGCTGATTACCTC
>QRFJ01000794.1:393042-434235 GCA_006176705.1 Cocos nucifera | reverse complement strand
CCAAATTTGGGTATAACCATGATTAGAGAATCATTGAACAAAAGTTGTTCACTCATTAGCTAACCATCACCAATAACTGTTATGTGAGGTGATAAGTCAGTTGATGAGAACCACACCACCACAATAAAATCATTAATATGGAGATTTTGGCATCTCTACAGAGGGAGTGTAGGGATCTGAGAAAATAGTGGGAGCTAATTTATTTAAAAATAAAATTGCTAAACAAATTGGTCAAGTCATAATTACAGTATCTAACTAGAATCTTTGACTCTCTATAAGAAAATGTCTGCATTCAACCCATTAGCACATATCCTAGACACACATAGACTGATCGAACCCAATTATAAAGATTGGCTCAGAAACTATAAAATCGTTTTGGGTTCCAAGAAGTTAACCCATGTATTGGATCAGGACCCTCCCACCTTAACAACCCGTCCATCCACTGAACAGAGAGCGTTCCTGAAAAAATGGATAGACTAAGATAATAAGGCCAGATATTATATATTGGGCTCGATGTCTGATGAGCTCCAACGCCAACATGAAGATATCAAGACTGCTCCGTCAAATGTTGGCTCATCTATAGGAGATGTTTGGTGAACAAGAGTCGCGCAGCCAAGTATCAAGTCACGAAATGATTTTTTAAGGCTAAGATGCGTGATGGACAGTCAGTCCAAAGATCACTATCTGATGATGATCAAGGACATGAAAGAGCTTGGAAGCTCCAGTATGAAGTTAGACTTGGATTGCAAGAATGAATTATCTACAATCCTTAACTGATGCATATAGCAATTCATCATGAAAACCACAATGGCATAACTCTCAAATTCCTTGGCCGAATTACATTTGGTCACGCTAGCTTTCCTTATAAGATTTCTAAAGGCTCAGTTCTTGGCTTGAAACGAAATTCTCCAAAAAAAAAGTCTATAAAAAGATAGAATCTGTAAAAAGCAGAAAGTGAAGAACAGGAAACAAAAGAAGCATAAGCCGAAGAATGAAATTCACTGCAAAAGAAAAGTATTTTCATTGCCACCAACAGCCATCGTAAAGTGAAACTGCCCTAACTTACCTGGCCACCCTGGAACAAGAAGGAAAGTCCTTCTGGAAGTAATGCTCGTTGTTGATCTAACCTTAGATATTCTTCCTCATTCAGTAGTTGAACATCTGGTTCTAGTGCTCATCTTGCACACTTATCCATGACAGGGTTTTAAGGATAGCAGGAGAATTGAGGGATGAACATGATCCTACGCATACGGTATGGGCAAAGAGTTGCTGCAGTGGCGGTGGGGAACAACCTCTCGATTTACCATCAGATTTAGGACTTAGTTTTGAAAAGACTGTTATTATGTGCCTGCAGGCTAGCAGGAATTTGATTTTCTATTTCATGCTTAGCACGATCTCTAATTCATGAATCTCACCGTATCCAAAATATTGATCCACTTCTTAGTTAAGTCAGACCCACCATTTGCATAGACTGGATTCCTAATTGAGTCTCTCACCATATCCAAAATATTAAGCCCAACTCATCCTCCAGCCCATAGCATCCAATGCCTAATAGACATGGTTGCATCTTCCTGGTGCAACTGAGCCATTGTATCCAGCCGAGAACAATCAACCCCGAGAAGGGCTCGCACATCTATAATGGTGGAAGACCTCAGACTTAATCTTTTCTTAGGGAGAATTGATTCAGATCTCATTAAACTAGACTTATCATAGTCATAACAATTATGACTAACCTAGTGTAATGGGTTAGCTCGGATTATTGACCATCTCAAATCAGAACTGGGTTAATAGATATGGCCAGGTAAGTGAGACTGGTGGAAGGGATATGCCATTAACTCGTACAAGAATGCATTTAGGTCGAGTAGCTTCTAATTAAAAACTAGTCGGTCGTATGTACCAAACTTACCTTAGACACCAAATTGTTGAGCCAAAATCAATTTGGTTAGCCTACAATCCAGACTCTAACCTCTGAGCCTAATTAGGTCTTGCTTGATCGTGACTCAATCTTGACTCAGACTTAATCCTATTAGGCTGGTCAATTTTAAGTATTGTTGATCCCATCTAACCAACTCTTGATTCGGTTTGATCAACCGCTTAGACCTAATTGAGCTACCCAAACCCGAACCTAGTATTATGAATATATCTTAGATCTGAAATTCTTAATTTTAGACCTAATTAATATTTCATAATCTTAATTCTTAATTAAGTAGGGTTCATAAACAAAATATGCACAATAAATCCTAGGATTTCAGGATCTTGGATTTTGCAGAAAGTAAGTTTTGGATTTCTGATTAAGAACGAACGCGCAGCATTGCCACACATCATAAGAACACTCCATCGGATGGGAGGAGAGGGCCTTTAAACCCTTCTTCGTTCTTATGACCGAATGGCCAAGAGAAACGTCTTAATCAGGAACATGTAATACTACAAAACTATTTTAGATCTATATCATATATCTCGTATACAAATTAGATCTAATCATGGCATATTTTGCATACATCTCATGTGTCAAATCATGCATATTTTCAGATCTAAATTATCTCATAATAATCTAAAAAATTAGATTTAAATTGATCTTATCAAAATAAACTCTAATCTAGATAACTATGTAGAACTATTCTACAACTAGTCTAGACATGCATCAATCATATCTCATATGATGTTTAAAATTAAATAATTTTATTTGCTATTTTTTAGATGTTATTATAATAATTATAACATCAAAAATAGTAAATAAATAGATCTAAAATATGTTTAATTAAATTAAATTAAAAATATGTAAGACTATTTTATAGAACTATTCTATTTTAGAACTAGTCATGCATATTTTTTAATCTTAGATCCAAATTATTTAATTTTAATTTTTTCTGATTTTAGATCTGATCATATCTCATGTGACATATGAAATCATTTATTTTCTAATTATAATAAATTTAAAATCAAATCTGAACACTTTTAGAACCTTGGCTCTGATATCATTTGAAGGAAAATTCTGATTTTTCAGATCAGGTTCGTTCAGATCTGATCGAATCAAGAGATATATTTCAAAAATTTTTTTCTTTGATTCTAATCAGATCTGAGATATTTTAGATTTAATCTTTATTATTCTAATAATAAAAATAAAATCTAAATAAATTAAATTAAATTTAATTTACCTTGATATAGGGTAATCCTATTACCCATTGATGATCCTATAAGCAGTGGAAGGTTTTGGATCTAGCCACGCAAGTGCCTGACCTCTACTGATATCCACTCAGGCTAGATCTAGATATCCTCTTCTTCTCTATCATGTCTCCAAAAATTAGATCTGGATCTGATCTGAAGGATCTTCAAAATATCTTTCGAAGATCAGCAGTTGTCCTTTGCAGCAGCGCAACCTTCTAGCTTTTTGTCGCCTTTCTCTCATCTGGATTGCACCAACTTGGATCCCAAACACCTTTGGACATGGAGAGGAGAGGGAGAAGATGGATTTGGTGTGGAGGAGGAGGAGGGAGATAGCCTTGGGGCATGGAGAATTTTCAATGCAATTTTAGATATTCCTTGAGTTGGGCGCAGGGTCTTGTTTATAGACTATGTGTGATCCAACTCCTCTTCTTCCCAATCAATCACAACCCTTTGTGAAATCAGATCTAAATTTGATTGGTGGAAATAGAGTCCCTTGAATTCTTCCTTAGATGGCATCTAAGATCAGTCAAACTTGGTTCTTAGGAGGAGTCTAATCAGAATCCAAAAGGGAGATGGAGTCCCTGTCCAACAGAGACTCCAGAGCACCTCCAGCTTGGGCACACGCCAAGGGTGGTGTGCACCCTCCTCCTTGCTAGGTTTTGGTAGGAAGACAAGCCCCCACCAGCTCTCCAATAGGTGCATGATACATGGATAGAAGTCAAAGTGTCAATGGTCAACATTTGACCAGTCAAAGGTCAACTTTTAACCAAAGTCAAAGGACGAGAAATGACACGTGACCAAAAATGATAGGTATTGTCTTACAAAATAAGACAACCCTTTTTTGACCTAGACAGGCTCCAGTCAGACCAAGTAAAAGGCCTCTGATTGAGCACAAACTTCTTTGGCTCAGTTAGGGTAACTATTTATGATAGTAAAATAAGAACATTAGGTTCAATCGAGTGCTAGCACGATTTTCTTGAACCTAATTGAATCTCATTCAGATCAATTGAACTGAATTAGTTCAATTGATGATCACCAGATTCAAACCCTTGTTTGTGTGACTCAGTTAGGTTTAGTTCTATATGGTAATGGGATATGTCATGATCTCTATGATCGATATCATCGAAACTCCTTTCGATGGATCAGAACTCTTCTGATTCGAACAGCTAGAATGATCAATCATCTAAATCATTCTAATTGCTCCCAAAATCCATCAGTGACATCTAGCAGTATATAGTGGCAACCCATCAGAGCTGAATGCGAACCTCTTGGTGCAGCTACCTATGTGATTAAGTTCTTCTATCTTGAGCCCCAATCAGGTTAGGGTTTAGGTGAACTCGTCAAACCCTAGTCTCTGTCATATGATGTAATCATTCGATTCAAGTCCAATGTGAAAACCTAAATAGAAACTCTTTCTATTATTTCACTCTGCCATGGCCATAGGCTTCTGAACTTGATTCTCATGATCATCATAGGGCTGCTCCTCTACCACCGAGGTAGATAGATTCCTTCTTAATGCAATCCAGTTCCTACAATGAACATGCTATAGCCAACATACACCTCAGGATTTCGGATGGCTAGGAGATCGAGTAATGGTGTAGTCAAACTATAACACCCTCAAGGTAAACTACCGATGCACCTCAGATCAAAGAATCAGACATACTACTGCAGCATCGAGTCAGTCATTGATGAGAAGGTAGACTTCCTAATGACTACTCGAGGTGGTCATGCTTAGTGCCCTCGTTCTCTAACAAGTACCTATACTCTTGCTCCAGTGTCTCCATACCGTAGACTCAAGACTCATCTACTAAAAAAAATGATTGTATACCAACCTTCTGGATCAATCACCATCCTCGTGATGATCCTATGGTCGGGAGCATTTTATGAGTTAATAATGATTATTCATGTCTTAAATTTTTAACTCTTGAAAATATGAATTATCATTACCATTAACTCAAAGAATATATCACAGACACTAAATACACATATGTGATAGAAAATAATCCATTTTATTGATTTTAGTCAAAATTATAATTTTGCCCCTAGAAGTGTATTACAAGTGTCAGCCAATTCTGGCTTCTAAGGCACATATATCTAACATTAGATTCCTCCCCTTATTTTGCTATCATGAAAACCTAGTATTCAACATACAAAATAAAAATAAAAGGGGTGACAAAACATCTAGTGGGCATGGAGGAATTAGGTGCAAGAAGGAAAGAAGAATTTTAAGAGGAGTTCAAGTCCAAAATAAATTTCAAATTTGACCAAGTCAAATTTGATCCCAAATATACCAGATGTGGGGCGTGGAAGACCACTCTTAAGCATTGAAAATCTCAGAAAAATATCTAAAAATAGAGAGTGGGCATGAGCTCTCTTAGGTGGCACAAGGAAGGAGGAGTCCTAGTCTAACTAGAACTCTTCTATTTAGACTAGATCAAAATATTTTGAATCCAATTCAAATTAGTTTTGAGTCAACCTAATTAATAAGCAATCCTAATCTAATTAGAAGCTTAATTAAATTAAATTTAATTAAATTTAAATCTAATTTAATTTTTAATCAAATTAGAAATTAGATGCACTCAAGTCCTAAATGAATAAGGACTTGTTCTTTCTTGCAATTAGCTTATCCAATAAACCAATTAGACTTAATCCAATTAAGTATAAACTAATTCTAATTGAATCTAATTCAATTAAACTTAATTTTAATCTGATTGCTCAATCAAATTAAGCCAATTAATAATTTAATTGCTAATCGATCCTCCTGCAATACTTGCAATTGATCAAACATCAATCGCATTGATCATTCAATCACTGAATAATTCTTAATCATTGATCAACTATCTGATCAGATAATAATCTCTTATGTATATGATTCTGTAGGTTTGAACCTAAGTCGATAGCATATGAACCAATTTTTGTATCAATTAAAATGACCATCTAGTAATGGTACTCGACGTTCGGATAAGTCGAATGTATGCAAAGCAACATTCTTAAAATTTTGATCTATGGTTATCATATAATTTATTTTTTTAATCAATAATGCTCAAGACAACTTTGAGTTAGCTGTCAATACTCATATAAGTCATCTATATTGTATTTCAAAATTTTGCAAATCCTATGACTCCTCACGAGGATTCCCCAGGTCTAGAGTTTGCTAAATTAAAATACAGTAAGACATTCGCTTCCTGAAATTAATTAGAAGTAGTCAATCCCATCTTAACTCACACACTGACTCTACAAGTACTTGACTATACCCAAAAATCTTTTATTGCTGTATTAGAAATATAGGTAGGTTGGCATCAAAGTACAATAAATTGCTTGCAAATCACTGTGGTGATCTCAGATTGGAGGAATATTTATACCCATCGATCTTAACTAGCTATTCTTGATAGTAGAATGCTACATTGATCATATTTAATATAAATATACTCCTATATCCCGTCTGCATATCATACCACTGTCTCCACACCACTTGATTACGATGATAACCAATGCATATGACATACAGCGACCTACCCTCAATAAGTTATCATCCTAATTAATAACTTATCATTTGATCATGAACTATTTAAGAACCATCCGATAAATCCTTCTTTATCAATTGAGTGTGGTTTTAAGAACTTCATCATAATTTAGGAGTTCATTTAAAGATGATAGAACTTTTTTGATAAATAAGCCAAATAACTTTATTATTTGATAATTCACATGCTGATTCTAATCATCTATAACTTAGATGATTGACTTTATGACACATTTTCTAATAGATAGCAATATCAAGTATAGGTCGTTGTATGTCATATAGGTTGGTTGTTCTCTTAACCAAGTTATGTGGAGACACTGGTATAGCATGTAGATGAGATATAGGAGTATATCTACACTGAACATGACCATTTCAGAGCATTCTGCTATCAAGACTTGCTTCGAAGGGATATAGGTATAAGTGTTCCTCAAACCTAGTGACTTGTAAGCAACTTGCTACACTTTGGTGCCAGACTATCTAAATTTTTAATTCAATGATGAAAAATTTCTAGGTGTAGTCAAGTACTTGTTAAGTCAGTAAGTGAGTTAAGATGTGATTGACTGCTCCAAGAGCTTGGAGATAATGTATCATTGTATTTTAATTTAGCAAAATCTTGATCGAAATAATCTATGTGATAGATTTAAAATTTGAAATATAATATGGATGACTTATTCAGGATTGATAGTTAAACCCTAGGTCATCCTCTAAGCATTCAGAATCAAAGAGGTGAATTATATGGTAACCATATTCTAGTAGATTCTGAATGTTACTTCATGTATATTCGATCTATCTGAATGTCAGATCCCATTACTAAGTGATCACTTTGATTGGTATAGAAATTTATTACTATGCTACCGACTTACGTTCGAACCTATGGGGTCACACTCATAAGAAGTACCTATTTGATCATTTGGTTGATCTAGAGTCCCATTAGATTGAGACTCTGTGATCAAGAGTTCCACTAGACTAAGACTCTATTATTAGAGGATTAGTTAGCAATAAGATTACTAATTAGCTCAATTTGATTAAGCAATAAAGTTTGGATCAAATCTAATTGAATTGGATTCAATTTGGTTTGACCCAATTAGATTATGAGATGACCTAATCGCTAAGAGAGATTGTTTTTGATTTGATCAGAACTTGGACTCGATCAATTTCAGATTTGATTAGGATTTAATTGAGTTTGATTTTATGCCTAATTAGATTAGGTTTAGTCTCATTTATTTGATTCTAATTAAATTATATTTGGTTAGATCCAAATAATAGAAACTCAAAGTCCAAAAATATTGGACTTCTCTCATGCGCCACCACTCTTCATGTTTTCTCTTTGATTCACATAAAAGAAGTTTACATGAATATTCCTCCATGCCCCATATGGATAAGAATTAGTTTTGTTTAAGTTTCAAAAAAGTTTTGAGATTAAACTCTAACTAATCACCTTATCCACTTTGGCTAATAACCTACAGAAGGACTCTTTGTTTTATGCGATAAAATAAATATTTCTCCCATATTTTTTTTCATGCCTAAGCCTTTGTTCGGCCACTATTTCCAAATGGATAGGGATGAGTTTAGGTTAGTTTAAATTTAAACCAAAACCTAGACCTAACCTATCTAATCTAGATTAGTATTTTACATCAATAAAAATCCCTCCCTTTTGTGCGCCAACTCTAAGTAATTTTCAACATGAAAATCAGAGTAGAGAGAGGGGGTTGAACACTTTTTTGGGCGTGAGGTATTGGGGTGGGAAGCCTTGTTAGGCATGAGAGAAATTAGAGGAGTTCTTCCTCCTTTAGGGTGAGAGATTTAACCCTAGGTTTTAGAGTTTTTGGGAGAAAGAAAAGTCAGAGAGAAAATTAGTTCTCTATTCTTCTTCTTCTTCCCTTCATCCTCCATAGATCCTTCTTTGACTTCGGAGAGTCTGAGAGATTTGAAGAATAAGAAGAAATTAGATTAGCCATCTCTTCGATCTTCGTGCGATCTAGCAGTCCCAGAAGATCGGATCAGCATAAAACTTTGAGTGGATAATCTATAGAGACCGGACATCCTATTGGCTGCAAGCAACCATTAGAGCTTCATGTCTGAAAGTTTCAATAGCGAAGGTCATCTACCAGTGCTTAGGTATAAGGTTTTGAACCTTAGTGTTGCTCCAAGAATTGATTTTGATGATTACAAAGCATTTGAGGGGATTACTAATGAATTTGGCTTAGAAAAAAACTTTTTATATTTCAGGAGCAAAATCATAATTTTATCAAATTTTGATCTGAGAGCCTCAAGAGCAAGTATAGAAGATTTCTAATCCTTTGGAGGTAGTTCCATGATTTTTGGATGCTTATTTTGGGAGAAAATCAAGTTTGAAGTGAAAGGATCGACCCTTAGGTCATCTCGTGTTGAAAAGGGCTGTTTGGCATGCTATCTCTGTGCCAAGGATTGACCCCAGGATCGACCTCTGCTGTTTCGAAGGCTAAAAATATAGAATAACTATTTTTTTGGATTTTATCTCAGAGGTCAACCCCTGTGCCATGAGTCGACTCCTGTGCCATGAGTCGACCTATGAGTCGATCCCTACAACAAAATTTTTTCTGCAATGGCTATTTTTTTCTTATTTTGATAGGTTTTAATGATTTTTTTAATATCTCTAATGGCTACAAATCTTGCTCAGGATTCTCTCCTCCATCTATAAAAGTTTTAAAAGACTTTAAATAGGAAAAAACACAAGAGATTGATGTGATTCAATTTCAGCCTTAAGCAAAAGTCATTTTCAAGCAAAGAAGCCTTCGTTTAAAGTTCACCTACCTTTCAAGAGCTCTTTCAAATTTCTAACAATCTTGAGAAAAATTAGAGAAGCTTCCTCCATTATTATGAAAAGCATTCTTAAGATTTTATTTGCTCACAAAGGAAGCTAAACATTTATCTGATTAACATTAAATCTTTTACTCTACTTTACTATTTTGATTCAAATTTTGGGAGGGTTCCAAAACATAGGAAGGTTGATCCTAACCTTGAATAGGATTGTATTGGATTGGCTTGTACTTGAAAAATAAGTGTTCTAGCTTGGGATAGCTAGAGTTGGAGGTTTCCAACGGTGTATTCAGTTTGAATACGGTTAGTAGATTTTAATTCTTAAGTAGGAGCTTGGAGAATGAATGTAGATGCAAGAAAAGCACTGAACCACTATAAATCATGCTTGTTTATGGTGTGCTTGCTATCTTTCCTTTCTTAGTTTATTAAATTTTTATTCTCTAATCTTTTATATTTTTCTTTAATCGAAATCACTTCACACACACTTCTTGCATATCATCATTCAATCTTGATATCTTTAAATTAGCTTTAAAATTTAAAAAATCTAATTCACCCCCCCTCTTGGGTTGCATAGCTGGGCAATAAGTAGTATCAGAGTCTGGTGCTCTAGCCCTACTTTGATTTAACCATCAAAGAGTCAAAGATTTATGGCAACCTAAGTTAGTATTTCTCTAGCCAAGGGGCAGTCCACAAATCGACCTTCACTTTTCAATGGAACAAACTATACTTATTGAAAAGCTCGGATGAGAATTTTCATATAAGTACTTGACTATGATATGTGGAGTATCATAGTTAATGGACCACACACACCTACTAAAATAATTGATGGTGAGAAATCAATCAAATCCAAAAAGAAATGGGATGAGATTGATAAGAAAATGGCTCAACTCAATGCAAGAGCCATGAATGTTTTATATTATACTCTAGATGCTAATGAATTTAATCGTATTTTAACATACATGTCGGCTAAAAAAATATGGGATAGGTTAGAAGTAACTTATGAAGGCACTAATCAAGTTAAGAAGTCAAAAATTAACATGCTTATGCATAAATATGAATTTTTCAAAATGGAGCATGATGAATCAATAACTATAATGTTTACTAGATTTACAGATATTATAAATGGTCTTAAAAGTCTTGGCAAGTCTTATTGTAATAGTGACCTTGTGAGAAAGATTCTTAGATCTTTGCCAAGGACATGGAAGGCCAAAGTGACTACAATCTAAGAAGTCAAAGATCTAAATATTTTACCCTTAGAGGAGCTTCTAGAATCACTAATGACGTACGAGCTAAGCATGAAACAACATCAAGAAGAAGATATCAAGAAAAAAAGATAATAGCCCTTAATCCATCACTTAACAAGATGAGAAATCTGATGAAATAGAAGATGAAGAAATAGCCCTCATCACAAGAAAGTTCAAGAGATTTTTGAAGAGAAAATAAGGATGAGGAAGAGGCTACCCACCAAAGAAGAGCATAGCAAGGAAAAGGATAGGGTACAGCCCCTTATTTGCTATGAATGTAAGAAGCCAGGGCATTTTAAGTCTAAATGTCCTCAACTTAAAAAAATTTCTAAGAAATACAAGAAGAAGACTATGGTGGCAACATGGACTGATAGTAATGACTCAAGCTTTGAAGAAGAAGAAGCTCATGAACAAGCCAACCTATACATTATGGCATATGAGAATGAGGTAAGTGCTGAAATCTTAAATGAATTTATATTCGAAGAACTTCAAGAAGCCTTCTATGATTTAGTAGATGATTTAAATAAGTTAGAAACTAAAAATAAAAAACTAAAATTAAAAAATCAAGTCTTGCTAAAAGAAAATAAAACTATCATAAGTGAAAAACTAGTCTTAACTCAAGAGAATCTAAATTTAAAAAATAAAATTGGCAATTTGAAATTGACAGTTAAACAATTTACTTTGAGTTCAAATAAACTTCATATGATTCTTAAAAATCAAAAGGCCATTTATGATAAGGCTGGTCTAGGCTATAATCCCCTAAGAAAATAAAAATTTTTGAAAAATATGTTTATAAATTCATAAAGTAATAAATTTTTAAATATTACTTGCTTTAAATATGGCAAACTAGAACACAAATCTTATACATGCTTCTCTAACAATTCAAATATAAAGAAAATATGGGTTTCAAAAGAAATCATTGTGACTAACCTTAAAGGATCCAAGAAAACTTGGGTACCTAGAGTAAGAACTTGATTTTGCATGTAGGTGTGTCTTGCATCCAAAGAAGAAAATCGAAGATGATATCTTGATAGTGGATGCTCAAGACACATGATCGATAATGAGTCTCAATTCATCATGCTTGATGCTAAAAATGGAGGGATGGTCATATTTGGAGACAATGGCAAAGAAAAGATCATTGATATAGGTTATATCAGTATCACTCCCTCCAAGTATATTAAAAGTATTTTATTAGTAGATGGTTTAAAATACAATCTCTTAAGTATTAGTCAATTTTGTGATAAGGATTATAAAGTTATTTTTGAATCTTCATTATGCATTATAACTAGTTCCAATGAAGATGGCATTAAGTTTGTTGGTCATAGGCATGGTAATATTTATATAGTAGATTTGAATGATCTTTCTATGATAAACATGCAATATTTAGTAGCTATGAATATCAAAATTAATGAGACTAGTTGGCTTTGGCATCGTAGGCTTGCATATATTAGTATGCATTCACTTTCAAAGCTTATCAAAAAGAAATTAGTTATCCATTTACCAAAATTAAACTTTGAAAAAGATAAAATTTATGATGCATGCTAACTAAATAAATAAACAAAAATTTCATTCAAATCTAAGAACATTGTTTCAACTTTTAGGCCATTGGAATTTTTTCATATGGATTTGTTTGGTCCTATAAGAATAGCAAGCTTAGGTGGAAAACGTTATGGTTTTGTAATTATCGATGACTACTCACGTTTTACATGAATTTTTTTTTTGGTACACAAAGATGATATTTTTCATATTGTCATAAAGTTTTATCGAAAAGTTATAAATGAAAAAGAATTTTCAATTCAAAGCATTCGAAGTGATCATGGAACCAAATTTGAAAATCAAGACTTTAAAAAATTTTATGATAAAAAAAAAATTAGCCATAATTTTTCAGCATCTAGGACATTCCAATAAAATAGAGTAATAGAAAGAAAAAATAAAACTCTAGAAGAAATGATCCATACTATGCTATGTGAAAGCAACCTTCCAAGATACTTTTGGGCAGAAGCAATTAACATAGCATGTTACATCTTAAACCGTGCTCTAATCAGACCAATTTTAAAGAAAATATCTTATGAGCTTTAGAAATGAAGAAAACTTAACATTGCATATTTTCATGTTTTTGGTTGCTGATGTTTTGTTTTGAATAATGGTAAAGAAAAACTAGGTAACTTTGATGCAAAATCCAATGAAGCTATTTTTCTTGGTTACTCCTCTTCTAGTAAAGCTTTTAGAGTTTTTAACAAAAGAACCTTAGTAGTAGAGGAGTCAATATATATTGTTTTTGATGAGACTAATGATCTTCCATCAAGGAAAAGTGAGGGTATTGATGATGCAGATCCTCTTATAGAAGGATTGAAGGAGATCACCCTAAAGGATTCAATAATTCAAAATAAAAAGAATCATGAAAACAAGCAAAAAATTGAAGGTGAAGGACAATAAGAACAACCTCAAGGTACAAATGATCTTCCAAAAGAATGGAGGTATATTCATAATCATCCTAAAGAACTAATTATTGGTGATCCTACACATGGGGTAAGAAATCGCCCTTCACTTAGAGATGTATACAACCATTTTGCATTTGTTTCTCATTTTGAACCCAAAATCATTGATGAAGCCAAAAAAGATTATAATTGGATAAATGCAATGCAAGAGAAATTTAATCAATTCGAAAGAAATAATGTATGGATCTTAGTATCAAGACCTAAAAATTATCCAATAATTGGTACAAAATGGGTATATAGAAATAAATTGGATGAAAATGAAAATGTAATTAGGAATAAAGCAAGATTAGTTGCAAAGGGTTATAATCAAGAAGAGAAAATTGATTTTGATGAAATCTTTGCACCTATTGCTAGACTAGAAGCAATTAGACTTTTACTCGCTTAATGCATGCTTTATAAATTTTAAGCTATTTCAAATGGATGTTAAAAGTACTTTTCTAAATGGATATATTATTGAAGAAGTTTATGTAGAACAACCTTCCGATTTTGAAAATCATGCTTTTTTAAATTATATTTTTAGATTAAACAAAGCATTATATGGTTCAAAATAAGCACCTAGGGCTTGGTATGAAAGACTAAGTAAATTCTTGCTTAATAATAGATTTTTAAGAGAAAATATAGATACAATCCTTTTCATTAAAAGAGATCATGATGACATCTTAGTAATATAAATATATGTTGATGATATTATATTTGGATCTACTAATAAAACTTTATGTCAAGATTTTGCTAAGCTCATGCTGGAAGAGTTCAAGATGAGCATGATGGGTGAACTAACATTCTTCCTCGTACTTCAAATCAAACAAATAAAAGAAGGGATCTCCATCACTCAAAGCAAGTACATAAGAGAACTACTCAAGAAATTTAGGATGGAGAGCTCCAAAGCAATTGATCCCCCATGAGTCCATCATGTAAGCTTAATAATGATGAAAGAGGTAAAAGTATTGATCAAAAACTTTATAGAGGCATGATTGGTTTTTTATTATATTTAACTGCTAGTAGATCAAATATCATGTTTAGTATTTATTTATGTGCACGATTTTAATCTAATCCAAAAGAATCATATTTAAATGCTGTAAAAAGAATACTTAAATACCTAAAAAGAACTCAATCCATAGGTTTATGGTATTCTAAGAATTCATCAATCAATTTAATTGGATATTCAGATGCAGACTTTATTGGATGTAAATTAGATAGAAAAAGCACTAGTGGAACTTGCCAATTTTTAGGAGTTAACTTAATCTCTTGGTTTAGCAAGAAGCAAAATTTGGTAACATTGTCTATAGCCGAGGTCGAATATATTGCAGTCGGAAGTTACTGTGCATAAATCTTATGAATTTTTTAATAACTTGAGGACTTTGGCATCAAACTGAATAAAACTTTCATAAGATGTGATAATACTAGTGCCATAAATCTAACTAAGAATCCAATCCAATATTCTAGATCAAAATACATTAAAATAAGATATTATTTCATAAGAGAGCATGATCAAAATAATAACATAATTCTTGATTATGTTTGTACTGAAAATCAACTGGCTGATATTTTCACTAAGACCTTGAGTGAAGATAAATTTTATGAAATTAGGAGAGAATTAGAAATTCTAGATTCTTTTGCTTAAATATCCTTCTTTTGATCCCAACTTATCATGTACTAATATTTTTGGATCAATCCTTGAGACTTAATTTTATTGCTTTAAGTTAAAAATTATCCATCTTTCTTATTTTTTTCTTGACCATAAGAAGAAAAATTATTTTTAAACTTAATAAAAAAAATTATGGATAAATAATTATACTTTATTTATCTCATGAATTTATTTGAGCATTCTAATGATTTTGATTATTTGATTCATTTTAAGCAACTATTTATATTTTACATATTTTGATCATATTATTATTTTTTAAAAAAATTAATTAGTATCAAGAAATCATTTTTGATCTTAAAAGAGGATTATTGATGAATATTCATGCCTTGTTCAGATTGATTAATTTTAAAAAATAAATTTAAAAAAAATACTCTTTTTAAGTCTTTTGATATTGATGTCGAGCAAAATATTTCAAAAAAGTTATTAAAACCAAATATTCAAAGAAAACTTTAGTTTTTAATCAATTGATATCAAACAGCTTGATATTTATCTTGTATTTTATTGATCTTAATATATATATAATAATAAAAGAAAAGAAGAGATGATCCCTGAAAAATTGAATATATCTTATAATTTGCTTTGAATGATCTATTTAAAATCTTTAATCTTTGTAATATTCCATCTCTCTTAAATCTTTAAAGTTCAAAATAATTTTATTTAATGCATTTATATTATTCAAAAAGAGAAGACGTATTTTTAATTCATGTTGTTCATAAATAGAATTTAAAAAAAAAGAAAAGATATTCATTCTAAATTTATTGTGTTCTTTCAAAATGAGGAAGAAAAGCAAAAAGATAAATTTATCCAACAATTATTATGGAAAAGAGGAGAAGAAAATATTATATGATGAATTTTCTAGTATTTACTCTTAAAAAATAAGAAAAAAGATATTTGTTTGTTAAATATTATCTAGTTAGCCTTGACTGAACATTCTAATTAATTTGAGTTAAAGATAATGAACTTTGATTATTTTATGATCCTTTTAACTTAAGCCTTCATGTGATTATTCAGTTTAAATTCAATTGATTTTATTGCTAAATTATTTTTGATTACTAATTGAAGTTAAAACTATATTGAAATACATTCTCACTCTAAAAAAAATTAATTTTGATACATACTTTTAATACTAAAACTTATTTAAAAATATGAATATAATATAAAATTTTTAATGTGCTTTTAGAAATCTTTGTAAAATCATTTTTGCTCTGATACTATCTTTGTTTTGCTTGATATATTTCTGATATATACCTTTTCCGAGCTAAATTGACTGAAATTTATTTAAGAAAAGAAAAGAATGAATAATAAATTAAATATTATGCTTGATTTCACTATTCAAATCTTTGAAAAGCTTTAATCCTCTTAAAGCTTAAAAGTACATACTTGAAAATCTATTCAAAGAATCATATTCATTCAAAAAGGAGGAGAGACTTTGATATTTGAGTTTAAATTATTTTTTTATAATTTTTTTTTTTTAAAATGATAAGCTTTTAAAGGAGAGATGATTCATTTGATTTGATTCAATTTTCTAAATTTTTTATTTAATTTTTTGAATTTGATACATCTATCATTTGACAAACTCCATCACATCTCTGATTTTTCATCTGATTCGGATGCTTCTAGTCATAATCTCTACTAGATTTAGTTTAGTTATCTTTGTATTAGGTTATGATCTAGTATCTCTTAGTTGTTTCTATGAGTTGTTGATCAAGTCATAGTTGGTTATATTTTTTTGGATCAAACTTATGGCATTGATACTATTGGCTGTTTGGGTCATGGATAGTTGTATCCATGAATTTTGTATATTTTGATCATCTAATTCTTATGAATATTTTTGATACCTTTATATTTTATATGTTTAGCACTTATATATTTTGATGACTTGATGTTTTGATAATCATTTGGATATAAATATGTGATGATGTTATTTGAATAATGTGAAATGAAATCTTTGTGAATTGGCTAAATTTCATTATGATCATTATGTTGTAAATTGAAAGTTCTATTATAAACTCTTGTTCTAACAGAAAAACATATGGAATAACTTAAGGAGGAGGCTTTTTTATTTTTGAATTTTAAAATCCTTTAAGATCTTACTTGATGATGTCAAAAAGGGGGAGTAGAGTAAATAAAATTAAGCTATAAGTAAAATTGATAAAAAAATAAAATAAAAATTAAATTGATAAAAGGAATAAGTAAGTCAAACACTTTTGCAAATCATTTAAATGCCTGACTATAAGTAATCATCAAACTATTCTTGATGCCATATTGATCAAATAATTGAATATAATACCCTAGTATGTGATGTAGCATGTTCCTTCAAAATTTTTGAAATCCTCAATCAATGCTTCTACATGCTTTATTTTTGCTTATGCTCAAATATTTTATCATCATCAAAAAGGAAAAGATTATTGCTCCAAGAATTGATTTTGATGATTACAAAGCATTTGAGAAGATTACTAATGAATTTGGCTTGAAAAAAGACTTTTGTATTTCAGGAGCAAAATCATAATTTTATCAAGTTTTGATCTGAGACCCTCAAGAGCAAGTATAAAAGATTTCTAATCCTTTGGAGATAGTCTCATTATTTTTGGATGCTTATTTTGAGAGAAAATCAAGTTTGAAGCGAAAGGATCGACCTCTATTGTTTCGAAGGCTAAAAATATAGAATGGCTATTTTTCTAAATTTTATCTCAGAGGTTAATCTCTGTGCCATGAGTCGACCCATGAGTCGATCCCTGCAATGAAATTTTTTCTGCAACAACTATTTTTTTCTTATTTTGATAGATTTTAATGGTTTCTTTAATGTCTCCATTGGCTACAAATCTTCCCCAGAATTCTTTCCTCCAGCTATTGAAGTTTTAAAAGTCTTTAAATAGAAAAAAACACAAGAGATTGGTGTGATTCAATTTCAGTCCTAAGCAAAAGTCATCTTCAAGCAAAGAAACCTTCGTTTTAAGTTCACCGACCTCTCAAGAGCTCTTTCAAATCTCCAACAACTTTGAGAAAAATCAGAAAAGCTTCCTCTATTATTGTGAAAAGCATTCTTAAGATTTTATTTTCTTACAAAGGGAGCTAAACTTGTATTTGATTATCATTAAATCTTTTACTCTACTTTATTGTTTTGATTCAAGTTTTGGAGGAGTTTCAAAACTTGGAAAGATTGATCCTAACCTTAAATAGGATTGTATTAGGTTGCCTTATACCCAGAAAATAAGTGTTCTAGCTTGGGATAGCTAGGGTTGGAGGTTTCTAAAGGTGTATTCAGTTTGAATACGGTTAGTGGATTTTAATTTCCAAATAGTAGTTTGTGGAGTGGATGTAGGTACAAAAAAAGTACCGAACCATTATAAATCATGCTTGTTTGTGGGGTGCTTGCTATCTTTCTTTCCTTAGTTTGTTAAGTTATTGCTCTCTAATCTTTTATATTTTTCTCTAATCTAAATCGCTTCACACACACGTCTTGCATATCATCATTTAATCTTGATATTTTTAAATTAGCTTTAAAATTTTAAAAATCTAATTCATCCCTTCCTCTTGGGTTGCATAGCTGGTCAACACTTAGTAGATAAAATATAAAAGTTAGATCTAAATTCTAGCATCGATGTGATTGATGCATATATTTATTTTTTATATTTTTATATATACTATATTTCATGTTATAGATCCTAAGATAGATGTTTTAGATCTGGTCCTAAACATGTTTATTAGATTTAAAATATTTAATCTTATATCTTCTAATTTAAAATTTTAAAAAATTATGCTTAGAATGCCTGTCGATTTCCATCAACAGGCACCTACATATTTGCTCCACTTGAAATTAGGTGAAGCTCCAACATTATACCCATGCTCACCAAATTATAATATCCTTTTAATGTATCCTTTGTTTTGCCCTTAGTGTCCAAACCTTAAGAGAGTGCATATGCAAATTTATCTTCAACAAACTACCAGCAAGCAAATGCAAATACAACCTAAATTAGAAATTTTGAATTTTCTAAAAATTTGATGAAAAATAATCTATTGATTCTTCACTATATTACATTTGACATGGTGAAATGATAATAAAAAATATATATTAAATAGTATATCACTTTGGGCCCATTCTTTAGAGGGTACAAAATTTATTTGGAAATTTAGATTTTTCTAGATCAGTATTTCCTAAGCAATATTTAGATAGAAAAATAATTTACACATATTCTTTTATATATTAAAAAATGGCTCTAAAATATATTACCCATATTCTTTTGTAGCACTATTTTCCCAAGAAAATTGCTAAGATCCATCCATATTTTTCAAAATATCCTTTATTATACAAATATTAATATATAATATAATATAATATAGATAATATATTATATTATTTTTTGTATTATATTATATTATATTATATATAACATAACGACATATACCTTATGATATATTATTATATATGTAATATATTATATTATATCCTAATATAATAATGACATCACATATTATATTAGGATATGCATTTTATTATAATAATGTCATATTATAATAACAACATATTATTATATGATAATAATACTATACTATATTAAATCATATTATATCATTTTAAATTAAATTATATATTATTTTTTAATGTAATAACAATATTATATATTATGTCATTATTATATCATTATATTGTTAAAGGATTAGAAGTATTTTAGGAATAAAATAAATAAATTATTTTTGTGGCTGATGGGTACCTACCTCCTAGGTGGGTAAGACTTTTTTTTCATTTCATGGATAAATATTATTCATGAAAAAATAACTTACCTATCTAAAGAAGAATATGAACATGAAAAAGTCAGCCAATAAAAAGGTTGACCAACTTCCCTGTTATTTTTACCCACAAAATAATAGAGGATAAAGAAACTTAGTAGTCTCATTGTGTTCTTGATTATTATATGATGCAAATTATTATTTTTCCTGATGTATTAGAGATCTTCAGTGGTAGAATGTAAGGAACTACTAAATCTGCAAGCTATCATAAACATGATGGGCAATTACTTACCAGTTGTTGTTTGTTTCAAGGGATCTGAAAAATTAGTAAGTGAAAAAAATAACTAAGGGATTTAATATAGTAGAACAGATGCACCAAGTCAGTAAATGAAAATTATGATATTTGAAATGTTTCACTCTAATCAACCCTCATGCATCAACTATTTACTGGATACAAATCAAATCAATTTTAGTATGCTTAGTACTGCCTTAATGCTATACAATATGTCAAAGATTATTTATATAAAGCTGTAAGTGTTTAGCTATGTAGTGCCCCTACTAAGCCACTTTAGTTTTCTTAAAACAGAGCATCACCTAGTCATTTTGTGATAACATCTATCATAGACTCGGAACAAATATACTTTTGCCTTAAGGTCAAAGATATGGATACATTCAAACAAACATGTTCTGGTTGCTATAGTTGCTGAACATGAATTAAGACAGGATCAAAAGCAGTATCAGCTACATGTATGCACCACACACATGATAGTCCTAAATCCTCTATAGTATTATCTCTTGAGGAGCTTCATCTGATTCACCTAACAGGAGTCTTCATTCTGAGTGTCCAAGAATGACCTAGTGGATGTCAAGATCTTTAAGCATCTCTGAAGTCATAAATGAAAATTAATCAAATTAACAAAGAACATAATTTTCATTACCCAATTAATCAAATAGGCACAAGTATTATCTTGATCCTTCAAAGGAAGCCAAGATTACTAACAAAGGAAGAAGATTAATAGCAGGCCTAGAACTTACAATAATTAACCAATGAAAATTAAGTTAAGAAAGGAAGCGAACATGGTTTTCTCGTTCCTTCATGTTAGCCAAACCAACAAAATCAAGAAAATATATCTATTCATTTCTAGAGAAACAAGAAGTAGACACCTTAAACTATAATATATTTACATTTTCTCCAGTGGATTATGCTTGTGGTCATGGTCAGGTAGTATTTAGAACTTGCAATGGATCAGCAAAAATTTCCCAAAAAAATTAAAAATCCATCATGGTCATGGTCATGGTAGCTTGCAGTGAAATATGCTCATGGCAACACTCATCATTGTTATGAAAATCCAAAGAAAATTTAAGAAAAAGAAGATGATTTATGGTGTCAGTGTTAGATATATGTGCCCTAAAAGCCAAAATTGGCTGACACTTATAATACACTTCTAGGGGCAAAATTATAATTTTAACTATAATCAATAAAATGGATTATTTTCTATCACATATGTGTATTTAACGTTTGTGATACATCCTCTGAGTTAATGGTAATGATAATTCATTTTTTCAAGAGTTGAAAATTTAAGACATGAATAATCATTATTAACTCATAAAATGCTTCCGACCATAAGATCATCATGAGGATGGTGATAGATCTGGAAGGTTAGTGTACAATCACTTCTCTTTAGTAGATGAGTCTTGAGTCTATGGTGTGGAGACATAGAGCGAGAGTATAGGTACTCGTTAGAGAACGAGGGCACTGAGCGTGACCACCTCGAGTAGTCATTAGGAAGTCTACCTTCTCGTCAATGACTGACTCGATGCTGCAGTGGTGTGTCTGATTCTTTGATCTGAGGTGCATCGGCAGTTCACCTTGAGGGTGTTATAGTTTGACTACACCATAACTCGATCTCCTAGCCATATGGAAATCCTGAGGTGTATGTTGGCTATAGCATGTTCATTGTAGGAACTGGATTGCATCAAGATGGAATCTATCTACCTCGGTGGTAGAGGAGCAGCCCTATGATGATCATGAGAATCAAGTCCAGAAGCCCATGGCCATGGCAGAGTGAAATAATAGAAAGAGTTTCTATTTAGATTTTCACATCAGACTTGAATCGAATGATTACATCATATGACAGAGACTAGGGTTTGACGAGTTCACCTAAACCCTAATCTGATCGGGGCTCAAGATAGAAGAACTTAATCACACAGGTAGCTGCACCAAGAGGTTCGCATTCAGCTCTGATGGGTTGCCACCATATACTGCTAGGTGTCACTGGTGGATTTTGGGAGCAATTAGAATGATTTAGATGATCGATCATTCTAGCTGTTCGAATCAGAAGAGTTCTGATCCATCGAAAGGAGTTTCGATGATGTCGATGATAGAGATCATGACATATCCCATTACCATACAGAACTGAACCTAACTGGGTCACACAAATAAGGGTTTGAATCTGGTGATCATCAATTGAACTAATCCAGTTCAATTGATCTGAATGAGATTCAATTAGGTTCAAGAAAATCGTGCTAGCACTCGATTGAACCTAACGTTCTTCTTTTACTATCATAAATAGTTGTCCTGACTGAGCCAAAGGAGTTTGTGCTCGATCAGAGGCCTTCACTTGGTCTGACTGGAGCTTGTCCATATCAGAAAAGGGTTGTCTTATTTTGTAAGACAATACCTACCATTTTTGGTCACCTGCCATTTCTCATCCTTTGACTTTGGTCAAAAGTTGACCTTTGACTGGTCAAATGTTGACCATTGACACTTTGACTTCTGTCCATGTGTCATGCACCTATTGGAGAGCTGGTGGGGGCTTGTCCCCCTATCAGAACCTGGCAAGGAGGAGGGCGCACGCCACCCTTGGCGTGTGCCCAAGCTGGAGGCGCCCAGGAGTCCCTATTGGACAGGGACTCCATCTCCTTTTTGGATTTCGATTAGACTTCTCCTAAGAACCAAGTTTGACTTGGTCTTAGGTGCACCATCTAAGGATGAATCCAGGGGACTCTATTCCCACCAATCAGATTTAGATCTGATTTCACAAAGGGTTGTGATTGGTTGGGAAGAAGAGGAGTTGGATCATGCATAGTCTATAAATAAGACCCTGTGCCCAACTCAAAAGAAAATTGAATTCTCTATGCCCCAAGGCTGTTTGTCTCTCCCTCCTCCATGCCAAGCCCATCTTCTCCCTCTCCTCTCCACGTCCAAAGTAGTTTGGGATCTTAGTTGGTGCAATCCAGATGAGAGAAAGGCGACAGAAAGCTAGAAGGCTGCGCTGCTGCAAAGGACAACTGCTGATCTTCAAAAGGTATTTTGAAGATCCTTCAAATCAGATTCAGATCTGATTTTTGGAGACTGTGATAGAGAAGAAGAGGATCTCTAGATCCAACCCGAGTGGATATCGGTAGAGGCTAGGCACTTGCATGGCTAGATCCAAAACCTTCCGCTGCTTATAGGATCATCAACGGGTAATAGGATTACCCTACATCAAGATAAATTAAATTTGATTTAATTTATCTTTTTTTATTTTAATGATTATAATAATAATAATCAGATCTAAAACATTTCAAATCTGATTTAGATCAAAATTTTTTTTAAAAAATATATCTCTTGATCCGATCAGATCTGAACGAACTTGATCCGAAAAATCAGATCAACCCTTCAACTGGTATCAAAGCCAAGGTTCTAAAGTGTTTAGATCTAATTTTAAATTTATTTTAATTAAAAAATAAGTAATTTTAGATGTCACATGAGATGTGATTAGATCTAAAATTAAAAAAATTAAAATTAAATAATTTAGATCTAAGATTAGAAAATATGCATGACTAGTTCTAAAATAGAATAGTTTTATAGAATAGTCTTGCATATTTTCAATTTAATCTGATTAAATCATATTTTAGATCTATTTATTTACTTTTTTTTGATATTATAATTATTATAATAATATCTAAAAAATAGTAAATAAAAATTATTTAATTTTAACATCATATGAGATATGATTGATGCATGTCTAGACTAGTTGTAGAATAGTTTTACATAATTATCTAGATTAGAGTTTATTTTGATAAGATCAATTTAAATCTAATTTTTTAGATTATTATGAGATAATTTAGATCTAAAAACATGCATGATTCGATACATGAGATGTATGCAAAATATGCCATGATTAGATCTAATTTGTATATGAGATATATGATATAGATCTAAAACTGTTTTGTAGTATTATATATTCTTGATTAAGGCATTCCTCTTAGCCGTCCGGTCATAAGAATGAAGAAGGATTTAAAAGCCCTCTCCTCCTATCTGATAGGGTGTTCTTATGATATGTAGGGGTGCTGCGTGTTCGTCCTTAATCAGAAACCCAAAATTTATTTTCTGCAAAACCCTAGATCCTGAAATCCTAAGATTTATTATGCATATTTTATTTATGAACCCTACTTAATTGAGAATTAAGATTATGAAATATTAATTAGATCTAAAATTAAGAATTTTAGATCTAAGACATATTCATAATACTGGGTTCGAGCTTGGGTAGCTCAATTAGGTCTAAGCGGTTGATCAAACCGAATCAAGAGTTGGTTAGATGGGATCAACAATGCTTAAATTGACCAGCCTAATAGGATTAAGTCTGGGTCAAGATCGAGTCACGATCAAGCAAGACCTAATTAGGCTCAGAGGTTAGAGTCTGGATTGTAGGCTAACCCAATTGGTTCTGACTCAACAATTTGGTGTCTAAGGTAAGTTTGGCACATAGACGATCGACTGGTTTTTTTAATTGAGAGCTACTCGACCTGAATGCATTCTTGTACGAGTTAATGGCATATTCCTTCCACCGATCTCACTTATCCTGGCCATA
This sequence comes from Cocos nucifera, assembly GCA_006176705.1. Classification (NCBI taxonomy): domain Eukaryota; kingdom Viridiplantae; phylum Streptophyta; class Magnoliopsida; order Arecales; family Arecaceae; genus Cocos; species Cocos nucifera. The sequence goes on along the minus strand of QRFJ01000794.1, from coordinate 409,780 downwards.
TCTGTTGACTCAGTTCTGATCTGAGGTGGTCAATAATCCGAGCTAACCCATGCCACTAGGTTAGTCATAATTGTTATGACTATGACAAGTCTAGTTTAATGAGATCTGAATCAATTCTTTCTAAGAAAAGATTAAGTCTGAGGTCTTCCACCATTGTAGATGTGCGGGCCCTTCTCGGGGTTGATTGTTCTCGACTGGATACAGTGGCTCAGTTGCATCCGGAAAGATGCAACCATGTCTATTAGGCATTGGATGCTATGGGCTGGAGGATGAGTTGGGCTCAATATTTTGGATATGGTGAGAGACTCAATTAGGAATCCAGTCTGTGCAAATGGTGGGTCTGACTTAACTAAGAAGTGGATCAATATTTTGGATATGGTGAGATTCATGAATTAGAGACCAAGTTTGGATGCACCATGATTAGAGAATCATTGAACAAGAGTTGTTCACTCATTGGCTAACCCATCACCAATAACTGTTAGGTGAGGTGATGAGTCAGTTGGTGAGACCGCACCATCCACTAGAATCATTAATCGTGGAGATTTTTGCATCTCTATAGAGAAAGTGTAGGGATCCTAGAAAATAGTAGAAGCTAATTTATTTAAAAATAAAATTCCTAAATAAATTGGTCAAGTCATAATTACAGTATCTAACTAGAATCTTTGACTTTCTATAGAAAAATATCTGCATCCAACCCATTAGCACGTATCCTAGACACATATAGACTAACCGGACCCAATTATAAAGATTGGCTCAAGAACTATAAAATTATTTTGGATTTTGAGAAGTTAACCTATGTACTGGACCAGGACCCTCCCACCTTACCAGCCCGTCCATCCACTGAGCAGAGAGCATATCTGAAAAAATGGATAGATGAAGATAATAAGGCTAGATATTACATGTTGGGCTTGATGTCTGATGAGCTCTAGCGCCAACATGAAGATATCAAGATTGCTTGCTAAATGTTGGCTCACCTGCAGGAAATGTTTGGTGAACAGAGTCGCGCAGCTAAGTATCAAGTCATGAAATAACTTTTTAAGGCTAAGATGCATGATGGAAAGTTAGTCCAAGATCACTGTATGATGATGATCAAAGACTTGGAAGAGCTTGAGAAGCTCGGTGTGAAGTTAGACTTGGATCTGCAGAATGATGTTATTCTGCAATCCTTGACTGATGCATATGGGCAATTTATCATGCAAAATTCCTAGGCCGAATTAATGAATATGCTGGTCACCACTGAGCTTTCTATGAAAGGTTCTAAAGGCTTAGTTCTTGCTATGGAATGGACTTCTTTCAAAAGAAAGTCTTCTAAAAAGAAAAAGAAGTCTGTGAAAAAGCAGAAGATGAAAGGAGGAAAGAAGAAGAAGGCAGAATCAAAGAAGAAGGCCGATGTCAAAGGAAAGTGTTTCCATTGCAACAGCGATGACCACTGGAAATAGAATGGCCCTACTTACCTGGCCACCTTGAAGAACAAGAAGGAAGGTTCTTCTAGAGGTATGCTCATTATTGGGTCTAACCTTATAATTTCTTCTGCATCCAGTTGGGTGCTTGACTCTAGTTCTAGTGCTCATCTGTGCACTTTCATACAGGATCTTGAGGATAGCAGGAGGCTGAGGGATGGAGACATGATCCTACACATCGAAAATGGAGCAAGAATTGCTGCAGTGGCGATAGGAATATATCCTCTTCGATTACCATCTGGTTTAAACTTAGTTTTGAAAGACTGTTATTATGTGCCTGCAGCTAGCAGGAATTTGATTTCTATTTCATGCTTAGCAATAGAAGGCTATGTGATTACCTTCTTTAAGGACCATTGTAACATTCTTTATGAAAGAAATAAAATTGCAAATGACTTTCTTATTAATGGTCTTTATCAGCTACATATTGATGTATCTATTCTAACTATCGAGCAAAATGTGAATGCCAAATGACCTAGGGATAGTCCAAATGATAGATATCTATGGCACCTGAGATTAGGTCATATAGCAGAAGATAGGTTCAACAAATTGAAGAAAAATGGGCTATTGAGTCCGTTGACTTTCGAGTTATATCCAACTTATGAATCTTGTCTTCAAGGCAAAATGACTAAACTTTCTTTTATTGGAAATGGGGAAAGGGCCACAGATCTCCTTTTTCTAGTACATACTGATGTGTGCGGCCCATTTGATGTGCTGGCTAGAGGCAATTTTATCTACTTCATTACCTTTGCTGATGATCTGTCTAAGTATGGGTATGTGTATCTCATGAGACAGAAGTCAGAAGCTTTTGAAAAGTTCAAAGAATTCAGACATGAAGTAGAAATCGAAATTCTTCGAAAAGTTCGGCTACTGAAGGAGTCCGAAAGAAGTTCAGCTGGTGGAGAGGTCCGGAAGGAGTTCGACTGCTGGAGGGGTCTGGAAGGAGTTCGATTGCTGGAGGAGTCCGGAAGAAGTTCGGCTGGTGGAGAGGTCCAAAAAGAGTTCGACTGCTGGAGAAGTTCGGAAGGAGTTCATGATTGAAGCTCTCTTGTGATTATGAGTTATACTTGGCTGAGCACCAGATCGAACTTCGGTGGGAGTAAGGTTTACCCCCAACAATAGTCCCTCTAGTTTCAAGTTCGAAATTCGAAGGAAGAAAGTAAAAAAATGACTACCGAAGTTCTTTCTCAAACTTCTGCTCTTGTCGGGATGAGATATTTTGGCATTTACCATGCTGGCACCAAAACTTTTCAAATCTAAAATGAGTTCGAAAAGACGATCCTTCGAATCTTCCATCAAAACTCTATCCCAAGTACGACGCCATAAAGACTCTGCCCGTCGGCATTCCTGTGTCATGATGAGTAGGACATGCGGTGCACACTGACTGACTGAAGTTGATCCATAATTATAACTGCCTCGATTTACCTCTGGCTATTTAAGGCCTTCTCCTCTCCTTTGGAAGCTATTCTTGCTTAAGTCTTCTTCTTCCTTCGGTCCCCATTCATCTTCTTCCCAAGGGTCTTAGCCTCCTTCCTCACCTTTCCAAGCTTGAGACACTCTTTCGGCTGATTCTCATCGCATCCATCATCCTTTCTTTCTCTCCATATAGCTTAGGTCAGTTTTCTAATTCTTCTCTTAGGTTATTTGTGCTTTTTATTTCTAACTTCTTGCTCCCCTGATTTTTTGATAGCAACATTTGCCCTGCATTTTTTTTTATTTTTTGGAGGTTTTCTCGAGATTTTATTTTGATCCGGATGTCTTCCAAAATCTCCCACTCCATCAATTCTTGGGGTCACCTAGACCGACCTTCCTTGATCCCGCACCCCTGGTCGAGGTAGAATCTAGGAACATGTCCCACTCATCCTTCATTTCAGACACCATCTCGTCTGTTCTTACTCCGGACGATCTTTCTCTGATCTGAATTTGATATGGAATTCTTCCAAAATACGATCTTGAACTCCCTAGCTTCGATGATCGAGTCAGCTCTCCTCCGACCGACTGGTTTTGTTTGTATTTAGAAACTTTGCATGTTGGGCTTAGGCTTTCACTGCCTCCTTTTGTAATCATCCTCTTCCAATTTTTAAACATCTTCTTCGCATCTGTCATATCGAACTCCTTTCAGTTCATCATAGGTTTTGTTTCCCTCTATCGATTGGCCAAGGTTCAGCCGACCGTTTCGCTCTTTAGAAATTTCTACACCTTCAAGCGCCATCCTTCGACGAGAGACTGATGATACTTTTCTCTCCAGTTCAGCAAGAAGGGATTATTGAAAGGTGTTTCTTCTTTCATTCATAACTAAAAGAAAATATACTTTTTTGTGTATTATCCGACCCTGCTCTTAGATCTTCTTTCTTGGGGTTATATTAGGGAGTCAGTTCATCAAGCTCCTAGCTTAGATGGAGCTGACCTTGATTCCTCTAATAAACTTAAAGCATACCGAACTCCTCTCCTTTTCATCCATTTGAAAGAATAGACCTTGTTCAACCTGGATCTGAGTCCCCTTGACCCTACTGGTACACCTTTTGCTATTCAAATTTACATGGTTTTGCACATGTGTATTGCCACTAATCGTACTTCTTTTTTTGTTGTAGAAATGGATACCAAAGCTGTCGAAATGCTTACCAAAGGACTTTACACAAAGAAGAGGAAAGAAAAGGCATCAAGCAATAGCTCGAAGAGGATGAAGGTCGACGATTGCAGCTCTACGGTCCCTACCTCCACTGTTGTTGCACCCGAGGTCATCGCCAGTGCTGAAGTTGTCTTAGCTGCCAAGGTTGGCACCGCTAGCGCGGGCTCCATGCCTCCCATGCTCTCGAATCCTTCGAGTGGGGATTGGGCATCGGAGCTCCCTACCGAGGGAGAGATAGGAGAAGAAAGAAAAAAGAAGAAAGCTATCGCCAAGACGTCCCATAAGGCTCGCCTTAGTAGGATGGATGGCGATAGTGACGAATGTGGGGAGGATCCCTTCGACAATTTGGAGATCATCCGAGATCTAACCGATAGGTTCACCATATCGGAGGTCATGGACCACATGGCTGACCTTGACCCGCTGTAGCTTGTTTGGAATTCTCTTGGAACCGTCGTCAAGGAAACTGCTCCATCGCTCGACCCTTCTACTCCTCTCTTTTCTTCTCCTTCCTTTTTTTTTTAACATCAATTATTTGTTGCAGTCAGATCACCAGATGCTTGCCTACATTAAAAGGATGCACCGTTAGTGTTAGATATGTGTGCCCTAGAAGCCAGAATTGGCTGACACTTGTTATACACTTTTATGGATAAAATTATAATTTTGATCATAAATAATAAAATAGATTATTTTCTATCATAATGTATATTTAGTGTCTGTGATACATTTCTTGAGTTAATGGTAATGATAGTTCATATTTTCAAGAGTTGAAAATTTAAGACGTGAATTTTCATTACAAAATGCTTCCGACCGTAGGATCATCATGAGGATGGTGGTTGATCTGAAGGATTGATGTACAATCACTTCTTTGTAGTACATGAGTTTTGAGTCTACGGTGTAGAGATATCGAAGTGAGAGTACAGGTACTCATTGGAGAGTGAGGGCATTGAGTGTGACCACCTCGAGCAGTCATTATGAAGTCTACCTTCTCATCGATAACTGGTTCGAAGCTACAGTTGTGTGTCTGGTTCTTTGATCTGAGGTGCATCAGTAGTTCACCTTGAGGGTGTTATAGTTTGACTATACCATAACTCGATCTTCTAGTCATTCAGAATCCTGAGGTGTATGTTGGCTATAGCATGTTCATTGTAGGAATTGGATTGCACCAATAGAAAATCTATCTACCTCGGTGGATGAGGAGTAGCCCTATGATGATTATTAGAATCAAGTCCATAAGCCCATGACCATGGCAGAGTGAAATAATAGAAAGAGTTTCTATTAAGGTTTTCATATTGGACTTGAATCGAATGATTAATCATATGATGGATATTAGGGTTTGACGAGTTCACCTTAACTCTAATCCGATCGGAGCTCAAGATAGAGGAACTTAATCACATAGATAACTGCACTGAGAGTTTCGTTCTTAGTGCTGATGGGTTGCTACTATATACTGCTAGGTGTCACTGATGGATTCTGAAAGTAATTAGAATGATTTGGATGATCGATCATACTAGTTGTCTGAATCAGAAAAATTCTGATCCATCAGAAGGTGTTTTGATGATGTCGATGATAGAGATCATGATATATCCCATTACCATATGGAACTGAACCTAACTAAATTACAAAAATAAGGGTTTGGATCTGGATATCATCAATTGGACTAACCTAGTTCAATTGATTTGAATAAGATTCAATTAGGTTCAAGAAAATTATGCTAACACATGATTGAGCCTAATGTTCTCCTTCAATGATCATTAAAAGTTGTCTCGACTAAGCCAAATATGTTTGGGCTTACTCAGGTACCTTTATTTGATTTGATTAGAGCTTGTCCAGATCAGAAAAGGATTATCTTAATTTATGAGATAAATTTGAAACAACACCTACCATTTTTCGTCATCTGCTAATTCTTATCTTTTGACTTTGGTCAAATGTTGACCTTTGATACTTAGACATCTGCTCATGTGTCATGCACCCATAGGAGAGAGATTTGACCTTTTTCCACTTGCTAAAAGGAGGAAAGGGAGGGGGCGCATGCCTAGGGAGGCATGCACCCAAGGATGATGATGCCTAAAGTCCCGTACAGATGGGACTCCAGGTTGCTCCATGGAATAAACTTAGGTGGCGCCTAAGACTCTACTTTGACCAGTCTTGGCGCCACCCAAAGATGTTTGAGAGGGGCTCTCATCTGATTGGATCAGATGATATCATCTCATCAATCAAATTTAGATCTGATTGCATGAAGAGACGTGATTGATCGGGATGATGTGGCACTGCATGGCATAGCAGGATCTATATAAACCCTGTCTGTGCCTAGGTTTCAAGAGTTCTTTCTTTGCCCATGCCACATAGACCCTCTTCCTTCTTCTCTATGCCTACCTCTGACCTTCTCTCTCCTCTCCATGCCCAAGAGGTGTTGGGCTTCAGTTTGGTGCGATCCAGGCAAGAGAAAGGCGACAAGAAAGGAAGAAGGCAGTAATGCTGCAAGAGACGACACCAGATCTTCAAAAATTATTTTGAAGATCTTCAAGATCAGATCTAGATCTGATCATTGGAGGATAGATTGAGAAGGAGGAGATCTTTCAATTCTATTCGAGTGAATATCGGTAGAGGCCAGGCGATTGCATGGCTACATCCAATACCTCAGGCAATCAGAAGGATCATCATAGGGTAATAGGATTATCCAATAATAAGGTATAAATTAAATCTAATTTAATTTATTTTTATTTTATTTATTAGATCTATCTAATTAGATTTAAAAAGTATCAGATCTAATTTAGATTTAAGAAAAAAAAAATTAAAATATTTTTCTTAGTCAAATCAGATCTGAATGAACTTGAAACGAGAAACAGGATTTTTTCTGCAACTGGTATCAAAGCAAGGTTCTCATAAATAATTTAGATCTAATTTTAATATGATAATTAGATAATTTTAGATATCACATAAGATATAATTAGATCTAAAATTTAAAAAAATTAAAAAATTAAATAATATAGATCTAAGTTGTATGAGATGTATGACTAGTTGTAGAATAGAATTGTTCTATGTATAGTCTTGTATGATCATAATTTAATTTAATTAATTATAATTTTTAGATCTATTTATTTATTATTTTTTAATATTATAAATATTATAATAAGATCTAAAAAATAAAAAATTAAGTTATTTAATTTTTATTCATATGAGATATGATGAATGCATGTTTAGACTAGTTGTAGAATAGTTCTACATAATTATTTAGAATAAAATTTATTTTGATAAGATTAATTTAAATTAAATTTTTTAGATGATTATGAGATAATTTAAATCTAGAAACATGCATGATATGATACATAAAGATGTATGCAAAACATGTTTAAAGTTTGATCAATCTTATATATGAGATATATGATGTAGATCTAACTAGTTTTGTAGTTTTCATATTTTTGATTAAAGCATTCTTCTTAGCCATCTGGTTATAAGAATAAAGTAAGATTTAAATGCCCTCTCTTTCTATTTGATGGGGTATTCTTATGATGAGTAGGGGTGCTGCACGTTCGTCCTCAATCAGAAATTCAAAAACTTATTTCTTAAAATCCTAGAATTTTATTTACATATTTTATTTGAAAACTCTAAACTTAATTAAGAATTAAAATTATAAAATATGTTAAGTCTAAAAATTAAGTATTTTTAGATTTAAGATATATTCATAAAATTGGGTTCGGACTTAGGTAGCTCAATTAGGTCTAGCGGTTGATCAAACCGAATCAAGAGTTGGTTAGATGGGATCAAGAGTGCTTAAATTGACCAGCCTAATAGGATTAAGTCTGGATCAAGATCAAATCACTTGAGTAATCGATCAAGCTAAGACCTAATTAGGCTCAGTGGTTAGAGTCTGGATTGTAGGCTAACCTGATTAGTTTTGGCTCAATAATTTGATGTCTTAGATAAGTTTGGCAGATACGATCAACTGATTTTTAATTGAGAGCTACTCAACTCGAATGCATTCTTATTGAGTTAATGACATATCCCTTCCATCGATCTCACTTACCTGGTCATATTTATTGACCCAGTCCTGATCTAAGATGGTTAACAATCTGAGCTAATCCATACCACTAGGTTAGTCATAATTGTTATGGCTATTGTAAGTCAAGTTTAAAGAGACCTAAATCAAATCTCCCTAAGAAAAGATTAAGTCTAAGGTCTTCCACCATTGTAGATATGTGGATCCTTCTCGGAGTTGATTGTTTTCGACTAGTTATAGTGGTTCAGTTGCACCGAGAAGATGTAACCATGTCTATTAGGCATGAATACTATGGGCTGGAGGATGGATTATGCTCAATATTTTGGATACGGTGAGAGTTCCAATTAGGAATCCAATCTATGCAAATGGTGGGTCTGACTTAACTAAGAAGTGAATCAATATTTTGGGCATGGTGAGATTCATGAATTAGAGATCAAGTTTGGGTGCATCATGATTAGAGAATCATTGTACAAGAGTTGTTCACTCATTAGCTAACCCATCATCAATAACTGTTAGGTGAGGTGATGAGTCAGTTAGTGGGACTGCACCATCCACTTGAAATCATTAGTCATGAAGATTTTTGCATCTCTATAAAGAAAGTGTAGGGATCTAAGAAAATAGTGAAAGCTAATTTATTTAAAAATAAAATTTTTAAATAAATTGGTTAAGTTTTATTTATAAAATCTAACTAAAAACTTTGACTCTCTATAGAAAAATGTCTGCATCCAACCTACTAACCCGTATCCTGGACACCCATAAACTGACCAGATCTAATTATAAGGATTGGCTCCAAAACTTTAAAATCATTTTAGGTTTTGAGAAGTTAACTCATGTATTGGATCAGGATCCTCCCACCTTACCAGCCCATCCGTCCACTGAACAGAAAACATCTCTCGATAAATGGATGGATGAAGATAACATGATCAGATACTACATGTTGGGCTTGATGCCTGATGAGCTTCAATGCCAACATGAAGATATCAAGACTATCCGCTAAATGTTGGCTCACCTGCAAGAGTTGTTTGGTGAACAAAGTTGCGCAGCCAAATATTAGATCACTAAATGACTTTTTAAGGCTAAGATGCGTGATGGGTAGTCAGTCCAAGATCATTATCTGATGATGATCAAGGACTTGAAAAAGCTTGAGAAGCTCGGAGTGAAGTTAGATCAGGATCTGTAGAATGATATAATTCTGCAATCATTAACTAATGTGTATGGGCAATTCATCATGAACTACCATATGCATAAACTTCAGAGTACTCTAATCGAACTTATAAACATGTTGGTTATTGCTGAGCTTTCTATGAAAGGTTTTAAAGGCTCAGTGCTTACTATGAAATGGACTTCTTCCAAGAGAAAGTCTTTTAAAAAGAAAAAGTCTGTGAAAAGGCAAAAGATGGAAGGTGGAAAGAAGAAAAAGATGGAGCTGAAGAAGAAGGCCACTAACAAAGAAAAGAATTTTCATTGTAACACAGACGACCACTGAAAGCAAAACTATCCTATTTACCTGACCATCCTGAAGAATAAGAAGGATGCAGGTCCTTCTGGAGGTATGCTCATTATTGAATCTAACCATATGGTTTCTTCTGCATCCAGTTGGGTGCTTGACTCTAGTTTTAGTGCTCATTTGTGTACTTTCATATAGGATCTTGAGGATAGCAGAAGGCTGAGGGATAATGAGATGATCCTACACATCAAAAATGAAGTAAGAGTTGCTGCTGTGGCCATGAAAACCTACCCTCTTTGACTACTATCTGGTTTAGATTTAGTACTTAAGAATTATTACTATGTGCCTACTGTAAGCAGAAATTTGGTTTCTATTTCATATTTAGCATAAGAAGGCTATGTAATTAGTTTTCTTAAGGACCATTGTAATATTCTTTATGAAAGAAATAAAATTGTAAGTGGTTTCCTTATTAATGATCTCTATCAGTTACATATTGATGTATCTATTTTTAATATCGAGTAAAATGTGAATGCCATAAGAACAAAATGACCCAGAGATAGTCCAAACGATAGATATCTATGGCACCTTAGACTAGATCATATAGCAGAAAATAGGGTTAATAAATTGAAGAAAATTGGGCTATTAAGTCTATTGACTTTCGAGTCATATCCAAATTATGAATCTTGTCTTCATGGCAAAATGACTAAGCTCCCTTTTATAGGACATGGGGAAGGACCACGGATTTACTTATCCTAGTACATACTGATGTATGCAGTCCATTTGATGTGCCAGCTAGAGGTAATTTTATCTACTTCATAACCTTCACCGATGATTTATCTTGGTATGGGTATGTATATCTTATGAGACACAAGTCTGAAGCTTTTGAAAAGTTTAAGAAATTTAGACATGAAAGTCGAAAAGTAAATTAGAAAATCCATTAAGATTCTTCGATCAGATCGAGGAGGTGAATACCTTAGTCAAAAATTTTTTGACTATCTCAAATAAAATGGTATAATCTTTCAATGGATTTCATCTGAAATACTTCAACTCAACAAAATTTCAAAACGAAGGAACCGGACCCTATTAGATATAGTCCGATCCATAATGAGCTTCACAGACCTTCCTGATTTTTTTTGGGGACAGTCTATTAACTGCAGTATACTTACTAAATAGGATTTCTTCTAAAACTGTTCCTACCATACCGTATGAGATATGGCATGGTAAGAAATCAAGTCTAAGTCATCTCAGAATTTGGGGTTGTTCGGCTCATGTCAAAATACAACAAGGAGATAAGTTAGACTTCAGGTCCTTTAGAGCTCGATTCATAGGATATTCTAAAGAGTCGTTAGGATATTATTTCTACTTTTTAGAAGATCATAATATGATTGTGAGTTAGCATGCCATCTTTCTTGAAAAATAGTTTATTCAAGATAGCGGCATTGAAAAGTAGTTCAAGCTCGAGGAGAAAGTCTCACAAGAGCAATGACCTAAGGACCAAATGGAACCAAATTAGGTTGAGCCAATACAATCACAACCTCCTCCACCTCGTAGATCGAAAAAAATTTCTCGTCCCCCTGAGAGGTACTTAGGTACTATTTTAGAAAAGATAGAGAAAATATTCCTCATAGGTAATGAGGTTCATGGTGATGATTCCAAAATCTATGACAAGATGATATCGGATATCGACTCCAAAAAATGGTTAGAGACAATGAATTTAGAAATTGACTCGATGCACTCAAACCAAGTCTAGACCTTGGTAGATCCACCAGAAGGTATAGTACCTATTGGGTGTAAATAGATCTACAAGAGAAAGATTAGTGCAGATGAAAATAATGGGAGACATCGTCAAAAGCTAGAATTAGGGGCAAAGGTTATAGTCAACCGGTCGAAGAGCACTTGACTATCAGGATATCTTTTCATTCAGGTAGCTATGCAAAACTCTGAGTCCACATATTGCTGCTATTGCCAGCCTATTTTAATTATGAAATATGGCAAAATAGATGTGAAATATAAATATTTTTAATGGATATCTTGAAGGAAGACTATCTATATGGAGACACGCTGCTCAGTGTTTCACAATGCCCAGTGATGTGCTGATCGGTAACAAGGTTGTAAGTTGCAGAAGGTCTATATATACACTTAAAGCAACCATCTCAGAGCTGGAATACTCATTTTTGTAATGTGATCATATTGTTTAGTTTTGTCAAGAATGAGAAGGAACCATGTATCTTAAGGTCAGTAGAAGAGCTATTGTCATTCTCGTATTGTATGTGAATGATATCCTTCTTATTAGGAATGATATTCCCATATTGACCATAGTTAAAATATGGTTATCTAAAGAATTTTCCAAGAAAGATCTAAGAGAAGCATCCTTTATTCTAGAAATTAAGGTCTATAGAGATAGACCGAATAGGATGCTAGGACTTTCATAGAAAATATACATAGAGGAAGTGCTAAAGAGGTTTAGCATGGAAAACTCTAAGAGGGGTTTGGTAACCTTCAGACATGGCATTCATCTCTCCAAGAAGATGTGCCCTAACACACCTAAGAAAATAGAATACATGAGCAAGATCTCTTATGCTTTAGCAATAGAGAGCCTCATGTATGCCATGTTATGTACATGACCTGATATAGCTCATGCTGTGAGTGTCACAAGCAAATATCAGTCGAATTTAGATGAAGAATACTGGACTTCTATGAAATGTATCCTTAGGTACTTAAGAAGAATTAAGGATATGTTCTTGATTTTTGGTAATGAAGAACTCCATATCTAGGGGTATACAGACTCAGATTTTATATTCAATGTAGATGATCGAAAGTCGACATCTGAAAGTCTGTTTGTGTGTAATGGTGGTACTGTTAGTTGGAAGAGTTTCAAGCAGACAATGATCGTAGATTCCATCATAGAAGCAGAATGCATCGCTGCATCAGAAGCTGCGAAGGAGGCATTCTGGTATAAGAAGTTTACCACAGAGATTGAAGTGATGCCATCAGATATCAATCCTCTATACTGCGATAATTATGGCACCATAGTCCTTGCTAAGAAGCCGAGATCTCACTAGAAATCCAAGCACATCGAGCGACGATATCCACCTTCATCTGCAAATTAACCTTCCAAGAAAAGGTGTAACGTTATGGTTCAAAAGAGTGCGACTCCCGCACACAAATGGTGGCCAGACCACTCACCAAAAGCCATTGGCCCAGCCAGAAAGCATCGGAAGCCTCATCCTTGAAGAAGATGAAACTTAGGAATGCTAGGCAATTGACTTTTAACGACGTCAAATGGAAGAATTTGTTAAGATATCTGTGCCCTAGAACCAGAATTGAGTTGCCCGCGACCCATCTTGTTATAATTTAAGAATTTAATAACGTTTAGGAATAAGATACATAATTGTACGATAAGATGAATGTATCTGTGCTTCTCATAATTGTGCATATTTAGGTCTGTGATACTTTTCCCTGTTGAGTATATGGTAATGATAGTTTATTTTTCAAAAGTCGAAAATTTAGATATAGAGATTTTTGTTATAGAAATGCTTTCAATCGAGGATGCATTATGTGAGCGATGGCTTGTTGAGTCCAAAGATGGTGTACAATTCACTCTTTATAGTAGATGAGTCTTTGAAATTACGGTGTAGGACACCAAAGGTGAGAGTTAGTAGGTACTTGTTTGAAGCATGAGGCAACTGAGATGTGACCAACCTCGAGCGAGCATACATTAGGAAGTCTACCGTTCTTCCATTGATGATGGCTTCGAAGCCTGCCAGTTTGTGTGTCTTGGAGTTCTGTATGATCTGAGGTGCAATCGGATAGTTTCACCTTGAGGGTGTGTTATCACGTTTGACTACATTAATCAACTCGATCTTCCTAGCCATCTTGGAATCCTAAAGGTGTATGTCTGACTATAGCATGCGTGCATTATTGCGTGAATTGAGGTTTTTGCACCATAGAAAAGGATGCTATCTACTTTGGTGAGTTGTAGGAGTAGCCCTATGATGATCAATGGAAATCAAGTCCATATAGCTCCTATGCCATGGCAGCAGTGAGTAATAATAGGAAGAGAGTTTTCTATTAAGATGTTTCATATTGAGCCCCTTGAATCGAATGATTAATCATATGATGGATATTAGGTTTGACGAGTTCACCTAACTTCCTTAATTCCGAGTCGAGGCTCAAGAAGAAGAACTTAGATCACATAGTGTAATTGTATTCGAGAGGGTTCATTCTCAAATTCTGCATACGGTTACCATCATATACTGACTAGGTAATCACTGCGATAGAATTGTTGAAAGCGAAGAATGATTGGGATGAATTCGATCCTATACACGTACTCATGGCTGAATCAGGAAAGTTCTGACTCCATCGAAAGATGTTTCGATGATTGTCGGATGATAGAGATCGAATGACAATATTGTCATTATTCATACATAACATAAATCTAACTAGAGTACACAACAAAGTAAGGCCGATTTCAATCTGGAGTTATCATCTAATGGGAACTACCCGTTTTAGCAGTGATTTGAAATAAGATTTCGATTAGGGTTCAAGGAGACTCAATGCGTAGCACATGATTGAGCCTAATGTTCGCCTTCAAACAACTCATCTAAAAGTGTGTCCTCCGGCTGAGCGCCAAATATGGTTTTGGTACTCACTCAGGACTTGTACTTGGGTCTAACTGGAGCTTGTCGGAGGTCCGAAAAGTGATTGTTTAATTTCATGAGATAAATTGAGATAACACCTGCGCATTTTCGTCACCGCGCTGCTATTCTTATCTTTGACTTTGCGTTCAACAAACGGGCTAGTATGACCTTTGATAACTTTAGACATCTGCGCGCGATTATAACGTATCATGACCACCAGCATAGGTAAGAAAGATTTGACACTTTGTCCAGCCCTGCTAAAACCAAGAAAAGGGAGGAGCGGGCGCAGTTGCCTAGGAGGGTAGGCGCACCCATACAGAGATGACTCGTAGGTTGTTTATGGATATAAACTTAGGGTAGCAGTCCTAGACTCTACTTTTGACCAATCTTGGCACCACCCAAGGAATCGTTTGAGAGGGACTGTCATCTGAGTTAGTTTCGATGATGTCATGCCTAACCAATTAGGAGTTTATATTGATAGCACAAGAGACGTTATTGGTCGGGAGGTGATGCTGGCAACTGTATGGCATCAGCAGGGTTCTATATAAACTCTATTTTGTCCTAGGTTTCAAGGAGGTTCTTCCTTTGCGCACATGCCACATAGCCCCTCTCCCCTCGCTCTCTCGCACAGCCTACCTCTCTAATCCTTCTCTGCCTCCTCTCCACATTTCAAGAGGCCTTGGGCTTCCAATTGGTGATCTGGCAAGAAGGGCACATGAAAGGTGAAAGAGGCCAGCACTGCCGCAGAAAGAGATGACACCAGATCATTCAAAAATTTATTGGTTGAGATCTCTCGAAGATCAGCTATCAATTATTGATCTTTGAGATTAATGTGAGAAGGAGGGAGAATCCTCTACGATCCTGTCTGAGGTGGATAGATATGAAGCCAAGCGTTGCACTGTGCTACATCAAAAAACTCAAGCAATCAGCAAGATCATCATAGGATATCAGATTAACCCAACACATGAGATATAAATTTAAATGCTAATTTCAAATTTTATTTTTATTTTATTTAATTAGATCTATCTAATCAGGTATCTAAAAGTAATGTAAGATCTAGATTTAGAATCTAGAGAAAAAAAAATCTTGTAAAATATTTCTCTTAATCAAATCAGATCTAAATGGAACGCTAGATTCGAAAAATAGAACTTTTTCCGTCACGTGTTTCGGAGGCAAACAAGGCCACAGAAGGTCCAAGAGGGCCTTCGAACTGAGATCGTAACATCATATCACAGAGAGGGTTCGTCGAGATCGAGCACCTGTAGAGGAGAAGGACGGCAAACATTGGGAGTCCTCCCCATGGTGGCGCTTGCAAATAAGAGGAGTTCATCTCGGCCGAACTCAGGCCATACTCAAGACCTGGAGGAGGAGAGGAAGATAGGAAAGCGAGAATAAGTGGTCGCATGGAACTTGGGAGGCATCGATGGGCGAAGGTTGGTCTCAGAGGGTGATTGACCCGGGGCCCATGGCAAGGTTTCAACGGCTATTTTCTCTAGACTGTAGAAATGTTGAACGTGGGCGAATTCGGTTCAGGAGGTGGTCTCATCAACGGGTCTTAGAGCGGGCTGCATAGGCAGAGGTGGCCTACGAAGGTTCCCCGAACCTGGCAACCCTCAGCTCTTCTGGAGGAGGAGAAAGATGATGGCAGTGCCTGGGGAACCACCCATGCCACAGAGTCGAATCCTCCGCTTTCATCGAGTCGTGATCTGGGTCGCATTCGTATCAGACTGTAGAGAGTGTCTGAGCTAGTTCGGCGCAATCCGAGGCAGCGGACCGAGAGTGCCTTCCCACTCCATCTTTCATCATCTCATATTCGACGGTTCGAAAAAAAAAAAATCCCCTCGAGTCTAGCTTGTCTATTTCTTGCTTGTTTAATTCTTTTTCACTTTGTAACTTAAACATTTTCTTGATGGCTAAAATGAAGGTAGAATTTCTTTTTGTCCACACCTTTGTGTGAGCATTTTTCATATCTTGAATGCAAGTCTTCCCGTCGAGCTCGGACCTAACTTACCTCAGGGGGTTCCCTGATAATCCAGTGAATAAAAAAGGCTGGGAGAGAAAAAAAGTTCCATCAGCTAAAGAAGGAAGATTTAAAGGAAGGATAGGGAGGATGCTTCAAGCTCTCACAAAAATCGCTTTGCAGGCGACCAATAGTAGGTTATATGTCTCCGCCTTCCAAATTTTGCAATATGTAAAGAACTCTGTTAGTTTTAGTCATTCGAAGGAGAGCTTCGAGAGGAAGCTGGCCGGAACTTCGAAAGGAAAGTGCAAGCGATAAATCTGGATGTGTTGACACAATCGAAGATCAGCTCCGCGTCGAATGGACGTCACCTAAAGGCTGACAAAGGAAAAAAGTTCAACTTCGTAGAAGGGAGCTCATCGTGTTTCCTCCGGATAAGGTGCCGATTTGAAGTGGGGACTAGATCGATGAGGTCTCCACATGTTAGATATGTTCTGCCCGTAAGCAAGCAAAATTGGCTGACACTTGTTATTTACACTTCTAAGGGCAAAAATTATAATGTTTAGCATTTACAATAATACAGGATGAATAATTTTCTATCACAATGT
>QRFJ01000794.1:361956-393017 GCA_006176705.1 Cocos nucifera | reverse complement strand
TCTGCTTACAGCATGCACATAGTAACAATCCCTAAGTACTAAATCTAAGCCAGATAGTAGTCAAAGAGGGTAGATTTTCATGGCCACAGCAGCAACTCTTGCTTCATTTTTGATGTGTAGGATCATCTCATTATTCTTCAGCCTCCTACTATCCTCAAGATCCTGTATGAAAGTACACAAATGAGCACTAAAACTAGAATCAAGCACCCAACTGGATGCAGAAGAAACCATATGGTTAGATTCAATAATGAGCATACCTCCAGAAGGACCTGCATCCTTCTTATTCCTCAGGGTGGTTAGGTAAATAGGATAGTTTTGCTTTCAGTGGTCGTCTGTGTTACAATGGAAATACTTTTCTTTGTTAGTAGCCTTCTTCTTTAGCTCCGTCTTTTTCTTCTTTCCACCTTCCATCTTTTGCCTTTTCACAGACTTCTTCTTTTTAAAAGACTTTCTCTTAGAAGAAGTCCATTCCATAGCAAGCACTGAGCCTTTAGAATCTTTCATAGAAAGCTCAGCAATAACCAGCATGTTTATAAGTTCGGCCAGAGTACTCTGAAGTTTATGCATATGGTAGTTCATGATGAATTGCCCATACACATTAGTTAAGGATTGCAGAATTATATCATTCTATAGATCCTGATCTAACTTCACTCCAAGCTTCTCAAGCTCTTCCAAGTCCTTAATCATCATCAGATAATGATCTTGGACTGACTGCCCATCACGCATCTTAGCCTTAAAAAGTCATTTAGTGATCTTGATATTTGGCTGCGCGACTCTGTTCACCAAACAATCTCCTTGTAGGTGAGCCAACATTTGGCGGATAGTCCTTGATATCTTCATGTTGGCGCTGAAGCTCATCAGACATCGAGCCCAACATGTAATATCTGGCCTTGTTATCTTCATCCATCCATTTATCAGAGATGCTCTCTGTTCAGTGGATGGACGGGCTGGTAAGGTGGGAGGGATCCTGGTCCAAATACATGAGTTAACTTCTCAAAACCCAAAATAATTTTGTAGTTTCTGAGCCAATCTTTATAATTGGGTCTGGTCAGTCTATGTGTGTCCAGGATACGTGCCAAGTGGGTTGGACGCAGACATTTTTCTGTAGAGAGTCAAAGATTCTAGTTAGATACTGTAATTTGACTTGACCAATTTATTTAAAAATTTTATTTTTAAATAAATTAGCTTCCACTATTTTCTCGGATCCCTACACTCCCTCTGTAGAGATGCAAAAATCTTCCATGATTAATGATTTCTAGTGGGTGGTGCGGTCTCACCAACTGACTCATCACCTCACCTAACAGTTATTGGTGATGGGTTAGCCAATGAGTGAACAACTCTTGTTCAATGATTCTCTAATCATGGTGCACCCAAACTTGGTCTCTAATTCATGAATCTCACCGTATGCCCAAAATATTGATCCACTCCTTAGTTAAGTCAGACCCACCATTTGCATAGACTGGGATTCCTAATTGAGTCTCTCACCGTATCCAAAATATTGAGCCCAACTCATCCTCCAGCCCATAGCATTCCAATGCCTAATAGACATGGTTGCATCTTTCCGGTGCAACTGAGCCACTGTATCCAGCCGAGAACAATCAACCCCGGGAAGGGCCCGCACATCTACAATGGTGGAAGACCTCAGACTTAATCTTTTCTTAGGGAGAATTGATTCAGGTCTCATTAAACTAGACTTGGCTTAGTCATAACAATTATGACTAACCTAGTGGCATGGGTTAGCTCGGATTATTGACCACCTCAGATCAGAACTGTGTCAACAGATATGGCCAGGTAAGTGAGACCGGTGGAAGGAATATGCCATTAACTCGTACAAGAATGCATTCAGGTCGAGTAGCTTCCAATTAAAAATCAGTCGGTCGTATATGCCAAACTTACCTTAGACACCAAATTGTTGAGCCAGAACCAATTGGGTTAGCCTACAATCCAGACTCTAACCTCTGAGCCTAATTAGGTCTTGCTTGATCGATGATCGTGACTCGATCTTGACCCAGACTTAATCCTATTAGGCTGGTCAATTTAAGCATTGTTGATCCCATCTAACCAACTCTTGATTCGGTTTGATCAACCGCTTAGACCTAATTGAGCTACCCAAGCCCGAACCCAGTATTATGAATATGTCTTAGATCTGAAATTCTCAATTTTAGACCTAATTAATATTTCATAAACTTAATTCTTAATTAAGTAGGGTTCATAAACAAAATATGCACAATAAATCCTAGGGTTTCAGGATCTAGGGTTTTGCAGAAAGTAAGTTTTTGGAATTTCTGATTAAGGACGAACACGCAGCACCCCTACACATCATAAGAACACCCCATCGAATGGGAAGAGAGGGCCTTTAAACCCTTCTTCGTTCTTATGACCGGACGGCCAAGAGGAATGCCTTAATCAGGAACATTCAATACTACAAAACAATATCAGATCTATATCATATATCTCATATATAAAGTAGATCTAATCATGGCATATTTTGCATACATCTCATGTATCAAATCATGCATATTTTTAGATCTAAATTATCTCATAATAATCTAAAAAATTAGATTTAAATTGATCTAATCAAAATAAATTCTAATCTAGATAATTATGTAGAACTATTCTACAACTAGTCTAGACATGCATCAATCATATCTCATATGATATTCAAAAATTAAATAATTTTTATTTGCTATTTTTTAGATGTTATTATAACACTTATAATATCAAAAAATAGTAAATAAAAAGATCTAAAACATGATTTAATCAGATTAAATCAAAAATATGCAAGAATATTCTATAGAACTATTCTATTCTAGAACTAGTCATGCATATCTTCTAATCTTAGATCCAAATTATTTAATTTTAATTTTTTCTAATTTTAGATCTGATCACATCTCATGTGACATCTGAAATCAATTATTTTCTAATTAAAATAAATTTAAAATTAGATCTAAATAATTTTAGAACCATGGCTCTGATACCAGTTGAAGGGAAATCCTGATTTCTCGGTCCAGGTTCGTTCAGATCTGATCAGATCAAGAGATATATTTCAAAAATTTTTTCTCTTGATCCCAATCAGATCTTGATATGTTTTAGATCTAATTCTTATTATTTTAATAAAATAAAATTAAAAGATAAATTAAATCAAATTTAATTTACCTGATCTGGGTAATCCTATTACCCTGTTGATGATCCTGTTTGCAGCGGAAGGTTCTGGATCTTAGCCACGCAAGCGCCTGGCCTCTACCGGTATCCACTCGGGTTGGATCTGGAGATCCTCTTCTTCTCTCTATCACACCTCCAAAAATCAGATCTGGATCTGATCTGGAGGATCTTCAAAACTCTTTTGAAGATGAGCAGTCGTCCTTTGCAGCAGCGCAGCCTTCTTCCTTTTTGATCGCCTTTCTTTGATCTGAATCGCACCAACCAGGTCCAAAACTCCTTTTGGACGTGGAGAGCCCAAAGACCTGGCATTGGAGAAGGAGGGGAGAGGCAGCCTTGGAGAGGCATGGAGAAACTATGAGGTAGGCATAGGAGAAGAAGGAAGAGGGTCTATGTGGCATGGGCAACTAGATACAATCTCTTGATCTCAACAATCTGAGTTGGATACAGGGTCTTATTTATAGACTAGCTGTGATCCAACTCCTCTTCTTCCCAACCAATCACAACCCTTTGTGAAATCAGATCTAAATCTGATTGGTGGGAATAGAGAGTCCCCTGGATTCCTCCTTAGAGAGCCCCTCTCAAACATCCTTAGGTGGCGCCTAAGACCAGTCAAAGTTGGTTCTTAGAAGAACTCTAATTGGAATCCAAAAAGGAGATGGAGTCCTTGTCCAACAAGGACTCCTAGGCGCCTCCAACTTGGGCACACGCCTAGGGTGGCGTGCGCCCCTTCTCCTTGCCAGGTTCTGGCAGGGGGACAGGCCCCCACCAGCTCTCCAATAGGTGCATGACATGTGGTCAAAAGTCAAAGTGTCAATGGTCAACATTTGACCAGTCAAAGGTAGACTTTTGACCAAAGTCAAAGAACAAGAAATGGCAGGTGACCAAAAATGGCAGGTAGTGTCTTACAAATAAGACAACCTTTTCTGACTTGGACAACCTCCTGTCAGACCATATGAAGGCCTCTGTTTGAGCACAAACTCCTTTGGCTCAGACAGGACAACTTATTTATGATAGCAAAAGAAGAACGTTAGGTTCAATCGAGTGCTAGCACGATTTCCTTGAACCTAATTGAATCTCATTCAGATCAATTGAACTAGATCAGTTCAATTGATGATCACCAGATTCAAACCCTTGTTTGTGTGACCCAGTTAGGTTCAGTTCTGTATGGTAATGGGATATGTCATGATCTCTATCATCGACATCATCGAAACTCCTTTCGATGGATCAGAACTCTTCTGATTCGAACAGCTAGAATGATCGATCATCTAAATCATTCTAATTGCTCCCAAAATCCACCAGTGACACCTAGCAGTATATGGTGGCAACCCATCAGAGCTGAATGCGAACCTCTTGGTGCAGCTACCTGTGTGATTAAGTTCTTCTATCTTGAGCCCCGATCAGATTAGGGTTAAGGTGAACTCGTCAAACCCTAGTCTCTGTCATATGATGTAATCATTCGATTCGAGTCCAATGTGAAAATCTAAATAGAAACTCTTTCTATTATTTCACTCTACCATGGCCATGGATTTCTGGACTTGATTCTCATGATCATCATAGGGCTACTCCTCTACCACCGAGGTAGATAGATTCCATCTTGATGCAATCCAGTTCCTACAATGAACATGCTATAGCCAACATACACCTCAGGGTTCCATATGGCTAGGAGACCGAGTAATGGTGTAGTCAAACTATAACACCCTCAAGGTGAACTGCCGATGCATCTCAGGTCAAAGAACCAGACACACTACTGCAGCATCGAGTCAGTCATTGACGAGAAGGTAGACTTCCCTAATGACTACTCGAGGTGGTCACGCTCAGTGCCCACGTTCTCTAACGAGTACCTGTACTCTCGCTCCAGTGTCTCCACACCGTAGACTCAAGACTCATCTACTAAAGAGAAGCGATTGTACACCAACCTTCCGGATCAATCACCATCCTCGTGATGATCCTATGGTCAGGAGCATTTATGAGTTAATAATGATTATTCATGTCTTAAATTTTCAACTCTTGAAAATATGAATTATCATTACCATTAACTCAAAAAGTATCATGTATCACAGACACTAAATACACATATGTGATAGAAAATAACCCATTTTATTGATTTATAGTCAAAATTATAATTTTGCCCCTAGAAGTGTATTACAAGTGTCAGCCAATTCTGGCTTCTAGGGCACACATATCTAACACTAACGGTGCATCCTTTTAATGTAGGCAAGCATCTGGTGATCTGACTGCAACAAATAATTGATGTTAAAAAAAAGGAAGGAGAAGAAAAGAGAGGAGTAGAAGGGTCGAGCGATGGAGCAGTTTCCTTGACGACGGTTCCAAGAGAATTCCAAACAAGCTACAGCGGGTCAAGGTCAGCCATGTGGTCCATGACCTCCGATATGGTGAACCTATCGGTTAGATCTCGGATGATCTCCAAATTGTCGAAGGGATCCTCCCCACATTCGTCACTATCGCCATCCATCCTACTAAGGCGAGCCTTATGGGACGTCTTGGCGATAGCTTTTCTTCTTTTTTCTTTCTTCTCCTATCTCTCCCTCGGTAGGGAGCTCCGATGCCCAATCCCCACTCGAAGGATTCGAGAGCATGGGAGGCATGGAGCCCGCGCTAGCGGTGCCAACCTTGGCAGCTAAGACAACTTCAGCACTGGCGATGACCTCGGGTGCAACAACAGTGGAGGTAGGGACCGTAGAGCTGCAATCGTCGACCTTCATCCTCTTCGAGCTATTGCTTGATGCCTTTTCTTTCCTCTTCTTTGTGTAAAGTCCTTTGGTAAGCATTTCGACAGCTTTGGTATCCATTTCTACAACAAAAAAAGAAGTACGATTAGTGGCAATACACATGTGCAAAACCATGTAAATTTGAATAGCAAAAGGTGTACCAGTAGGGTCAAGGGGACTCAGATCCAGGTTGAACAAGGTCTATTCTTTCAAATGGATGAAAAGGAGAGGAGTTCGGTATGCTTTAAGTTTATTAGAGGAATCAAGGTCAGCTCCATCTAAGCTAGGAGCTTGATGAACTGACTCCCTAATATAACCCCAAGAAAGAAGATCTAAGAGCAGGGTCGGATAATACACAAAAAAGTATATTTTCTTTTAGTTATGAATGAAAGAAGAAACACCTTTCAATAATCCCTTCTTGCTGAACTGGAGAGAAAAGTATCATCAGTCTCTCGTCGAAGGATGGCGCTTGAAGGTGTAGAAATTTCTAAAGAGCGAAACGGTCGGCTGAACCTTGGCCAATCGATAGAGGGAAACAAAACCTATGATGAACTGAAAGGAGTTCGATATGACAGATGCGAAGAAGATGTTTAAAAATTGGAAGAGGATGATTACAAAAGGAGGCAGTGAAAGCCTAAGCCCAACATGCAAAGTTTCTAAATACAAACAAAACCAGTCGGTCGGAGGAGAGCTGACTCGATCATCGAAGCTAGGGAGTTCAAGATCGTATTTTGGAAGAATTCCATATCAAATTCAGATCAGAGAAAGATCGTCCGGAGTAAGAACAGACGAGATGGTGTCTGAAATGAAGGATGAGTGGGACATGTTCCTAGATTCTACCTCGACCAGGGGTGCGGGATCAAGGAAGGTCGGTCTAGGTGACCCCAAGAATTGATGGAGTGGGAGATTTTGGAAGACATCCGGATCAAAATAAAATCTCGAGAAAACCTCCAAAAAATAAAAAAAAATGCAGGGCAAATGTTGCTATCAAAAAATCAGGGGAGCAAGAAGTTAGAAATAAAAAGCACAAATAACCTAAGAGAAGAATTAGAAAACTGACCTAAGCTATATGGAGAGAAAGAAAGGATGATGGATGCGATGAGAATCAGCCGAAAGAGTGTCTCAAGCTTGGAAAGGTGAGGAAGGAGGCTAAGACCCTTGGGAAGAAGATGAATGGGGACCGAAGGAAGAAGAAGACTTAAGCAAGAATAGCTTCCAAAGGAGAGGAGAAGGCCTTAAATAGCCAGAGGTAAATCGAGGCAGTTATAATTATGGATCAACTTCAGTCAGTCGGTCAGTGTGCACCGCATGTCCTACTCATCATGACACAGGAATGCCGACGGGCAGAGTCTTTATGGCGTCGTACTTGGGATAGAGTTTTGATGGAAGATTCGAAGGATCGTCTTTTCGAACTCATTTTAGATTTGAAAAGTTTTGGTGCCAGCATGGTAAATGCCAAAATATCTCATCCCGACAAGAGCAGAAGTTTGAGAAAGAACTTCGGTAGTCATTTTTTTACTTTCTTCCTTCGAATTTCGAACTTGAAACTAGAGGGACTATTGTTGGGGGTAAACCTTACTCCCACCGAAGTTCGATCTGGTGCTCAGCCAAGTATAACTCATAATCACAAGAGAGCTTCAATCATGAACTCCTTCCGAACTTCTCCAGCAGTCGAACTCTTTTTGGACCTCTCCACCAGCCGAACTTCTTCCGGACTCCTCCAGCAATCGAACTCCTTCCAGACCCCTCCAGCAGTCGAACTCCTTCCGGACCTCTCCACCAGCTGAACTTCTTTCGGACTCCTTCAGTAGCCGAACTTTTTTCAAACCCCTCCAGCAGCCGAACTCCTTTCGAATCTCTCTAGTAGCCAAACTCCTTCTGGACTCCTTAAGTAGTCGGACTCCTTCCAAACTTCACCTTCGATCGAATCCCTCCATTGGACGAATTTTCCTTCAGGTCTCTCCTCCTATGGATCTACATGCAGATTTCTTCAGCAGACGTACTTTTGGATCCTCTCAGAGGATCCACGTTCGAACATCTCCGGCAGACTTTCTTCAGAGACTCCTCCAATCGTAGGACTCCCGAACCCCTTTCGAACGAACTTCTGGCAATCGTTCAGAAAGTCCCAATGGACTGGCACATCACGACAACAAACACTACCCCCCATAATAAATTCACCTAGGGAGAAGCTTCTTAAGATTATTAGTACATTCTCATACCTAATGAATGATGTACTTATCAAATATACAACAAATTACTTTATTACTACTAATACTTTGTATATGGTTCATCTTGCAAAGGTTATGATAAGCCCTGCATATGTGTTTCTTCCTCTTGTTAAAAGTTTGTTGCATCCTGATTTTCATGTTGCTGCACTGAATTACTGGGTAAAAATAAGTGAGGTGTATTCTCTGGTGAAATTAGGTAAGATCTGATTGAAGGGTTGATCTGATTTTTCGGACCAGGTTCGTTCAGATCTGATCGAATCAAGAGATATATTTTAAAAATTTTTTTCTTTGATTTGAATCAGATCTAGGATGTTTCACATCTGATTCTTATTATTTTAATAAAATAAAATTAAAAGATAAATTAAATCAAATTTAATTTACCTGATCTGGGTAATCCTATTACCCTGTTGATGATCCTGTTTGCAGCGGAAGGTTCTGGATCTTAGCCACGCAAGCGCCTGGCCTCTACCGGTATCCACTCGGGTTGGATCTGGAGATCCTCTTCTTCTCTATCACACCTCCAAAAATCAGATCTGGATCTGATCTGGAGGATCTTCAAAACTCTTTTGAAGATGAGCAGTCGTCCTTTGCAGCAGCGCAGCCTTCTTATTTTTGATCGCCTTTCTTTGATCTGAATCGCACCAACCAAGGTCCAAAACTCCTTTTGGACGTGGAGAGCAAGGGGAGAAGAGACTATGGCATGGAGAAGGAGGGGAGAGGCAGCCTTGGGGCATGGAGAAACTATGATCTCATCATATCTCTTTATCTCATACAATCTGAGTTGGATACAGGGTCTTATTTATAGACTAGCTGTGATCCAACTCCTCTTCTTCCCAACCAATCACAACCCTTTGTGAAATCAGATCTAAATCTGATTGGTGGGAATAGAGTCCCCTGGATTCCTCCTTAGAGGGTGCCTAAGACCAGTCAAAGTTGGTTCTTAGAAGAACTCTAATTGGAATCCAAAAAGGAGATGGAGTCCTTGTCCAACAAGGACTCCTAGGCGCCTCCAACTTGGGCACACGCCTAGGGTGGCGTGCGCCCTTCTCCTTGCCAGGTTCTGGCAGGGGGACAGGCCCCCACCAGCTCTCCAATAGGTGCATGACATGTGGTCAAAAGTCAAAGTGTCAATGGTCAACGTTTGACCAGTCAAAGGTAGACTTTTGACCAAAGTCAAAGAACAAGAAATGGCAGGTGACCAAAAATGGCAGGTAGTGTCTTACAAATAAGACAACCTTTTCTGACTTGGACAACCTCCTAGTCAGACCATATGAAGGCCTCTGTTTGAGCACAAACTCCTTTGGCTCAGACAGGACAACTTATTTATGATAGCAAAAGAAGAACGTTAGGTTCAATCGAGTGCTAGCACGATTTTCCTTGAACCTAATTGAATCTCATTCAGATCAATTGAACTAGATCAGTTCAATTGATGATCACCAGATTCAAACCCTTGTTTGTGTGACCCAGTTAGGTTCAGTTCTGTATGGTAATGGGATATGTCATGATCTCTATCATCGACATCATCGAAACTCCTTTCGATGGATCAGAACTCTTCTGATTCGAACAGCTAGAATGATCGATCATCTAAATCATTCTAATTGCTCCCAAAATCCACCAGTGACACCTAGCAGTATATGGTGGCAACCCATCAGAGCTGAATGCGAACCTCTTGGTGCAGCTACCTGTGTGATTAAGTTCTTCTATCTTGAGCCCCGATCAGATTAGGGTTAAGGTGAACTCGTCAAACCCTAGTCTCTGTCATATGATGTAATCATTCGATTCGAGTCCAATGTGAAAATCTAAATAGAAACTCTTTCTATTATTTCACTCTGCCATGGCCATGGGCTTCTGGACTTGATTCTCATGATCATCATAGGGCTGCTCCTCTACCACCGAGGTAGATAGATTCCATCTTGATGCAATTCAGTTCCTACAATGAATATGCTATAGCCAACATACACCTCAGGGTTCTATATGGCTAGGAGACCGAGTTTTGGTATAGTCAAACTATAACACCCTCAAGGTGAACTACCGATGCACCTCAGGTCAAAGAATCAGACACACCACTATATGCATCTAATGCATGGTTAATATTCTTCCGAAATCCTTCATCCATGAGAATTTTTCTACCATCACTACTCCATGAGATGAGTGACTTTCTATTGGCCAGTGCAGGATTTATTTATTTTTTTTTAATTTTTATTTTTTCAAATTTTTCCTTTTCTCTTGGCTTAACTTTCAAATGCTTGCTAGGGAAACTGATGGTTTACATATGGAAATTGACATGCTTGAAAGTTGATACCATTAAGCAACTGTTTCCTTTCAAATCATTATTACAGTACATTTTTGCAGATTTGGAGACCCAATTTGATTGGACTGAACTCTTAATGCAAAACATGATCTTTATGGTCGGTGTTGGGGGTAAATCTCGCTCCTGCCAAAGTTCGATCTGGTACTCAGTCAAGTGTAACTCATAATTGTACAAGAGCTTCAATCGCAAACTCCTTTCGGATCTCTCCAGTAGCCGAACTCCTTTCGAACTCCTCCACCAGCCGAACTCCTTTCGGACCCCTCCACCAGCCGAACTTCTTCTGGATTTCACCTTCAACTGGATCCTTGCATCGGATGAATTTTTCTTTAGGTCTCTCCTCCCGCGGATCTACATATAGATTCCTTTAGCAGACCTACTTTTGGATCCTCACAGCAGATTCACGTTCGGACATCTCTGACACACTTCCTCAAAGACTCCTCCAATCGCAGGACTCCCGAACCCCTCCTGACCGAACTTTCGGCAATTCCCCAGAAAGTCCCAATGGTAACAAACTCCATGTGGTTCCGAGCGGCCCACTACCAGATGGTTATGATTATCGCTAATAGTTTGTTACAGGCTCCATCTATAAAAGGGATCCTTCATATACGTTTTCTCTAAGCTCTCTTCTTCTTTCCAAGACTCTACAACTTTTTCGACTGAGCACTCCATTTCTGTTAGCCGAAAGAGCTAACTTGATCATTGGAGGGTCTTGCCGGAGTCGCCACCCCCAACTCTGGATTAGACTTATTTTGCAAGTCATCGACAGCGATCTCGTCTTCTCCGGTTCTAGCACTTCTTCGATGATAACCAAATTTTGCACCAACATGATTGGCGCTAGAGAAAGGGCCTCTACTTTTTGAGGTTCTCTTATTTTTAAAGGAGTGCTCAGCAGAGATCTTTTCTCTTCTCCTCCAAAATTCTTCTTTTCGGAAGGAATGACCCCTAGAAAAGCTTCAACCCGATGGTCAACAACCTCCGCGGCCAGATCCCATCCAAATCTGTCCACCTCTATTTCATCCCTGGCAACTCAAGCTCCACTTGCAGCAATGGTGGATGCAAAGCAATTCAACTTGCTGGTCTAGCAGATTCGTGGCCTCATGAAAGCGGTGTAGGCCTTGCGGCACCAACAGCCTCCAACGCCAATTCAACCAGAGTAGGCTTCTTTGGAGCTCCATGATTCAGTCTGAGGATGGTCAACTCGGGCTAGTCAGTCGGTGACCTCTAAAAAGAAGAAGCAGAGGGCCAAGATCTCCTACCCCGATCATGACTCTACCCCTGGAGGGACTTTGCCTTTGTTCAGTCAGAAGACCTTGGAGATCCATGATTGAGAGGATCTCCTGGACTAGAAACTACAGGAGATGAATCAGTGGATCGAGAAACTCCGCCATGCTCTCCCTCCCATGATAATGATATCTGTATCGACCCTCCTTTCTCTCACTGCATCATGCAGGAACCTATCCCACCGAACTTTTAGCTTCCTCAATTCAAGAGCTACGATGGGACTACCGATCCGATCGACCATCTGGAGACCTTCTAGATGCTGATGCTACTTCATGGCATACTAGATGCCATCTTCTATCGAGCCTTCCCATCCACTTTGAAGGGATCAGCCAGAAACTGGTATTCGGTCCTTAAGTCGGATATCATTTTCTCCTTCGATCAGATGAGCTATCAGTTTGTGGCTCACTTCATCAATAGTCGGTGCTTCCGTCGAGGTTCAAACTCCCTCATTAACATCAAGCAAAAGGAAGGAGAGTCCATCTGGATCTATGTTATCCGATTCACTACTGCTGTGTTGGAGGTCCGTAATCTGGATCAGTCCATCGCTATGGTCGTACTAAAGGATGGCCTTCAAAAGAATAATCTGTTGTTCTTCCTAGAGAAGAAGTACGTCAAGAATTTTATTGATATGCTGGCTCAGGCTGAAGGGTATGCCCGAACGAAAGAGGCCTTCAAAGCTAAGGATAATGAAGCCATTGGTGAGCGGCGAGTGGACGAGCCGGGTAGGCCCACTGAGGAAGGAAAGCTGAGTGAAGCTCGGCTGTGCTCTCAAACTCTTCCTGAGTGAAAGCAAACCCGAAGCCCTCCTCGGGCTTAGAAGCAGGGAAGCCCTGACAGAAGGGCATGGCGGGGCTCCACCCTTCGAAGGTTCCATAACTATGCCCCTATCAATGCTCCAAAAATTCAAATACTAATGAAGATCAAGGAGCAGCTGCCAAGGTCGAAAAGGATGTGCTTCCATCCTGGCAGATGCAACCCAAACAAGTTCTACCTCTATCATCGTGATCATGGTCACGATACTGAAGAATGTATCCAGCTTCAGGATAAAATTAAGGAGCTCATCAGGCGATGCTGGCTCGATCGATTCTTACGACATCAGCCTGAAGGAAGAGAGGATCGACCAAGGGCACTACCACAACTTGAACTACTGAGGGGGGAGGAGCAACAAGAAGATCGATCACCTCTTGACATCATCAACACTATCACTGAGAGACCTCGATGAGAAGAGGCCAACAGATCCAAAGGATTGGTGAAGAGGTAGAGGATCAAAGAATTTATAATCTTCACCGAAGTAGATGCACAGAAAGTTTGATTTTTGCATAACAACGTGGTTGTAATTGCTTTAAATATCATAGACTATGATGTATGCTGCATCCTTATTGATAATGAAAGTTCGATCGATGTCTTATTTTATGATGCTTTCTCCAAAATGTCTAAACTTGATGATCGGCTTGGGTCGATAAACTCTCCATTAGTGGGCTTTATCGGTGATGCGGTATCGGTTGAGGGTATAATAACTTTGGTTATGGCTGTAGGATAATATCTAAGGCAGTCCAAGGTACAGATGGACTTTCTGATAGTGAAAGCCCCATCGGCCTATCACGCGATCCTCAACCGATCTGGTCTAAATGCACTTCAAGCAGTAGTGTTAACATATTATTTGAAGATGAAGTTTTCGATAAGCTATGGGATCGAAAAAGTCAGAAGAGACTAAGACTAGTGAGGCATTGCTATTCGGTTACCTTGCGGGGAGGACAGCAGCCAGATCCCTGCCTGGTTGACGGGTTGGACGTCCGCAATGACCTAATAGAAGAGTAGGGAGAGCCTATGGAAGACCTTGTTTCTATCTGATTGAATGACGAAAATGCGGAGCACATTGTGCAGATCGGCTTCAACTTGGGGGATAGGTCCGAGATCAACTCATTACCTTCCTTCAGAGAAATGCAAATGTCTTCGCCTGGGTCCCAATGGATATGCTGAAAATTGATGCCGAGATCATGGAACATCGATTTGCCATTGATCCCAAGTGTCGACCAGTAAAAGAGAAGATGTGTAGCCATGCTTTGGAGAGGCAGAAAGCAATTGCAGAAGAAGTTGATAAGCTCCTCAAGGTCGGATTTATCCAAAAAGTTAACTATCCAAACTGGATCTCAAATGTGGTGCTCGTCAAAAAGGCAAACGATAAGTGGAGGATGTGTATAGACTTCAAAAAGCTGAACAAAGTTCGCCCAAAAGATAGCTAGCCCCTGCCTAGGATTGATCAACTGGTGGATGCAACCTTGGGCCACGAGCTTCTCACCTTCATGGATGCCTTTTTTGGCTATAACCAAATCCGGATGGTGTGAGAGGATGAGGAGAAAACTGCTTTTGTTACTGACCGTGGTCTTTTCTGTTACAGGATTATGCCTTTCGAACTCAATAATGCAAGGGCAACATACCAGCACCTAATCAACAAAATCTTCAAGAAGTAGATCAGTCGAAACATGGAGGTGTATGTGGATGACATGCTCATCAAGAGTCGAGCTTCAATAAATCACATTGCTAATCTCAAAGAGACCTTCAGTGCACTTAAGAAGTACAAGATGAAGCTAAATCCGATCAAGTGTACCTTCAAAGAATTTTTTGGATTTATGGTGTCGAGATGCAGGATTGAGGTAAATCCAAAGAAAATTTAGGCTATTCAAGAGATGACCACTCCAAAAATAATTAAAGAAGTTCAGTGCCTGACTGAAAAAGTAGCATCCCTAAATCACTTCATCTCGGGATCGGTCAAGCGATGCATGTCCTTTTTTTAAGTTCTCAAGCAGCCAAAGAGCTTCTACTGGATGGTAGAATGTCAATAGGTGTTTGAGGAGCTTAAAAACTATCTTGGCTCACCCCCACTACTGACAAAGCCTGAGTCCAAAGAAGAATTATTATTGTACCTAGCAGTCTCCTTAGCAACCATGACAGCAGTCCTGATCAAGAAGGAAATAAAAGTACAGTGGTCAGTCTACTACATAAGCTGAGTCTTGAGGGATGCCGAGATTATATATACTAAGTTAGAGAAACTAACCTATGCTTTGCTGATTGTAGCTCGAAGGCTCCGACCTTATTTTCAAGGGTACACCATAACTATCCTTACGGATCAACCAATTAAAGCAGTCCTTCATCGAATGGATGCCTCCAGAAGAATAGCAAAATAGACAATTAAGCTTATAGAATTTGACATCAACTACCGACCTCGGCCATCGATCAAAGCTCAGATATTAGTAAATTTTATAGTAGAATGCACCATTCCAGATGAGGTCGAGCTTGAACAAAATAAAATTGGCATTTCGTGGTTGCAACCAAGCCCCCCAAAGAGAGAGTCAACCTTTTCAAAGATTTTTGGGCCCTGTACGTGGATGGTTCATCCAACGCTATTGGAGCAGGCACGAGGTTGGTCTTGGTTAACCCCAAGGAAGTCATCATCGAATATGCGCCACGCTTTGAATTTTCTGCAACTAATAATGGGATCGAATATGAAGCTCTAATCGCTGGGTTAAAATTATCAAAAGAGTTAGAGGCAGACCGGCTCCAAATCTTCAGTGATTTCCAACTGGTGGTCGGACAGGTTAGCAACAGCTATGGAGCTCGGAAAGAAAGCATGATGAAATATCTTGAGAAAGTAAAGAACTTGACTTTAGCCTTTAATAGTTTTAGCATTCAATGAATTTTGAGGATAGAAAATACAAGAACCGACCTTCTTTCTAAATTGGCCACTTTAGCCCCAGCCAAATTGCCTAAAGAAGTATTTTTTGAATTTCTAAAGTGCCCAAGCTCAGAGGAGTCATAGTCTGTCATACAGGTGGAGCACGAGCTGAGCTGGATTGACCCGCTAGTTGCCTACCTCAAGCATGGAGCTCTTCCTCATGATCCGAAGAAGGCTCGAAAACTCAAAAATTAGGCTTCTCGATATATTCTGTATGAGGACAAGCTATATAAAAGATCATATTTCCTATCGCTCTTGAGATATCTCCGACCTTCAGAGGCCAACTTTGCATTATGGGAAGTGCATAAGAGAATTTACGAAAGTCATGTAGGAGCCAGATTTCTATCACAAACACTACTTCGACAGGGATACTATTGGCCGATCTTATATCATGATTCTATAAAGTATGTCAAGAAATGTAATCGTTGTCA
This sequence comes from Cocos nucifera, assembly GCA_006176705.1. Lineage (NCBI taxonomy): Eukaryota > Viridiplantae > Streptophyta > Magnoliopsida > Arecales > Arecaceae > Cocos > Cocos nucifera. Next base: position 377,142 of record QRFJ01000794.1, on the reverse strand, counting down.
GAGAAATATGAACATGCAAAGACAGCCAACCTTCGAGCTTACTCCACTAAGCGCACCTTGGCCATTCGCATAGTGGAGAATGGATACACTTGGTCCCTTTCCAATGGCATCTGGATAATAGAAGTTCCTCCTGATTGCAATCAACTACTTCACCAAATGGGTCGAGGTCAAACCATTCACAAAAATTACTGAAGCCAAGGTATAAGACTTCATCTAGAAGTCAATCATCTATCGGTTCGGTCTGCCCTAAACTCTCATAATAGATAATGGATGATAGTTTACTGAGATGAGGTTCGCTGAGTTCTACGAAGATTTAAACATCTTCCATCACTTCACATCAGTGGCTCATCCGCAGGCAAATGGTGAAACAGAGATGACAAACAAAATCCTACTACAAGGTATCAAAGCAAGACTTGAAAGGGCTAGGAGGACCAAGGCAGATGAACTCTATCATGTGCTCTGGGCATACCAAACTATCCAAAGATTGTCAACTGGAGAGATCCCATTTGTCTTAGCTTTTGGAACGAAAGCGGTCATCCCAACAGAACTCAAACTTCCATTAGCACGAGTTGTGGCATTTAATGAGTAGCAAAACTCATTGGACCTTAGGACTAACCTCAACTTATTGGAGGAAAAATAAGAAAAAGTTCAAGTTTCGATGGCAGCCTACAGGCAAAAGGTAGCTCGCTACTATAACTCAAAAGTCAAAGGCAAAATATTCAAGATGGAGGATTCAGTGCTTTGATGAGCAGCTATTTCACAATCTCAGAATCAAAAAAAGCTTGCTACAAATTGAGAAGCTCTATATGAAGTAGAGGAGGTTGTCCGACCCAAAACTTATCACTTGAAGGAGCTCGGAGGACCAACACTCTCGTGGTCTTAGAATTTAGAAAATCTAAGAATGTACTATCAGTAACTTTCCTTCAATAAAACTTTTTTATTTTTATTACTTTCTGGCATAAAAATTACATGATGACAAATAACTCTCTGAAATAATCTAAAGTGGTCCGTTAGGGATAGGCGGAGAATCTCATTCTAACATGAGCAAAGTCGAAGGCCTCATTAAATTAAGATGAGATGAGGGGAGAGGTCCTACCAACGGCCCTAATATGCACCTACAGCCTGTTAGAAATAGGAGGAGAATCTCGTCCTAATGTAAGCAAAGTCGAAGTCCTTGTTAAATTAAGATGAGATGAGGAGAGAAGTCCTACCAACGATCCTAATGTGTCTCTACAACTTGTTAAAAATAGAAGGAGAACCTCATCCTAATGTGAGCAAAGTCGAAGACCTCGTTAAATTAAGACAAGATGACTGGAGAGATCCTACCAATGGCCCTAATATATTCCTATAGTCCATTAGGAATAGGAGGAGAACCTCATCCTAACGTGAGCAAAATCAAAGGCCTTGTTAAATTAAGATGAGATGAGGGGAGAGGCCCTACCAATGGCCCTAATGTGCCCTTACAGTCCGTTAGGAATAAGAGAAGAACCTCGTCCTAACATGAGCAAAGTCAAAAGCCTCTTAAATTAAGATGAGATGAGGAGAGAGGCTCTACCAATGGTCCTAATGTGCTTCTACAGTCCATTAAGAACAGGAGGAGAACCTCATCCTAGCACGAGCAAAGTTGAAAGCCTCGTTAAATGAAGACAAGATGGGGGAAGTGGCCCTACCAACGGCCCTAATGCACCCCCATAAGTCACGTTAGGAATAGAAGAAAAATCTCATCTTAACGTGAGCAAAAGCCAGGACCTCATTGACCAAAGATGAGAAAAAAAAAGAAGCCGGTAGAGAATCCTTACATGTGTTCTTTCTACGATAATCTGACTACATCAAATATAAAAAGAAGGACCCTATCTCGATTTGCAGAAGAGACCTCGGCTCGACATCCATAGCAAGCATCGGGTCAGAAGACAACATAGAGATAAATAAAATAAAGAAGGTAAAGCCACAAACAAGCCTCAAGTCCATGCAAAACAAAAATAATAAAAAGGTACCATTTCATTACAAGCATAAGATTTTTACAAACAAAACATAGGTCGGCATGATCAATTATACTAAAAAAATAAAAATAAAAATAAATATATAGAAGAAAGAAAGAGAAAGGCCATCAAAATCTTAAGAAGGGCCAGACTCCTTAGACTTCGGACTGGTTGCCATTAATAAAGACTCCTTAAGACGGTCGACCTCTTTCTCAGACTCCCTCCACCTCATCATATTATCATGGAATATCCAGCTGGCTCGGTGGTAGTTCTCTTTTGACTCTCGCAGCCTTCTCCTTAGGACCTCAGACTTGGCCTCTGCATCCTTGGTAGCTTGACCCTCACAAGTCAGCTCGAGCTTCAGCCATCGCACCTCAACCTTTTCTGCACTGACCGACTCCTAGAGCTCGCCAATGATCCTCCTCAAGGAGGCGACCTCCTTGGCCTTCCTACTTGTACTAGCTCGAAAGCCATCATCAAGTTGCCGCTGAAGTTGGGCTACTCCGTTGTTGGAGGCATGAAGTTTTTATTCTAACGTGGACATCTTACCACTCCAGTCCAATGGATATGTCTCATATGTGAGCTAGGGATCGTGCAGCTACTTTTGAAGTGCGGAGTGTAGGAAAAAACTTTATTTTTTGGATCAGATTTGTTCAGATCTGATTGGATCAAGAGAAATATTTTAAAAATTTCTCTCTTGAATTTAGATCAGATCTGAGACTTTTCAGATCTGATATTATTGATCTAATTAAAAAAATAAAATAAAAATAAAAAATAAATTAAATCTAAATTAATTTTATCTTGTAGTGGGTAATCAGATTATCCTGTGATGATCCTGATGTCTTCTTGAGGTTCTGGATCTAGCCACGCAAGTTTCTGACCTCTATCGATATCCACTCAGATAGAATCTGAAGATCTTTTTCTTCTTTATCACTTCTCCAAATATCTGATCTAGATCTGATTTAGAAGATCTTTAAAACTCCTTTTGAAGATTGGGTATCATCTCTTGCAACAGTGTTGCCTTCTTCCTTTCTCGTCGCCTTTCTCTTGCTTGGATCGCACCAAATTGAAACCCAAAGATTCTTGGGCATGGATAGGAGAGAGAGGACCTAAAGATGGCATGGAAGAGGGAGAGGAGCAGCCTTGTGGTGTAGGCAATGGGCCAGAGATCTAAATCTTAGGCACAGACAGGGTTTATATAAACCCTGCTGCGCCATGCAGTGCCACATCATCCCGACCAATCATGACCTTTTATGTAATCAGATCTAAATCTAATTGATGGGATGACATCATCTGATCCAATCAGATGAGAGCCCCTCTGAATCATCCTTAGATGGCGTCAGGACTGGTCAAACAAGTCTCTTTGGCGCCATGCACTTTGATTCCTTGAAGCAATTGGAATCCCATCTGTATGGGACTCCAGGCATTATCCACATGGGACGCACACCTCCCTAGGCATGTGCTCTTTATCTATCTCCTTTTTAGCAGGGGACAAGATCCAAAATTCTCTCCTATGGGTGCATGACACATGGAAAGATGTCTAAGTGTCAAAGGTCAATGTTTGACCAAAGTCAAAAGACAAGATTTAGTAGATGACGAAAATTGGTAGGTGTTGTCTCAAATTCATCTCATAAATTAAGACACCTCTTTTCTGACCTAGACAAGCTCCAATCAAACTAAGTAAGGATTCTTGAGTGAGCCCAAAAATATTTGGCTCAGTCGAGATAACTTTCAATGATAATTAAAGGAGAACATTAGGCTTAATCGTGTGCTAGCACGATTTCCTTGAACCTAATTGAATTTAATTCAAATCAATTGACCTGGGTTATTCTAATTGATGATATTCAGATTTAAACCCTTGTTTGTGTGATCCAGTTAGGTTCAGTTAAGTATGGTAATGAGATATATCATGATCTTCATCATTGACATCATCGAAACTTCTTCCGATGGATTAGAACTTTTCTGATTCAGACAACTAGTATGATTGATCATCTAAATTATTCTAATTGCTCTCAAAATCTACTAGTGACACCTAGCAGCATATGGTGATAATCCATCAGAACTAAAAATGAATCTCTCAGTGCAGTTACCTGTGTGGTTAAGTTCTTCTATCTTGAGCCATGATCGGATTAGGGTTAAGGTGAACTCATCAAACCCTAATATCCGTTATATGATTAATCATTTGATTCAAGTCCAATGTGAAAACCTTAATAGAAACTCTTTCTATTATTTCACTCTGCCATGGCCATGGGCTTATCAACTTGATTCTCATGATCATCATAGGGCTACTCCTCATCTACCAAGGTAGATAGATTTTCTCTTGGTACAATCTAATTCCTATAATAAACATGCTATAGCCAACATATACCATAGGATTCCGAATGGCTAGAAGATCGAGTCATGATGTAGTCAAACGATAACACCCTCAAGATGAACTATCGATGCACCTCAGATCAAAGAACCAGACACACAACTATAGCTTCGAGCCAGTCATTGACGAGAAGGTTGACTTCCTAATGACTGCTCGAGGTGGTCACACTCAGTGCCCTTATTCTCTAACAAGTATCTATACTCTCACTCCGGTGTCTCTACATCGTAGACTCAAGACTCATCTTCTATAAAGAAGTGATTGTACACCAACCTTCCGAATCGATCACCATCCTCATGATGATTCTACGGTCAGGAGCATTTTATGAGTTAATAATGAAAATTCATGTCTTAAATTTTCAACTCTTGAAAATAAGAATTATCATTGCCATTAACTTAAGGGATGTATCACAGACACTAAATACACATTTTGATAGAGAATTATCCATTTTATTATTTATAATCAAAATCATAATTTTTTTCTTAGAAGTGTATAACAAGTGTCAACCAATTTTGGCTTCTAGGGTAGACATATCTAACATGAAGAACCTCATCGACTAGTCCCACTCAAATCGCACCTTATCGGAGGACTACGATGAGCTCCCTTCTAGAAGTTGAATTTTCTCCTTTGTCGCCTTTAGTTGAGTCTCGAGGGAGCTGATCTTCATTGTCGACATTCAGGATTTATCGCTTGCATTCTTTCGAAGTTCGGCTAGCGTCCTATCGAAGCTCTCCTTCCGAATACTGAAACTAGCGGAGTCTTTCATGTGCAAATTTTGGAGGCGAGTAACCTCCTTGGTCGCCTCCAAAGCATTTTTTTGTGAAGCTTGAAGGTCGTCCTCTATCTTCTTTAACTTCTTCTTTAGCTGATGGACTTTCTTCTTCAGGCCTTTTATTAAGGGTTTCAGGGGAACCCCCTGAGGTAGTAGGTCAGCATCGATGGGAGACTGCATTCAAGATATGAAAAATACTCAAAGGTATGGACAAAAAGAAATCTACCTTTATTTAATCAAGGTATGCGCCCACTCCCTAGGCATGCACCCCCTCGCTTTTCTTCTTTTAGCAGATGGACAAAGGTCAAATCTTTCTCCTATGGGTGCATGACATATGGGCAGATGTCTAAGTTTCAAAGGTCAACGTTTGACCAAAGTCAAAAGATAAGAATTTGCAGGTGATGAAAAATGGCAGGTGTTGTCTCAAAAATGGCAGGTATCTCTTACAAATAAGACAACCTTTTCTGACTTGGACAACCTCCAGTCAGACCATATGAAGGCCTCTGATTGAGCACAAACTCCTTTGGCTCAGACGAGGACAACTTATTTATGATAGCAAAAGAAGAACGTTAGGTTCAATCGAGTGCTAGCACGATTTCCTTGAACCTAATTGAATCTCATTCAGATCAATTGAACTAGATCAGTTCAATTGATGATCACCAGATTCAAACCCTTGTTTGTGTGACCCAGTTAGGTTCAGTTTCTGTATGGTAATGGGATATGTCATGATCTCTATCATCGACATCATCGAAACTCCTTTCGATGGATCAGAACTCTTCTGATTTCGAACAGCTAGAATGATCGATCATCTAAATCATTCTAATTGCTCCCAAAATCCACCAGTGACACCTAGCAGTATATGGTGGCAACCCATCAGAGCTGAATGAACCTCTTGGTGCAGCTACCTGTGTGATTTAAGTTCTTCTATCTTGAGCCCCGATCAGATTAGGGTTAAGGTGAACTCGTCAAACCCTAGTCTCTGTCATATGATGTAATCATTCGATTCAAGTCCAATGTGAAAATCTAAATAGAAACTCTTTCTATTATTTCACTCTTTGCCATGGCCATGGGCTTCTGGACTTGATTCTCATGATCATCATAGGGCTACTCCTCTACCACCGAGGTAGATAGATTTCCATCTTGATGCAATCCAGTTCCTACAATGAACATGCTATAGCCAACATACACCTCAGGGATTCCATATGGCTAGGAGACCGAGTAATGGTGTAGTCAAACTATAACACCCTCAAGGTGAACTGCCGATGCACCTCAGGTCAAAGAACCAGACACACTACTGCAGCATCGAGTCAGTCATTGACGAGAAGGTAGACTTCCCTAATGACTACTCGAGGTGGTCACGCTCAGTGCCCTCGTTCTCTAACGAGTACCTGTACTCTCGCTCCGGTGTCTCCACACCGTAGACTCAAGACTCATCTACTAAAGAGAAGCGATTGTACACCAACCTTCCGGATCAATCACCATCCTCGTGATGATCCTATGGTCAGGAGCAATTTTATGAGTTAATAATGATTATTCATGTCTTAAATTTTCAACTCTTGAAAATATGAATTATCATTACCATTAACTCAAAGGATGTATCACAGACACTAAATACACATATGTGATAGAAAATAACCCATTTTATTGATTTATAGTCAAAATTATAATTTTGCCCCTAGAAGTGTATTACAAGTGTCAGCCAATTCTGGCTTCTAGGGCACATATATCTAACAATCTCCCACTTGTCCTAAAGCCAATTGGCTACAAGTCTAAGTCCCATCTTCTCAAGGTGGGCTTCGATCTTCTGCTGGCCCAACGGCTTTGTAAGTGGGTCTGCCACATTATCTGCGGAGTTCGACTCTCTTGACCTCGACGTAACCCTTCTTGAGGTAATCGCGGATGAGGTGGTATCGCCGCTCAATGTGCTTGGAATTTCTGGTGAGACCTCGGCTCCTTAGCAAGGGCTATGGCGCCATTATTGTCGCAGTATAGAGGAATGGCATCTGATGGCATTACTCCAATTTCTTGCAGCAAACTTCTTTATACCAGAATGCTTCCTTCGCAGCCTTCTGATGCAGCGATATATTCTGCTTCCATGGTGGAATCTGCTATCATTGTTTGCTTGGAACTCTTCCAGCTGACAGCACCACCATTGCACACAAACAGACTCCCAGATGTCGACTTTCGATCATCTATATCGGACATGAAATCCGAGTCTGTGTATCCCTGGACTTGGAGTTCTCCATTACCAAAGACCAACATCATATCCTTAGTTCTTCTCAAGTACTTAAGGATACATTTCACAGAAGTCCAGTGTTCTTCACCTGGATTTGACTGATATCTGCTTGTGACACTCACAGCATGGGCTATATCAGGTCGTGTACATAGCATGGCATACATGAGGCTCCCTATTGCAGAAGCATAAGGGATCTTGCTCATGCATTCTATTTCCTCAGGTGTGCTAGGGCACATCTTCTTGGAAAGATGAATACCATGTCTGAAGGGTATTAAATCCCCTCTTAGAGTTTTCCATACTAAACCTCTTTAGTACTTTCCTCTATGTACATCTTCTGTGAAAGTCCTAGCATCCTATTCGGTCTATCCCTATAGACCTTAATTTCTAGAATAAAGGATGCTTCACCTAGGTCTTTCATGGAGAATTCCTTGGACAATAACCATATTTTGACTGATGTCAACATGGGAATATCATTCCCAATAAGGAGGATGTCATCATCCACGTACAATACGAGGAAGACAACAGCGCTCCCACTGACCTTTTTGAAAGACACATGGTTCCTCTTCATTTTTGATGAAACCAAACTTTTTGATCACATCATTGAAACGAGTGTTCCAGCTCCGAGATGCTTGCTTAAGTCCATATATGGACCTTTGCAGCTTGCAAACCTTGTGATCAGTCAGCATCACTGGATGTGAAACCTAGCGGCTGTTCCATATAGATATCTTCCTCAAGATATCCATTTAAGAATGCCATTTTCACGTCCATTTGCCATATTTCATAATCGAAATAGGCTGCAATAGCAAGCAATGTGCGGATGGATTTTAGCATAGCTACTGGGGAAAAGGTATCCTGATAGTCAATGCCTTCGCGTTGACTATAACCTTTTGCCACTAATCTAGCCTTGAATGTCTCCACATTCCCATCTGCACCAATCTTTCTCTTGAAGATCCATTTACACCCAATAGGTACTATACCTTCTGGTGGATCTACCAAGGTCCAGACTTGGTTTGAGTGCATCGAGTCAATTTCTGACTGCATTGCCTCTAGCCATTTCTCGGAGTCGATATCTCTGATATCGCCTCTTGTATAGGTTTTGGGATCATCACCATGAGCACCATTACCTATGAGGAACATTTTCTCTACTTTCTCTGAAATAATACCTAAGTATCTTTCAGGGGGATGGAAACTCTTTCCGATCTACGAGGTGGAGGAGGTAGTGTTCTTATTGGCTCAACCTGATTTGGTTCCATTGGTCCTTAGCTCATTGCTACTTGTGAGACTTTCTCATCAAGCTTGATCTGCTTTCCAATGCCGCTATCTTGAATAAACTATTTTTCAAGAAAGATGGCATGTCGACTCACAATCACATTGTGGTCTTCTGGAATGTAGAAATAGTATCCTAATGACTCTTTAGGATATCCTATGAATCGAGCTCTAAAGGACCTAAACTCTAACTTGTCCGCTTGTTGTCTTTTGACATGAGCCGGACAACCCCAAATTCTGAGATGACTCAGACTTGGTTTCTTACCATGCCATATCTCATACGGTGTGGTAGGAACGGTTTTAGAGGGAAACCCTATTCAGTAAGATAAATTGAAGTTAATATGAATGTCCCCAAAGAAAATCAGGAAGGTCTGTGAAGCTCATCATGGATCGGACCATATCCAATAGAGTCCGATTTCTTCATTCTGAAATTTGTTGAGTTGAGGTGTTCCTGGTGGAGTCCATTGAGAGACTATGCCATTTTATTTGAGATAGTCTAGGAATTTTTAACTAAGGTATTCACCTCCTCGATCTGATCGAAGAACCTTAATGGATTTTTCTATTTATTTTTCTACTTCATGTCTGAATTCTTTGAACTTTTCAAAAGCTTCAGACTTGTGTCTCATAAGATACACATACCCATACCTAGACAGATCATCGGTAAAGATAATGAAGTAGATAAAATTGCCTCTAGCCGGCACATCAAATGGGCCGCACACATCAGTATGTACTAGGGCAAGGAGATCTGTGGCCCTTCCCCATGTCCTACAAAAGGGAAGCATTTAGTCATTTTGCCATTGAAGACAAGATTCATAAGTTGGATATGACTCGAAAGTCAACAGACTTAATAGCTCCAATTTATTAATCCTATCTTCTGCTATATGACCTAATCTTCAGGTGCCATAGATATCTATCATTTGGACTATCCCTAGGTCATTTTGTTCTTTGGCATTCACATTTTGCTCGATAGTTAGAATAGATACATCAATATAGAGCTGATAAAGACCATTAATAAGGAAACCATTTGCAATTTTATTTCTTTCATAAAGAATAAAGAATGTTACAATGGTCCTTAAAGAAGGTAATCACATAGCCTTCTTATGCTAAGCATGAAATAGAAATCAAATTTCTGCTAGCTGCAGGCACATAATAACAGTCTTTCAAAACTAAGTACTAAATCTAAAGATAGTAATCAAAGAGGGTATTTCCCATGGCCACTGCAGCAACTCTTGCTCCATTTTTCGATGTGTAGGATCATGTCATCCATCCCTCAGCCTCCTGCTATCCTCAAGATCCTGTATGAAAGTGCACAGATGAGCACTAAAACCTAGAGTCAAGCACCCAACTGGATGCAGAAGAAACCATAATGGTTAGACTCAATAATGAGCATACCTCCAGAAGGACCTGCATCCTTCTTGTTCTTCAGGGTGGCCAGGTAAGTAGGGCAGTTTTGCTTTCAGTGGTCATCGCTGTTGCAATGGAAACACTTTCCTTTGTTAGTAGCCTTCTTCTTTAGCTCCGTCTTTTTCTTCCACCTTCCATCTTTTGCTTTTTCACAGACTTCTTCTTTTTAAAAGACTTTCTTCTTGGAAGAAGTCCATTCCATAGCAAGAACTGAGCCTTTAGAACCTTTCATAGAAAGCTCAGCGGTGACCAGCATATTCATTAATTCGGCCAAGAAATTTTGAAGTTTATGCATGTGGTAATTCATGATGAATTGCCCACATGCATCAGTCAAGGATTGCAGAATAACATCATTCTGCAGATCCAAGTCTAACTTCACACCGAGCTTCTCAAGCTCTTCCAAGTCCTTGATCATCATCAGATAGTGATCTTGGACTGACTGCCCATCACGCATCTTAGCCTTAAAAAGTCATTTCGTGACTTGATACTTGGCTGCGCGACTCTGTTCACCAAACAACTCCTTGCAGGTGAGCCAACATTTAGCGGATAGTCCTTGATATCTTCATGTTGGCGCTGGAGCTCATCAGACATCAAGCCCAACATGTATATCTGATCTTATTATCTTCATCCATCCATTTTATCAGAGATGTTCTCTGTTCAGTGGATGGACGGGCTGGTAAGGTGGGAGGATCCTGGTCCAATACATGAGTTAACTTCTCAAAATCCAAAATATTTTTGAAGTTTCTGAGCCAATCCTTGTAATTGGGATCTGGTCAGTTTATGGGTGTCCAGGATACGTGTTAGTAGGTTGGATGCAGACATTTTTTCTATAGAGAGTCAAAGTTCTCTAGTTAGATTTATAATTAAACTGACTTAACCAATTTATTTAAAAATTTTATTTTTAAATAAATTAGCTTCTACTATTTTCTTGGATCCCTACACTTTCTCTGTAGAGATGCAAAAATCTTCATGATTAATGATTTTAAGTGGATGGTGCAGTCCCACCAACTGACTCATCACCTCACCTAACAGTTATTAATGATGGATTAGCTAATGAGTGAGCAACTCTTATACAATGATTCTCTAATCATGATGCATCCAAACTTGATCTCTAATTCATGAATCTCACCATGCCCAAAATATTGATTCACTTCTTAGTTAAGTCAGACCCACCATTTGCACAGATTGGATTCTTAATTGGATCTCTCACCGTATCCAAAATATTGAGCATAATCCATCCTCTAGCCCATAGCATTCATGCCTAATAGACATGGTTACATCTTTCCGACGCAATTGAACCACTATAACCAGTCGAGAATAATCAACTCCGAGAAGGATCCGCTTATCTACAATGGTGGAAGACCTTAGACTTAATCTTTTCTTAGGAAGATTTGATTTAGGTCTCTTTAAACTTGACTTATAATAGCCAGAACAATTATGACTAACCTAGTGGTATGGATTAGCTCGGATTGTTAACCATCTTAGATCAGGACTGGGTCAATAAATATGATCAGGTAAGTGAGACCGATGGAAGGAATATGTCATTAACTCGATAAGAATGCATTAGAGTTGAGTAGCTCTCAATTAAAAATTAGTTGATCGTATCTGCCAAACTTATCTTAGATATTAAATTGTTGAGCCAAAACTAATCAGGTTAGCCTACAATCCAGACTCTAACCACTGAACCTAATTAGGTCTTAGCTTGATCGATTACTTATGTGATTTGATCTTGACCCAGACTTAATCCTATTAGGCTGGTCAATTTAAGCACTCTTGATCCCATCTAACCAACTTTTGATTCGGTTTGATCAACCGCTAGATCTAATTGAGCTACCTAAGCTCGAACCCAATTTTATGAATATATCTTAAACAAAAAATATCTTAATTTTTAGACTTAACATATTTATATCTTAATTCTAATTAAGTTAAGAGTTTTCAAATAAAAATGTATAATAAAATTCTAGATTTTAAAAGAATAAGTTTTTGAATTTCTGATTGAGGACGAACGTGCAGCACCCCTACTCATCATAAGAACACCCCATCAAATAAAAGAGAGGGCATTTAAATCTTACTTTATTCTTATAATCGGATGGCTAAGGAGAATGCTTTAATCAAAAATATGAAAACTACAAAACTAGTTAGATTACATCATATTCTCATATATAAGATGATCAAACTTTAAACATATTTTGCATACATCTTTATGTATCATATCATGCATGTTTTAGATTTAAATTATCTCATAATCATCTAAAAAATTTAATTTAAATTGATCTTATCAAAAAATAAATTTTATTCTAAATATATTATTAGAACTATTCTACAACTAGTCTAAACATGCATTCATCATATCTCATATGGAATAAAATTAAATTAACTTTATTTTTTATTTTTTAGATCTTATTATAATATTTATAATATTAAAAAATAATAAATAAATAGATCTAAAATTTATAACTAATAAAATTAAATTATGATCATGCAAGACTATACATAGAACAATTTTATTCTACAACTAGTCATACATCTCGTACAACTTAGATCTATATTATTTAATTTTTTAATTTTTTTAAATTTTGGATCTAATTACATCTCATGTGATATCTAAAATTATCTAATTATTATATTAAAATTAGATCTAAATTATTTATGAGAACCTTGCTTTGATACCAGTTGAAGAAAAAATCCTATTTCTCGGATCAAGTTCATTCAGATCTGATTTGGCCAAGAGAAATATTTTAAAAATTTTTTTTCTTAAATCTAAATTAGATCTGATACTTTTTAAATCTAATTAGATAGATCTAATAAATAAAATAAAATTAAATTAAATTAGATTTAATTTATACTTATTAATTGGGTATCCTATTATCCTATGAGATCCTGCTGATTGCCTGAGGTATGATGTAAACCATGCAATCGCCTGGCCTCTACCGATATTCACTCGAATAGAATCTGAGATCTCCTCTTTATCATCTTAATCCTCCAATGATCAGATCTAATTCTGATCTTGAAGGTCTTCAAAATAATTTTGAAGATTCTGGTGTCGTCTCTTGTAGCATTACTGTCTTCTTCCTTTCTTGTCGCCTTTCTCTTGCCTGGACTGCACCAAATTGAAGCCCATGACCTCTTGGGCATGGAGAGGAGAGAGAAGGTTAAGAGGTAGGCATAGGAAAGAAGGAAGAGGGTCTATGTTGGCGAGGCAAAAGAAAGAACTCTTGAAACCTTGGCCCACAGACAGGTTTATATAGATCCTGCTGTGCCATGCATGCCACATCATCCCGATCAATCATGTCTCTTCATGCAATCAGATCTAAATTTGATTGGTGAGATAATATCACCTGATCCAATCAGATGAGATCCCCTCTCAAACATCCTTGGGTGGCGCCAAGACTGGTTAAAGTAGAGTCTTAGGCGCCACCCTAAGTTATCACATGAAGCAACCTGAGTCCCATCTGTACGGGACTTTAGCATCATCTCTTGGGTGCATGCCTCCCTAGGCATGCGCCCCCTCCCTTTCCTCCTTTTAGCAAGTGGACAAAGGTCAAATCTCTCTCCTATGGGTGCATGACACATGAGCAGATGTCTAAGTATCAAAGGTCAACGTTTGACCAAAGTCAAAAGATAAGAATTAGCAGATGACGAAAAATGGTAGGTGTTGTCTCAAATTTATCTCATAAATTAAGATAATCTTTTTTTGATTTGGACAAGCTCCAATCAAATCAAATAAAGGTATCTGAGTAAGCCCAAACATATTTGGCTCAGTCGAGACAACTTTTAATGATTATTGAAGGAGAACATTAGGCTCAATCATGTGTTAGCATGATATTCTTGAACCTAATTGAATCTTATTCAAATCAATTGAACTAGGTTAGTCCAATTGATGATATCCAAATCTAAACCCTTATTTTTGTGATCCAGTTAGATTCAGTTCCATATGGTAATGGGATATATCATGATCTCTATCATCGACATCGTCAAAATACCTTCTGATGGATCAGAATTTTTCTGATTCAGACAACTAGTATGATCGATCATCCAAATCATTCTAATTGCTTTCAGAATCCATCAGTGATACCTAGCAGTATATAGTAGCAACCCATCAGAACTAAGAATAAAACTCTCGATGCAGTTATCTATGTGATTAAGTTTCTCTATCTTGAGCTCCGATCAGATTAGGGTTAAGGTGAACTCGTCAAACCCTAATATCCATCATATGATTAATCATTCGATTCAAGTCCAATATGAAAACCTTAATAGAAACTCTTTCTATTATTTCACTTTGCCATGGCCATGGGCTTATGGACTTGATTCTCATAATCATCATAGGGCTACTCCTCATCCACCGAGGTAGATAGATTCCCTATTGGTGCAATCCAATTCCTACAATAACATGCTATAGCCACATACACTCAAATTTCGATGAATAGAAGATCTGAGTTATGGTGTAGTTAAACTATAATACCCTCAAGGTAAACTACCGATGCACCTCAGATGCAAAGAATCAACACACAACTGCAGCTTCGAGGCCAGTCATCGATGAGAAGGTAGACTTCATAAATGACTGCTCGAGGTGGTCATGCTCAATGCCCTCACCTCTCCATGATAATCTGTACTCTTACTTTTGATATCTTCTACACCGTAGACTCAAAACTCATGTACTATAATGAATGATGTGACATCAATCCTCTCAGATCAACCACCCATCCTCATGATGATCCTACGGTCGACGCATTTGTAATGAAATTTCACGTCTTAAATTTCAACTCTTGAAATATGAGCTATCATTACCATTAACTCAAGGAACGTATCATAGATACTAAATACACATTATGATAGAAAAATCTATTTTATTTATTTATGATCAAAATTATAATTTTACCAATAGAAGTGTATAACAAAGTGTCAGCCAATTCTGACTTCTAGGGCACACATATCTAACACTAACGGCGCATCCTCTTGATGTAGGCGAGCATCTGTGATCTGATTGCAACAAATGATTGATGTTAAAAAAAAAGAAGGAGAAGAAAAGAGAGGAGTAGAAGGTCGAGGCGATGGAGCAGTTACCTTGACGATGGTTTCCAAGAGAACTCCCAACAAGCTACAGCGGCGTCAAGGTCAGCCATGGTCCACGTCCGATATGGCAACCTGTCGGTTAGATCCG